>CM056958.1:2757572-3357572 GCA_029856935.1 Cyclocarya paliurus | reverse complement strand
ATAAAGATGCCAATTAGAAAAAATAAACAAATTGAAAAAGAAAAGGAAACAGATTTTGATTATGTGATCTATCGTATTGAATCTCTGTGTTTGTGGGAGATAAATATTCAGGGGACCCTCCACAGTGAGCTACAAAAACCCAGAATTTCTTGTAGGTCGGTCCAAATTAAACCGAGAGTATTTCTCTAAAGTGCCCAATTTGCAAGATTGAGAGTAGCCAGATCAATTTGCTCATATTGCAAATATATATGCATTGGCTTAGATCGTTGAAGTGAAATATTGGAACTTCTGTCTTATTGAATCCTCTAGTATTGGATCTGAGACCCGAATATCAAGATCTCTAGTATCCATTCTCAACCCACCAATGAAACCTGCTGCTTAGATTCATTTCGATACATAGACATGTTTTTCTAATAACTTTTTTTTTTTAACGCAAAAAATCTTAAATAAAAAGGTTTTTGGCTTTGAATTTCTGTCTCTAACCTTCAAAAGAAAAATAACTCTCTAACTTCTCTCTAGAAAACCAGCTCTTCCAAGGAGAAGGAGCTCGATCTCTCCGATCTGCTTCTCCCTCTCATACAGTACTACTCCTGCATGCTACTCTACTACTGTACTATATATATCTTGTTTATTTTTATGTCTATTTTCTTTTCGACTTATCCTTTTAGGTTGAAAAAATATATATCAAATATACCGCTTTCTGGCCATCAACTTGATGCACGTACGGCGTACGCCCCCCCAACTAGCTAGCAAATTCAAACGGATTATATAATAACTTAATTCTAGCCACTAGAAGAAGCCGGATTATATAATAATAATCTGGATATTATATAGATATTAGTAGGATAGCTGCTTTTTCAACTTTTTATAAAAATAAATAAATAAACTCATATGCATCTATTTCATACATTTTAATCTAAAAAGTTAATTTCATCTCAACTTAAAAAAGTTAACACATTTTAATGAAACCTATAAAATACTATTATTCACAACTTAACTAAACTCTTTTGAACATCCAAACGTAGCCGGTATTTTTTGTGTAGTCCACTCAATTTGGATGTAAAAAGGATGGTTGAGTTAATAAAGTAAGTTGCCTTGCACAATTTAGGAACTTGATTCTGATATCTCTTTTCCAAAGGCATCGTCCATGAAAGCAGAACCAGTACCTTTGTTGTAGTCCACTCAATTTGGGCGTAAAAAAGATGGTTGAGTTAATATAGTAATTAGTTGCCTTGCACAATTGATTGTCGAAACTTGATTCTCATATCTCTTTTCCAAAGGCATCGTACATGAAATTAGAACATCTACCTTCCTTGACATTTCATTTTTGGTAGGCCCTCGTATACCCTGTGAACCTGAAATTAGTACCATTGCCTTTTCCTTGGCATTTCTTTTCCCACCAAACCCACTACTTTGATTCCTTCCTCTGTACTGAAAAATAATTGCAGTCATAAAGAGACAATGTTTTTCAAAACATAAATAAAAGGTATTTTGTAAAATAACAATATTGTTTTATAATCTTATTTTCTTAAAAGAGGAATATAAAACTTTTATACAATAAATTCAATAAATTGACATCAATTTTTGTGATCACTAGATATATTTTATAATAAAAATATAATTACAATTTAACGCATCATATTAAATTATATTAATATATAAATTTATATTTATATATAAAAGATTTCTATATAAGAGCTCGCAGTCTCTTCATAGAGACGTAAATTTAATAAGAAAAATGAGTGTTTTTTATATTTCTTTATATATGATTAATAAAATGATCCTTAGATGATTAGTAAACTATATATGATTTAGTAAACCAAGTCGGAAAAAACAAAATGGTAGATTTCATGAATCCTTGATTAGTCATATTAATATATATATATATATAGATGTATATATTGTTAGATTTTATTAATTAAATAAAATAAATTATTTTGAGTATTTTAAACAATAATGTGATGCAAGCACTTAATTAAATAGAAAAATACTACTCATCATCTTAATTCTCATCATCCCATGATGTGGTATTAGATAATTGGATATTATTTATTATATTTCATTTGTGAACCTATCATCTAATGCCATATCATGGAATGATGAGTGGATGATGAGAATATGGATAATGAATATAATTTTTTTGTATAAAATATTAAAAATTCTGTTAATTATTTTAAGTTTTATTAAATAATATATCATTGATTTGAGCTAAGATGACGAGGTCAGTCCAATGGCTCATAAAATTATATTACTGTTCATTGACGTAATCGGGTGGTGTTGGACCGTTGCTGTAGCATGAACGTTCCAATCTTTTAGAACGTACTGCTATAAAAGTTCAGAATGTCAATTATTTTCGAACTAATTGAACATTCTGGAGGGCCTATTTTAGTTAAGGGTCCATTCTGACTTAAAAGCCCAAATACGAAGGGAACCTAATATAAAAGGCTCCTGGTTAATCGAAGGGAACTAGAGAGTCCAAGGCCCGACAAAGTCATACACCCCACGGCCCACCTTTTACGGGAAGATGGAGATTTCATGCAGATACATGATCAATTCGGTTATGATCCAAACCGATCAACTTTGCACTAAATAAGCATCACGTCAGAATCTATATATATCAGGTAACCCTCGATAATAGGGGATCGATCTCTTTTTTGAATTCTAAATTGTTTGTGGCACTTAGTGACTTAAGCATCGGAGTTTTCCCAAACTTATCACGCCAGAACTTCTTATTATCACTCAGGTGAACGGTTGCAGACATCAATTAAGACACGTCCTCTACACATTCACTATATTAATTAGTGTTTTTTTTTAACAATAATTATTCATGAGGGATCAGAAAAAGAAAAAGAAAAAGAAAAGTTATCATCTACTCCTACTCCACTAATACTCCTATAGTATATATTTGGTTTATTTTTATGCCTAATTTCTTTTCGACATTTAATTCCTTCTAAATTGAAAATATCAAATATACCGTTTTATGGTTGAAAATTGATATTTGCAATTATAGACTGTATAAGCGTTGCATACTTTTTTTAAAAAAAAAAGAGTAAACATGAGACCTACATAAAAAAAATTTATTTTTTAATAATAAACCACACTATTTTTTAAAAAAAGTGGACAACGCTTCTACAACATATAACTATATCTAGCAACATTACTCTTTTTGGCTACCAACGTGATGCACGGCCCCTAACATCAGCACGTGCAAATAGTATACACGCTATAAAATGGACTCTGGTGCCTCAGATCTGCTAGTTACAGCCTTCATCGACTTTCCACTATCGACACATAAGGCCCATGCACCGATACAATGTCGCGTGGCACATCTTAACACACAATTTTTTTATTTTGAAAATAAATTGAGACCCTCGTTAAGAAAATAATTTGTACGTAGATCTTAAATTTACCTAATATGTTTTTTAAAAAAATACACATTTTAATATTTCAAATATCATCTCTCAAAAGATAATTTTGGAAGCACAACTCCTTATACCAAGTGGCTATGTGCTTCCTTTGCTATAAAGCTCATTTAAAGGGAATGGACAGATGAAATTGCAATAAAAAATTGAAGTCAAAGATGGAGTATTGATAGATGGAGGCATTGAATACATTTTGCCAAAAGGAGTCCTTGGCATTAGATGATGATGCTCAACAAGGATTTGTTGGTCTATCGCTCTCAAGCCTGATTATAATTAAATTATCAAAATAAATAAATAAATGGTTGAGAGGGGACGTCAATGCATTAATGCTTGTGGTCCGCCCAACACATGCGACCTTGGCCCACTGAAAAGGACGACCATTCCCAACTTGAATTTCCAATTTTTTTTTTTTTTTCATTTTAAATTCTATTTTTTTATTCATAGAAATATCATTCTTATGAGTGTTGGGATATTTTCTTCGGAGACTCAGAATTTGGAATTGGAGATAAGGATTGTGACGTAATTTTAGCTAAAATGTCCCTTAGAACTTCCACCTTAGATTAAACATTGGTATATAAATTTGATTATGAGCTACAGTAATTCAATAAATGTGTTAAGTTACAGTAATTAAGTTTAAGGAATTTTATATTATTTCTCATTCTTTTGTGAATATATTATGTGTATATTTTAATATTTTGTATTTTAAAATGAAGTTAATTTACTTTGGTAGATGGATTTTATGTATTTTAATGTATAGATGGTTGGGAATTATGAAAATAAAAAATAAAATGTATTTAAAAAATAAATATTGCATTAACTAAGTAGATTAAAATAATATTATTATTTTAGAATTTTAGAAAATTAGATGACTAATCCAATAATTCAAGTTTTGAAAAAAAGTCAAAAAATATTTTCCAGCTGAAAAATGATATAATGACAATTATTTCAGAAATTTATCCCCATTTTCTTTTCAATAATAATGAGATATGACATGGACCAAATTAGCCCTTGCTTTGTTTGTGCAGAGATGAGGGTCATTGACTTGACCTGGTGCAATCAGGTGCGTTGGATCAATGCAGTAGGTTGTAAGTAGTACTTATTGCCAAGAGAATAGCCGGTGACTCCAACTAAGAATATCGGAAACCAATAAGGGATCAACACGTAGGCGAGCGCACATGCTTTCCCCTCCCCCCTCTCTCTGTGCTCTCTCACTGGATCCGATTCTACATTCATGACCTCCCCCTCTCTCTGCTCTCCATCTCTCTCTCTCTCTCAAGATCGTTTCCTCCACGACCTCGTCGTTTATGTCATCTGTTACCGGTGACGGCAGCGTTTCGAGTGGTAAACAAGGTTCCTCGCTGCTAATAGCTCCGACCACCATCATGTCGGCCGGGAAACCGCCTCTTTCTTCGTCTTAGCGTAAAAAGTGCAGCGTGAATCATTCTCTCTCTGTTGCGAATGTCTCCTCGTCTGACCGTTGCCATTGCTCCAAGAAAAGGTAGGTATCGGAAATATATATTTTCCCAATAATTTTGATATTGAAACTTTCAGGAATCTACAAGTAATTCTTTACCATTCTACACTTTTTTCTGCGTTTTTAGGAAATCCAGAGTGAAGAGGTCCGTCAGAGTTGCAGCAATAAGCTCGAAGATCGCTGATATACCGTCGGATGAGTTCTCGTAGAGAAAATACGGTCAAAAGCCGATAAAGGGCTCACCTTACCCAAGGTATTATCATATCTTCTTTCACAGCAGAATCGTAGATCATATTTGCAACCACATTTTACTCTCTGCTCTTTGCAATCTCACCTTTCTTCATTTGCTTTTTCCCTTTCAAAGAACAAAACATGGCCGAATTAGTGGGAGGAGCACTTCTAAGGGGACGAAAACCCAGTGAAGAACTCTTGTCGAAGTTGAAGGATGTATTGCTATCTGTGGGAGCGGTGCTCGAAGATGCCGAGGACAAACAAGTTACCAAATCTAGTGTGAAAGCGTGGCTTGATGAGCTGAAGCATGCTGTCTATGATGCAGAGGACGTCTTGGATAAGATTGCTACAAAAGCCTTACAATCCAAATTAGATGCTGAATTTGGAACCAATATTGCAAGTAAGGTACGAAACTCCATCCATACTTCTTTATTTTTAAAGAAGATAGAAGTAAGGATAAAAGGGGTACTTGAGAGATTAGAAAATCTAGCAAGTCAACGGTATCTCATGGGTCTACTACAAGCTAGTACCGTCGGAGGGAAACCATCTGAAACTGCTTGTTTGGTAGAAGATTCAGACATTTGTGGTAGAAATGATGATAAGGATGAAATAATTAATAAGTTACTTCTTGATGATGCTAGTGACAATAAGATAGGTGTGATTGCCATAGTCGGCATGGGGGGACTGGGCAAGTCCACCCTTGCTCAGCTTGTATACAATGACAAAAAGGTCCAAAAGCATTTTGACCTTGTAGCATGGGTTTGTGTTTCCGAGGAATTTGATATGTTTGAAGTAACAAAAACAATTCTGGAAGCAGTAACTTCTTCGACCAGTGATATTCAAGATCTACGTTGGCTTCAACTTCAACTAAAGGAGAAATTGATGGGAAAGAAATTCCTATTCGTCTTGGATGATGTTTGGAATAGGAATTACACTGAATGTGAGATATTAAGTGACCCCTTTAAATCTGGGGCACAAGGAAGTAGGATCATCGTAACAACGCGCGATGTTGATGTTGCATCAGCCATGCGTGCTTTTGAAATCCATCATCTAAAGGAGTTACAAGACGAGGATTGTTGGAAACTATTTGCAAGACATGCATTTCTGCATGATGCTAACTCCTATATGCATTCAGAGTTTGAAGAGTTAGGTCGACAGATTGTTGAAAAATGTAAAGGTCTACCTTTAGCAATAAAAACAATTGGGGCCCTCTTGCGATCCAAAGTTGATGTTAGTGACTGGGATAAGGTTTTGAATAGTGAGATATGGAGTTTGTCAAATGAAATTCTTCCTGCTCTAAGATTAAGCTATAAACACCTTCCCTCATATATAAAACGGTGTTTTGCTTACTGTTCAATATTTCCAAAAGGCTATCCCTTCAAGAAAGATGAATTAGTTTTATTATGGATGGCAGAAGGTTTTCTCCACGAAATTGAAAACAAAACAATGGAAGCAGTTGGTAATTATTACTTTGACACTCTTGTATCAAGATCATTATTTCAGAAGTCGAATGAAGATGAACTATGTTTTGTGATGCATGATCTCATCAATGACTTGGCAAAATTTGTGTCTGGGGAATTTACATTTAGGTTGGAGGTTGATAGCCTTTCTCATCTAAATGTTAACAAGACTCGTCATGTGTCGTATGCTAGAGATGAGTATGAAAATTTTAAGAAGTTCGAGGCTCTTCAAGAAGCTACGCAATTGCATACATTTTTGGCATTAAAATCGTCACCTTGTTTCTACACAACTAAAAAGTTGTTGCGTGATTTATTGCCAATGTTAAGTTGTTTACGGGTGCTCTCCCTAACCAACTACGAGAATATATGCGAGTTACCAGAATCAATTGGAAAAATTACACATTTACGTTATTTGGACATTTCTCGTTCGAAAATTAGAAGGTTGCCTGATTCTGTATGTAAGTTGTACAATTTGCAAACATTGAAGTTATCTTATTGTAGACAACTTGAAACATTGCCAAGAGACATGCAAAAACTCGTTAATTTACGCCATTTTGATTTGACTGAAACTCCCTGCATAATGGAGATGCCGATGCATATGGGCAAACTAAAATGTCTCCAGACATTAACCAAGTTTGTCGTTAGCAAACGCACTGGGTGTAGCATTAGAGAATTGGGAGAGCTTGCAAATCTTCGAGGAGCACTTTCTATCTTGGATCTTGAAAATGTTGAATCTTTCAAAGATGCAGAAGGTGCATGCTGGAGGAATAAAATGGACCTTAAAGAGTTGGCATTAAACTGGAAAGCAGGTTCAAATACTGGAAGTCAAAGAGATGTACTCAACGGTCTGCAACCACATAGAAACCTGAAAAGTCTCACTATAAATTACTACATGGGTGGAAGTTTTCCAAATTGGGTAGGGGATCATTCCTTCTCTAATGTAACGTCTATTCATTTGAAAAAGTGTAAATATTGTTGCAGCTTACCAGCACTTGGGCAGCTACCCTCTTTACAAAACCTCTCTATTGTTGGTTTTGAGGGAATTGTAGCAGTGGGTGAAGAGTTTTACGGAAGTCCTACTGGTTCTTCTTCTATTAAGCCGTTTGGGGCATTGAAAGTTTTGAGATTTGGGCAGATGTTGAATTGGGAGAAATGGATTTCCTTTGGTGCCGAAAATGAGGGAGGAGCTTTCCATAGTCTCGAGGAGCTTTATATTCAGAGATGCTCAAAGCTAACGGGAGATTTGCCCATTCACCTTCCTTCTTTGGGTATCCTTGAGATTATAGACTGTCCGAAGATGTTGGCTTCACTCCCAAGGGCTCCAGCTATATGTCAATTGAAGCTGACAAATTGTAGGGAGGATATATTAAGGGAACTGCCAATTCATGTTACGAAGGAGCTCAGAATTGGAGGATTTGGTACAGTGGATATGGGTGACTTTTTCTCGCATATGTCTCTTCCAGTGGGTGGTCTACCCTCTACATTAAAAACTCTTGGAATAAACAATTGTAAGAAGTTGGGGCTCCCAACGAACTTGGACTATTCATGCCTTGAAGTTTTGTACTTGTACAGTTGTGATTCTCTCCGGTCCATTGCAATGGATTTATTCCCAAATGTTAAGGATCTGACAATTGGGAAGTGTAGGAATCTAGAATTTCTTACACTTGCAGAACAACATCAACATGATTTAGTGGCCTTGTCGTCTCTAAGTATCGAAGAGTGTCCTAATTTTGTGTCATTTCCGAGAGGAGGATTGCACGCCACCAACCTTGGAAGGTTATGGATCAGTAATTGTGAGAGTTTCAGATCGCTACCTGACAAGATGCACCTGCTCCTTCCATCTCTTACTCAATTTTCTATAATATGGTGTACAAATATTGTGACCCTTCCAGAAGGGGGCTTGCCTTCCAGTCTGAATGAACTTCATATTTGGGATTGTGAGAAACTCGTTGAGAGTCGGATGGGGTGGAGTTTGCAAAATCTTGCCTCTCTTAGATATTTGGAAATTCTAGGCGGATCGAAATTAGATGTGGTGTCTTTTCCGGAGAAGGGGTTGCTTCCCACAAATCTGACCAGTCTGGAGATTAATGAATTCCCAAATTTGACGTTGTTCGACAAGAATGGATTTGAGAACCTCACCTCTCTTAAAAGTTTGAGTATCCATAACTGCCAAAAGCTGGAGCGCATGCCAGAAGAGGGGCTTCGACGCCTCACCTCACTTGAAAAACTGACAATCAAGAACTGTCCAAAGCTGGAGTACTGCATGTTAGAAGAGGGGCTTCAACACCTCACTTCCCTTTCTCTTCTAGAGATCAGGAATTGTCCTTTATTAATGAAGAGAAGGTGGAAAAGAAGAAAAGGAAAAGAAGAATGGCGGCGCAAGCTTGCTCACATCCCCATCAAAATAGTTGATTTCGAATTGATTGAGTGAGCCAACCAAAAGTCTATGATCAAAACAAGGGTGAGGTATTTACTCTTTTATACCATTTTGATCTCGTTTAGCTTTGCTTAGACCCATTTTTTTATGAATCACACACTACATAAAGAGCATTACTAAAGATCAGTTGCCACCAGAATTTTTGAAAAAATAAATATATCCTAATTTTTAATCATAATTTTATAAATATAGAAAATGACCACCCAAAAAAATTTATAATCCCAGCCATATGCTTTGCAAAATTTTATAAAATTCCAATATATTTAGAAATATCTCTCCAATTTTTGTCCTATAGTCCAAGAATTTTGTATAATTCCTATATATTATTTATTTTTAAGAGTGTGGTCTCACCAAAATTAAATCAAAACTAAGTTTAGGAGAAATAATGAACTTATTAATATAGATCCCAAAATTTTTTGTTATACAATATTGGGCTTCTTAATATGGAATCCAAAGTGAGAATACAAGAAAAATCATCTAAGGTTGGTGATCTATATAGAAAATAATTTTTATACAGACTTAATTGAGCAAGACAAAACTTATTTAAGATCTCTATTATAGTATTATATGCTTAAGGTGACACGAAAATATCTAGAGTTTACATGAAACTTAATAAACTAATTTACATAGTGACATTCTAAAAGATCACTTGGTAGTTTCTATGAAGCAAATAAATTCTAAATATTTCATTACAAAAATAATAATAGACGAATATTATTTCATAAAACATTATCGTCAAAAATCTGAAACATATATTAAGACGTATTTTTAGAATTTTATTTCTACATGTATATGGCAAATTATCGAGATGTGATTTTATATATAGTTATGTGTTTGCTTTTTTTTTTTTTAAATCTCAATGTGTCACACACTAGAAATTATTTGACCCAGAAAAATTGCTGGTTCCGCCACTGATTGGATGTCAGTGGAGCTGGTGTTAATTTAGGGATCGGAGGCAAAACCATTATGTTGATCAGAAGTCTATTAGCGAGTATCAAATCCGTTATTTAATTTTGAATGAAAAAACATTTTGGATGATTGTAAAAGCAAGTGACTACCTTGCTTTGTTTTTGTTTTTCATGTTTGGTCTCCATGTGACACTTTTTTCACTTGTTAATTTGCAGACATGTGACATGATCAATGTGGGCAGGAGTAAGTTGACATTGAAATCACGAAAAATGACTGTTCATCTGCACTGAAGTTTTGCCTTGTCAAAGTGAACTTGTTGGAAACTGAGAAGAGTTGAGATGAGAAGCTGAGATATTAGCAGATAACAAGTGGAACTGGAACATTCCGTGAATTGATCTGTTTTGGAATGCTAGATAACTTTCAGGATACAACTACGTTTGGCTTTATGTTGAAACTGTTTGTGTTGCAACTGTTTTTTTTTTTTTTTCTTCATCTGTCGAATTTCCTCCAAGAATCCACCTGATTCAGAAATTCAATTATTGTGATTTCAATCCCCCTCAAGTTCTGATCCAAATTGTACTGTTTCAAGTGATAGAGACATATGAAGTGAATTCTACAATATCTATCGAACAATTCTATCATAACAAATGAAGATTATAAAACCCACTTCCCGTGTCTTATAATCAAAGACTCGGGATGGAAAATTCAAAAGGCAAAAGGACATCTTCCTGAAAATCAAGACTGGGAGAGGAAAATTTTATAACGAACATCATTTTCACATTGCCAACATCAATCTATCAATGGATGGAAATTTCAGAAAAAAGAAAAATTATATGTGGACAATCCTTCCTTTATACAAGAAGATATTGAAAAATAACTCTACATTTACAGGGACTATTTGTATGTAATTGAACATATATTCATAGCAACTGTACGCTATCCACACACTCACTGTCCTTTGAATATGTGGCGGCATGGACAGCTGCTCCAATGCCTGGTCCATCTTCGATTACCTTAAGAATGACATGTGGAGCAATGTCTTCCCCCAATCTTTCCCACAAAGCTTCATGCAAGTATTCCCTAAACATCGTATAACTTG
Source organism: Cyclocarya paliurus (assembly GCA_029856935.1). NCBI lineage: Eukaryota > Viridiplantae > Streptophyta > Magnoliopsida > Fagales > Juglandaceae > Cyclocarya > Cyclocarya paliurus. The sequence continues at coordinate 3,346,540 of CM056958.1, read as the reverse complement.
TATACAAACTCCCTTGAATAGCAACCACTGTTCTTCTCATTTTAACATCAGTTCTAGTCCTTCCACCTGTGATGCCGCCACTTCCATCCCGGCCTATCTTTTTCAAGATTCCCCCGATACCAGCAGCTGCCAATCTAGCAGCTCTATGGGTCAACGCATTGCATGACTTTACAATGAGCTTTCTAACCTTTAAAGGGACATCAGGAATCTGAAATGAAAAAGCCTACCGAGTAAACAAATCATCGAAGCACCAAGTGATCTATTTGGATTATCATTCTTCCAAGGAAACAGAAACACTAAATGGATTAGTGGCATCTACCTCCAGAACATCTACCTTCATGCATGGCAGAAATCATAGGCGTCCTAAAATTGAAAGGGGGGGGCGGGGGGGCGGGGGGGTGGATACCATGAAAATCTGTAGCATTCAAAAGTCCTGTTAAATTGCATTACAAGCATGACAATATCGTATATATTTTTCAGGAGAAATGCTTGGTCTACAAAGGGATCTTGCAAAAAAGAAAATTTACAAACTGATGTGGTTTACTATGATACATTTGATTGTATTTTTCAGATAATTTCAAGTATTATGTTGAGATGGCCCCTTTTTCAAGTTATTGCAATTGCCCACATGTTCTATCTACACAAGTGTCACCTGCCTCACAATCTTAAAAAGCTAAAACAAAATAAAAGGAAACCATTCTCAGAATGATGACAGGCTAAATTCAAGCAATAGCTTGGTCAGAAGCCATCTCCTTCCAACTCATTCAACTAATTCAAAAGAGTGTGGTGAGAATCATGAGATATTTATAAAGGGGAAAAACAAAACAAAAAACAGTAATTGGAGTTCCATTTACCACCTTAAATATCTCATGCTCATGCTGCACTCCCCATCTTAAATATCTCACATTCTAAGAACTAGTTTCTTTCTTTCTTTTTTTTTTGATAAAAAACTAGCTTCAGAGAAGATCAAATGACAACTACAGAAAACTATCATTATAATCTAAAACTGCCGTCGACTACAACAAAATGCAAGTGACAAAAGAATGATTGATATTTTGGAATGGAAACTTGAAGAACAATCGGTCATTCACAAGGGAATGGAAAAGGATATTGGTGATGAAGTGTGCCAAAGCCAAGACAGATCATGTATCATCACCCATGGCTTTGTTGTTTCCCCTTCTTTTTTCTTATTCATTGAAATAATCTGGAGAAAATAAGAGAAGAGAAAGACAAAGGAGAGGAAAGTTGTTTCTATCATCACCCTTGGCTACGCTTCTTTTTTACCTTTTTTTTTATTGAAGGCTTTCAAACGGAGGGAGGTGTAAACACACACAAGACCAGAATAAAAATATTTCCAATACCCAGGCATCTCTATCAAATAAGTGATTTCCTTCTTCAACAGATGACTTGAGTCACAGCCCAGAAAGATAAAGGTCATCACCATTGGCTTCATTCTTTTTTTCATATAACTTTTATTCATTGAAGGCTTTCAGAAGGGGTAGGAGTGAGCACATACATGAGTAGCAGATCATGTGCAGAATTAAAATATGTCAAGCATCTAGGCATCTATATTCATGCAAGATAACTGTATGTCTCGCATGCTTGTGCAACAGTTTCCATTATGCTAAATCTGTCTTCAGCTCCTCGGATTTGAGGATTTGTTCCAACTCGCAGGCTTTACGGCATTCAATTAAATCATTGTCATCTGTGAATAAAGGCAAGAGAAAAAACAAATTAAAGCCCAGACAAGCTTCCTTTTACTATAGAACTTCACCAAAGTAGGGCCCTTTGGGCTTACCCGTAGGAAGTAAACCTGCAAGAATCATGTAATAACTAATCCAAGGAAACTCCTAGTGAGGAATCAAACACAGGATCTTTGAGTCTACAACTCATCCCAAACCTGCCTATGACCACTAGGCTGCACCCTGTCAAGTGCAAGAATGCCCAGACATGTAATTACCATAAGGTTCAAAAACTAGTTAATCCTTTTGAAACGGACAAAGAAACAAAACATCAGCAATCATGGAAATTAATAACATCAATCCATTCAGAACAGCATTGAGCAAACTATAAAATTTTTCACGTGCACAGACAAAAGAAGCAAAGCTCAATACCCATGCAGTATAGCTCAGGTAGGTCAACATTTTATTTCCTATCATCCAAAATTTTTAATAGTCCTTTCGTATATTTGAGGAAGCTGAATATGCATGTTACATTACAAGTCAATCGGTAACATGATTAAAACAAAGAGAAAACATACGAAGGATCTATGTGTGGACAACATAGATGCATGTACCATAGCGTGTTCGTGCGTGCGTGTGTGTGTGTTTGGGGTGCTTGAGAGAGAGAGAGAGCACCTAAAAATAAATGGCACTGATAATCTGGAAGGAACAGTTCCAAATATATCTGACTCTTGTGACATCCTTAGAAGCACTCTTCTCACAACCTCACCAAGATACATTCCTGATATCATTTTCTCAAAACCCTGCATCGAAATAGATTAGGTTTGAGTTAATCACTAAACAGTAAGCAACAGAAATGTTAAGCAATCGGACCTTACCTGGTCATTTGGACTAGAGCTATGGGAATCTAAGTCAGCGTCATAAGAAGTTCTCGGCAAATGAGATGACCAGAAATTTCCCCATTCCATATTGATGACCTGATCAGAAGAAAGATGACTCAACATGAACAAGAATATACAAAGTAAATCAACTTGTCAGATGAAGAGTCAGATGATGTCTGCATAGAAACAAAAGAAAGGATACCATGCCTCCAGAAGTTGTGAGAAGCCGTTGACACTTGATGATAGCATCTGTCCGCTCCCAGTAGCAGGCATTTGTACCTGTTCCAAATATCACTGCATCAACAGTGTCTTCATCGCGATAATGTCCAAGTGCTAATGTTCCCACAGTATCATTGACCTGCTTAGAAAGATGAATGAAATCATGTTCAAAAAACTAGTCACTCGCACAACTGTGGTAGTCAATAAAAACAAGCCAATCACATGTCTGGCTGCACGCATGTCAATCTTATTCATGTCTCCAGAAGTTGAAAACAGTCAGTACATCACCATTTAGGGTGTTATAACAACCATAGCTACAGCCACAATTAGGTATTACTATTGATTGGCTACAAACCTTTTTATGATATAGTCACTATTGACTATATCATAACGAGCTTAACTTATTAAAAAGGAGAAAAAGAATGCAACATAATGAGGTCATTAATGCTCAATATCCTTTGTGCAAAATATTACAGACATGTTATCGCATTTTCGTTCAAGTTATTACTCAGGCATGTCATCACATCCAACAATTTAAAATTTTTCAATCATTCCACCAATTAATTAAATGCTATTTGATCCTCAATGCACAGTTAGAGACCAATACGACATAAATTAGTCAAGGATGCTCAGGGAGTACTCACCAGTACTGCTACCCGCATATTCAGTCTTTTTCGGCTCATTGCTTGTTCTAAGCATTCTATCACCTCCTTCAAACATGAATCCTGAACCAAAGTTTTTTTTATTGTAACTGAATCCTGAACCAAAATTATGTCTTAGATGAAGCAAAATGGCACCTATAAACATCCGAGAACTTAGGGCAAGACAAAGCCCCAAATTGCAATTTGATCGAATGAAAGGCTAGTGCACGATCAGTTAGTGGCTTTTGGAATCAAATGCAGCATTCCTATGAAACTTCTCTCACATTTACGGACATGTATTTTTTCAAATTTTTCTGTAAACCATATTCTTAGATTTTCGAAACAAAACATTCCCATATATAGTGGACGAATTAATCACAATATTGGAATGTCAAACCGACATATACAACTATATTGAGTATATATCTAGATTGGTAAGGTGAATGACTTCAAAACATCCCAATCTTAAAAGCCATGTAGAAGTATCTCCTAAAAGAACCTACCAAATACATCAAGAAGACCGGAAATAGAGTAAAAGGATAGCAAAAAGACCTGCACTTCTTTGAAAACAAAAACAAAAAATATCCAGATAGATAAGAGAATTTTGAATAAAAGAGCAGCAGAAAAAATAAAATGAAACAACAAAAAATGACAAATTCGCAATGAAACCAAGTCAAAAGTTCAATACACAGGAGAAAGTGACAATAGAACACTACTGAAGTGAACTTGGGAGGGAAAGCAAAAAATATATAATGTCACAGGAGTGGAGTTACTCGATCGATAAACAACAAAAATTATTACAAAGAAATAGTGACAAAACTGTTACGGGAATCAAATAGAGACGGACTTCGATACAATAAAAGTAAAAGGGAATCATAGAGAAATAAAAAGCCCAAAAAGAAACACGAAAGGGTAAAAAGATAACAAAAAGATCAAAACAACAGTTAAACCAAAGCGATGAAAGAACAATTATCAAATTCCAGAAACAAATCTTGTCAAAAAGGATAGAAAGATTCAAGAAAGACTAAGAAAGAGAGAGATATTAGCATGTTAGGGATCGGAGGCAAAATCTGTTCTTTAATTTTGAATAGAAAAATCATTTTGGATGATTGTAAAAGCAAGTGACTACCTTGCTCTGTTTTTCTTTTTCATTGTCGTTGGTCGTGACACTTTTTTTCACTTGTTAATTTGCAGACACGTGACATGATCAATGTGGGAAAAATGGCTGTACATCTGCACTGAAGTTTTTGCCTTGTGAAATTGTAACATGTTGGAAGCTGAAATTAAAAAGCCTACCGAGTAAACAAATCATCAAAGCACCAAGTGATCTATTTGGGTTATCATTCTTCCAAGGAAACATAAACACTAATCTTCTAAATGGGTTAGCGGCATCTACCTCCAGAACATCTTTCAAGATTCTTGCTATAGAAATTATAGGTATCCTACTTATCAAAAAAAAAAAAGAAGTTATAGGTATCCTGAAATTGAAAAGGTGGATACCATGAAAATCTGTAGCATTCAAAAGGAATTATTAAACTATTAAACTGCATTACAAGCATGACAAAATTGTACATATTTCTCATGAGAAATGCTTGGTCTACTAAGGGAACTTACAAAAAAAAAGTTTACAAACAGATATACTTTAATATGGTATATTTGATTGTGAATTATGTTTTGTTCTAAAATAGATCTAACACATTATATTAGGCCATGTCAGTTTGTAAATTGATGTTTATAAGATCTCTTTGTACAACTAGCATTTCTCATTTTTCAGATAATGATTCAAATATTATGTTGAGATAGGCCCCTTTTAAGTTATTGTAATTGCCCAAATGCTCAATCTACGTAAGTGTTACCAGCCTCACAATCTTAACAAGCTAAAACAAAATAAACGGATACTGTTCTTAGAAAGATGGCAGGCAAAATACAAGAAGCATTAGTTTGGTCAGAAAACATTTCCTTCCAACTCTTTCAATTAATTCAAAAGAGTGTGATGAGATATTTAGAAAGGAGAAAAACAGAACAAAAAAAAGTAATTGGAGTTCCTTTCACCACCTTAAAATATCTCATGATCAAATAACAACTACAGAAAAATAACTATCATTACGATCTAAAACTGCTGACAACTACCGAAATGCAAGTGATGAAAGGATGATTGATATTTTGGAATGGAAACTTGAAGAACAATCGGTCAGTTATAAGTGAATGGAAAAGGATATTGGTGATGAAGTGTGCCAAAGCCAAGAAAGATCATCTATCATCACCCATGGCTTTGCATTTTTCCTTCTTTTTTACTTATTCATTGAAATAATCCGGAGAAATGAAGAGAACAGAAAGACAAAGGAGAGGAAAGTTGTTTCTAGCTATCATCACCCTTTGCTACGTTCTTTTTTTTTTTTTTTTTTTTTTAATTTATTGATGGCTTTTAAAAGGGGGGGGAGGTGTGAAGCCATACAAGACCAGAATAAAAATATTTCCAATATCTAGGCATCTCTATCAAACCAGTGATTTCCTTCCTCAATAGATGACTTGAATCAAAGCCCAAACAAGTTTCTTTTTACTATGTGGAACTTCACCAAAGAAGGGCACTTTGGGCTTACCCGTAGGGAGTAAACCTGCAAGAATCATGTACAAAGTAATCCAAGGAAACTCCTAGTGAGGAATCAAACATAGGATCTTTGAGTCTACAACTCATCCCACCCTGCCTTTGAGGATTTGGTATCTGACTCTTGCTACAAGACACATATTTTATAGATATAAAGTCATTACAATACGACAAACAACAAACTATATACAATCAAATATATAAAATAGCATTATCAATTTCTTAGAGAAGCGATGGAAAGATCGTGAGTCTGGATAATGATAAATCTTCAACTTCAATCTATTTGTTTTGATTATAGAAAACAGGATGTATGAGAGAAAAAAGTACCCTAGAAATTAAGAGGTGGAGCGTGCATGTGTGACACACTCTGGGAGTGGTGTGGATATGATTCATTGGTCCCAAGATGGCCTGTACGGGAATTGGAGTTGGGGATTAGGAAAGGATTAGAGAGAGAGAAAGAGAGATGCAAAGTATGATGACTTTGTGGGATTTCTTTTTTAGGTTGTTGATGTGGGAATGGAATCAACTGAGGTTTGAGTTGAGTTATGAAGATAAGTATTGAGATCCAGATGACTGGTTGCACTGTCTGTTGTTTGAAAGACTGTCATTGATTCGTTTGTTATATGTATCTGTATTGGATTATACAGTTTTTTCAATGGCACTTGTTGGTGGTTTTCATTTCATCCGAGTGAACTTCTCAATGAAGATTATATGAGATTTTATTGAGCGATGGTCGGGGGAAGAGAAGAAGAGCTGAAGGTGGTTTTCTGGATGCTGAGTTGATACTTAAGCAACTTGAAAAGGGTCCACCAGTCAGGCGTGTAGAGTTTTTCTCTTCAGGACCACCTCCCAGAAGCCACAGTGAGATTCAGGATGATAAAGCAAACGGAATTGGGGAAGTCACCAGTGGAGGATTTAGCCCCTGCAGAAGAATATTGCCATGGGGTATGTGAAATCTAGGTCACACAAGGCAGGCACCAAAGTTAAGATTGTGATTCGAGGAAAGGCATATGATGGGGTTGTCACCAAAATGCCATTTGTACCAACAAAAGACTACAAGCCATCCTAATTCATGTTTGGTATATCAACTCAAAAATTGTCCATTTCAATTTCCATTTTCTATTTGCAAGAAGTCGGAGGTGGAATCTACCATTATGTTTTTGTCATTTCTTTATGAAGTTCCACAGTTACCACAATCATTCCACAGTTACCCCAGTCACCACTTTCAATATTGGTTCATGTGTTCTTGGTTGATGACCAGAATAATTTCCTTATTCACATTCTCCATTGCCAATCTCACCACCTACGATTTCTTAGAGAGTTTCTTCTCAACCTAGGGTAATTATTTCCATATTTTCTCTCAGCAAAAAAAACTATTTCTGTCTTTTTTTTTGTTGAATTATTTCTGGTATGCAAGCTATGAGATACAAGGGTATGCCATTTCCATCTTTGCTCTCGTTTGTATTGCTTTTGACTTCCAATTGTTTGCTACTCTGTCATAGTAGAATCTGTTTTCAAGTATTTTTATTGTTACTATTTTTATTCAAATAGTCTAAATGTCTGGTTCGATTAAACTTGTCTCTTTTCGACAGTTGTTGCACTAGTGTTGCATGGTTGCTTGGAGGCGATGGTGCTTTTGATAAACTTGATACTGATAGAAATTTGTATTTGTATTATAAGGCAAGCCTTGGACTTTCATGATTCAATGTGTTGTAGATGGTGAGTTAAGCAAGTTTTAACGAAATTTTGTTTTGTACAAAGTAATAGAGGAGAACATTCTGACAATCTGACAAGAGAGAACCAAGATTGAAAGAGGAAGGATAATGTATTGTTGCACGAGTATGAAGCTCGGAAAAAAAAAGAAAAAGTAAGAGAGACAAATGTTCACAAGGTTGAGGTCGAACTTGAAAAGCGGAGGATTGTGTACACGAATATGATTGTTTTTGTATTGGGTTGTATCTATTGTAATTTTTCTAGTTGGTTTGGATCAAATAGGAAGCATAGTGTCAAAATCAAATATGTAACTTTTCTGGTTGGTTCAGATCAAGAGATGGAAGCATCATGTCATAATCACTTTAACATTTGTATTGAAAAAGCCTTTGGTCTTGATGTGAGTTTCTACCTAAATTTAACTTGCACAAGATATTATTACTTTTCCATCAAAATAAATGGTTCCTATTTAGCTAAAAAATAAGCCAGCATAACTGTATGCATTCCTCTTGTTCATCAGGCCATCCAAGTCATCAAGCCAAAATAAAAATGGATGCCACAATCAGCAGTTTAAAAAACAAAATCCAACAAAAGAAAGAAGAAAAGAACTTGTAAAAGTAAAACAATATCATGGCTATCGATGGGCAATATTTTCATGCTACAATTGTCACAATTCAGCCAGCTGTATTCATTCTTTCAAGATGAAATTTTTCGAGTATAATTTGGAGATCTTGACTCTTAAGATGCAACATTCTTCAAACTACAAAGTGCAAATTTACAACCACAATTTGATAAAAACTACAAACTTCAACATTCTTCAAGCTTCATTACAAATTACACTTTCTATAAACTACTCCACAACCACATTTTGGAGTGCTACCTTAACAATTACATTACAATTCCTACAGTGCTGCTTTACACTCGAGATGGCTGATAACAAGAAGGATCTCTAAGTCAAAGCAACACTAGAGCGAAAGACTGGCCTAAGAACTCAAGCTCCCTTCAAATTGGTTTGAAGCTTCCATTCTGTAAGATAAAGAAAACTGCACCCTGAACATTAGAAATTCATAGAGATATGTACTCCTTAGTTAATATGTTGAGCATTTCTGCTAATACCGACAATATTTGGACTAAATACAACAGAAAACTTCATGTTATTAGTATTATTATATATATATATATATTTAGGAGGATATACATGCCCCCAGCACTCTCACATGAAAATTTTGTTTCCCTTCTCATTTAATTTGTGAAACTCAAGATTATGCAATTGAGCTATGACAGGAGAAATGTGATAAATGCGTGCTTTATAATTATTCAGATAATAATTCATAAATATGTACAAATATGCAAGATACTAGTGGCATGCATTGCCATTTTTATGTACAAAATAGATGTGCATTTACATGTATTAATCACACAACTGAAACATAAATAGCATCCTCAATATTGTGGAATAGATCTAGATCCTGATCCTGATCATCATCCCAAGTAGAGATGATCAACGGTTAATATTTTCTAGTACTTGAAAGTGAACATAATTAATACAATGTCATCCGTTTTGGTGATACAATCACTATATATATATATATATATGTGTGTGTTCTAATAAATTGTTGCCTGTGTCATTTGTCTTTTCATCACCATTAACGATTATAAGGATTGTGGAATCAATAAAAACTGATTCACAAGAGATTCTAAAAAGATATTGAGTGGGTGAGCAAGATAGAACAATCACATCCTCCACCCCTGTTGGTATATAATTCACTTCTCTTTTTTAGAAAAAAAAAATGACTGATGTAGCAAGGCCATGTGAAGGGAGTGGGGAGGGGATCAATTTGGAGGGCATATCTGGGAGACATGAGATTAGCAGACATGATACGATCATTATATATATATATATATATTATTGTTTACAAAAACAACCTCTTCAAAAGTACAATTCACAAAACATGATATAAGCAAATCATGGATAGGACCTATAATATAGTCATGCTCCCTAAGCTGTTTTTGAATACAGGGGCATCCAAGAGACATGAGTGACAAAATCAAATGTAATATAAGCAAATGTGTCTCTCTATATTGTGTATATATGATTTACAAATAGACATGATTTAGCGTACATTTCTCTCTTCTTTTATTCTTCTAAAACATGTATGGAGATTAGAACTCTTGTCTTCATCCTCTCCTTTACCACTTGCTATAAAATAAAACAATAACATCATGATATTGATTGAGATGCAACTCAAGTACTGACAAAATGACTGTGTTTAATTCTTGAGTTAATGTTGGTCAAGGTTCAAGTTCCTCAACCAAGCTGCATGATGTTTAGATGAGAAAGATCATATATATATATATATATATATATCGTGAGAGCATAAATCAGAATATTCAAATGGTACATTAATGATCTGAGCTAACCCCTAAACTTTAGTGGAACAACTTGCATGCATGCCCAGTAGCTCAAAAAGAGAAATGAGAGTCCAATTGCAATCCATTCTTACATGTCAGCCACTCTTTATGAATTTTTTCTTAGTAATTCAAATTCATCAGATCTAGTGCTCCACCAAACACTCACTCACTCTCTCTCTCTCTCTCTCTCTCTCAATTTTATAATGAACATGCGCAAAAAATGGATATCAAAGGGGCATCCATTCTTTTGACAATCTTCTGAGTCATGATCCATGAGATCATTCATCTTTTTGTACATGTCATAGAAAGGTGCATAAAACGATCAAGTTTCTAGCTTCATGCATGATCATCTTTATGATTTCATGAATGCCAGGTGGATCCCTAGGGCAGCTCACTTTTTGTCCTAAAGTTGTTATATTGGTAAAGAGACATGTCTCCAACTAGGCCCTAGCTGTAGCATATTCTTGCCCAACTTAAAATCCTATATATAATTAAGACAATTATTTCTGATAAAATTCTGAACCCAAAAATCACATACTACTAAAGATTCAGTAAGCATTCTTTGATTGGTATGTGACAAGAATGCTACAAGATAAGGCAACTTCCTCCCACCCAAAACCTCCCACAACATTAATGCAACCTTTTGAGTTTTAATATCCCCAAATTAGTCAGGAAATACCTCCATTGATGCAAAAAATTATAGTTATTTCTTTATAAATAAATAAAAAAATCGTACACTGCATATTTCTTAAGCATCATTGTTATCATAATGTTCTCAAACTTTCCTAATATTGTTCAGTATCTGTCCGCGTCTCTTAATTTAATACCTGCTATTTTTTTATTTAAACTAATTCCCAACTAAGCAAGATGAAACAATAACATCAGTGCATTGTTTGCCATTTCTAAATTTTCTAGTTTTTAAAACAGTAACATCAGTGCGCTCTTTGGGACTTGGATGCTCCAAGCCAAAGAAATCGAGGAAATCAGTACTTTTCCAATGCACACAAAAGGAAGGCAACAGGCAATGAGTTAACTTATACGTATTTAGTAATGCTATAAAGAGTTTTGCAAACTAAAGTTTCTCTCCAGTAGAAGAAAAAAGATGAGGTCAAAACCTTTATGAAAGCAGAGGTCTTCAAAAGCAGAAAGCAAGGTTTTTTCTCCATGCCCTAGGTCTTTCGAAACCCATCTCACAAAACCCAAAATTCACCTCTCTCAGCAAACAAGAAGAATCATATGGAAGGAAAAATGGTACAACATTTACCTACGAAGCTGAGCAGGGGCGGCGGCGAAACAGAGTTGTTCGGAACTTGTCACTGGTTTGGTCTGCTCAATCAGCTCGCGGGGAGTGGTGGCACTGGGTAAACGGATGAGCGTCGCGAGGTGGCGCTGAACAAAGAGACGCCTTCGCGAGGTGGTGCTGGGAAGAGGAAGGAGACGCGGGTTCGTGGCGAGGGAGGAGGACGGGTTTCGCGGGATTCAAATCTGGTTTGCTTCGTTCAATGAGCTCGCGGGGGAGTGGCAGCGTTGGGCAGACAGAGTATCTTCGCTTGGTGGTGCTGAAGAGAGACACGGCGTCGCCGGGAGGTGCTGGGTAGAGGAAGCTGATGCGGGTGCTGTCGAGTGGGGAGGGTGTTTTGCGGGACAAATTCAAATGGAGATGAAATTTGAATCTGACCTTTTGTTTTGAATCAAAACGCACGTTTTGGTTATAAAAACAAAAAACATAAAAACAAAAACAAAAACACGGCAGCCACGTACGATGTGCAATGTGTGTTCCGCTATAATGACTGCTTCCTAAAAGAACTCGTACTCCAATACATATCATTTCAACAATTGTTAAGCAAAATTTAGAGATGCACTGGTATTGGCCTAGGCCAATACCAATACTCTAAATTAGTCTCTAATAAGTAGATTTGGTTATGTTAAAATTAACTAAATGATCTCAATTTCTCAAAACTTCAACTTCACTTGTAAGAATAAAATAAATTAAAGATGAACGATAGAAGTATTAAATTATTTTTTAATGCTAAATTTTACTTTTTTTTTTTAAATGAGTGTGCAACGTTTACACAAACCATAATTGTATCTAGTATTACTCAATCAGGCCGCCATATCTTTCACTGTGAATTTTTATTTTATTTTATCAAGCTTATGCTTCATAAGAATTCAAACATATTTTGTTATGTAAGTTTCTTCTCAAATTCTTCTTGAAAATGCACTTTAGATTTGAAGTCCAAAGCTTTTAGAATTTTAGAACACTCTCAATGGATTAACCAAAGTTAAATGACATTTTTACCTAATGTGAGATAAATTTGACTTTGACTATTCTATTCACATCAAATTTCTACATTGAATTATCTATTTATTCATTACATAGTAATAAAATTATATTAATTTAAAATTTTTTTTAATTATTAATTTATTTGATTTTATCATATTTTACCATTCTATCTATTATATGTTAATTAGTAACCATATTCTAATTAAATTATGGGTTAAAAATTATATTTTTTCAATTATCATTTAATACTAGTAACCACAAACGTCTAATTTAAAAAGGAACTGACTCTAAATTAATGGAACTCTTGCTATGATCTAATAGAACAGCTTGATGCAATATCATAACCACATGCAGGTAGATCCATGGACTTTGTGTCAACAAATAACAAAGGTGGCATGCCTGTTCGAAATATCAGATGCTAACATAGGAATACGATGATCTGCATCCACTTAGAAAAAGGGAAAAAAAAAAAAAAAAAAAGACGATCTGCATCCTGGATTACGTAAAGAGTTGAGATGTGGCCATATATTTTTGCTATAAAAGCGAACAAAGAGCATAAAATATCCCAGCAACAAAGAGCATGAGAAGAAGAAAGAGAAACAATAATAAAATATAAATTTGATATATCTACAGTATTCTTTAAATTTGGAAAATATTTTGGAAGTTACTATAGCTATTTGGAATTTAACTAATCCATTATATATGATGATATTTTGAAGTCTAATAACTAAATATGTTATGGATTTAATTTTTGACTAATCTATTGAGGATGCTCTAAGCAATCGTAAGGAAGCAGCATTCTAGAAAATACAAAGGACCACATTTGGGTATATGAGTGCTATCCTACCAAAGCTAAAAGCGTTTGCATGCAAAAACTTGTGTTGGAGTGAGTTCCTTTCAGCCTGGTTTGGTTATACTGATGAAGTTGAAAATTGAATAAAATATTATTAAATATTATTTTTTAATATTATTTTTATTTTAAGATTTAAAAAAGTTGAATTGTTTATTATATTTTATATGAAAATTTAAAAAAATTATAATAATTAGATGAAATGTGTCTATCAAACCAAACCAGTTAAAGTTTTTGTGCAGGTGGATATGAAATCACTTAGTATTATTTCTGGAAAGTTAGATGGCCAGTCCCTCTTGATCTCCACGTTCTAGATAACAGGCGGTAAGCTTTGAGTCTTTTTTCACATTTAATATCTTCTTCAATTGCAATGTGAGCATGATTTTAGTATTGTTTCGGACGGGTTTCCTTTTCCTGCGGATAACTCTCAAAAACCCAGCACCAGTAGAAAGAAGGGGTGGCTCAGTGTGGGGAGACATCTATAAGTAATGAAACAATTATAGTTAGGTTGTATAAGTGCTGTGCATTCTTTTAAATTATTATTAAAAATTTAATTTTTTTTATGTAGATTCTATATTCATTTTATTTTTTTAAAAAAAATATGCAATACTTACGCACTCTCTAATTGTAAATATCAAGAAAGTACTATTGAGATGTTAAGAAACTAAGCAATAAATTAGTAGATTTCGTAAATAGTTGAATAATTATATATATATATATATATATATTTAGTGCCAACTTCAATGAATTCGTAAGAACTCCTTAGAATTAATAGTTCAATAATTGAATATACAGTGCTATTACATAAGTTGGGGATTAAAACATAACACATTATAATTTTCTCATTTATTGAAAGGAATGTTGAAGATAGACAAGTTGAGTCTCCCGTATGTAAGATTTGGCTAGCTTGTTTCTTTGTTTTTTGTTGGGCTTTATTTTTGTAACACGGTATTTCTCCACCTCAAATGAGGTCTTCTTAATAAAATTTAGAGATTCCGCCCTCCTTTAATATATATATATATATATATATATATATATATATAAAAGAAGATGGTAAGGAAGTGATACCTCACCCGGCCACCTGTGGTCCTGTAGCTTTCTTGGAATTTATCTTACAAGTTCCCTTGCATAAAACATTTAACTGGTAAATACGTACATCGTGTGGTCGTCCTTGTTAGTTAAATTATGTTTGGCAACTAAGATGAGATAAGATTTTTTATCTCTATCTCTATCTCATCATTATAATTTTTTTAAATTTTTACATAAAATATAATAAACAATTCAATTTTTCAAATTCCAATTCAACTTTTTCAAATCTCAAAACAATAATATTATTAAAAATTAATATTTTAAACTTTTATCTTAACACTATTCATAAAATTTTCATTTTATCTCACCTACCAAACATAACAGTCTGCTGGCCGAGACTTCACCTATATTACTTGGACTTGTTTATTTCAGGTCATGATCATGAATTCTATCTATTGACCGATGTTGTTCTATATTTGGTTGGTGATCATCAGGGAAGTGCTATTGAGATGTTACGAAACTTATAAGTAGTAAATTAGTAGATTTCGTAAATAGTTGAATAATTATAATTATATACATATATATAAATATATAAATATATATATATATATATATATAAAGTGCCAACTTCAACAAATTCGTAAGAACTACTTACAATTAATAGTTCAATAATTGCCAAAGACATGTGGCCTGATTGATATAAATCTCCAGCTTCCAAAATGGAGGTCTTGGGTTCGAAACCCCCCTCCCCAAATGTATATAAAAAAAAAAGCTCAATAATTGAATATATAATAGTGCTATTACATAAGTTGGGAATTAAAACATAACATATTATAATTCTCTCCTATACCTACTCAAATTTTACTTCAAACTATATATTTTTCATGTTCTTCCCAGTGTACATACAATAGTACTAGTAGGCCCATAGCAAGAGAAATCAAATAACAAAAAATAAATACCTTTAGGAAAGAGTGATGGATTAGGTAAATAATTTTCAGTCTTAGAGTGTGTAAGCCGCACTTATTTTATTTGAAAATGTGGAAAATTTTAAGATTTATATGAAAAACTATTTTTTTTACAAAGAAAGTATGCGAGACTTGTACATCGCAAGAATATATTTAGCATAACAAAGGAGTGTGCCAGGCTTGCACATCCTAAAACTGTAAATATCATTTCTCATTTTAAAAAAGTAAGCAAATTTAAGACTTACATGAAAAAACTCACTTTTTCATTCATAAGGAACTGCATAATTGATCTCCTTTTGCTTCACCAACCTCACATTCAGAAGTACCTTCCTCTTCTGATTCACATGACCAAACATGTTGTGTCACAAGTTTGTATTATCAATTGCTTTCATGTCAGCAATCACATCACTGGATCCAGATTTCAAATACAAGTGTCTATTATCTTACCACGGGCTAAGACCATCACACCATTTGTGACCTTCTACTAGGGGTGAAAGTTGGTCAGTTTGGATTGAAGAAACCGACTGGACCGAACCGAATCGAGACTGAGACCGGTCGGTCTTGGTCCATGAAACCCAAGACCGAAAAGTTTTGGTCCCTTTTTTTTTAACAAGAATTATTGATTAGGGATCAGAAGAAAGAAAGAGCCGGCTCAAATTTGGGGCTTCTATATTACAATTATCATGCACATATGTATGCATTGGCTTTAGCTAGAATTTCTCTATCTAACCTTCCGAAAAAAATTAACTCTCTAACTTCTCCCTATAAACTGATCTTCCAAGGAGGAGGAAGAGGACCTCGAGCTCTCCCTGCTCCTCGATCCCTCTCATCCACTCCTTGCTCCTCTACTACTCCTATAGTATATATTTGATTTATTTTTATGTTTATTTTGGATGAAATAGTAATTTGATTTATCCTAAATTCGGCCAAGGAATCCTGTAAAAGAACTTCTGTGCTTATGGAACTTCTGTATGTCTGATTGGCCTTTGTGGTTAATTAATTACTTTTGTTGTGAAACTACGGCCTTAATATATAATTATTTTTATATATATATAAGATTGAATAATGATAGGGTTACTATTGTCTTCCTACCCATTTACTACTCTTGTTGTATTTGATTTTTTTAATTTTTAATTTTACTTAATGATTAAAGAAGTGACTATTAGTAAAATTATATATTTTTAAATTTTTTTCTTAATAATTAAGGATGTTAAAAAAATACTTCAAATAAAATGATAAAAAAAAAAAAAAAAAAACTTTAAATATATTATAAGTAGTAAATTGGTAGTAATAGGATAGTAACCCTATCAATACCCTATAAGATTTCTAGATAAGGGCTCCCAGTTCTCTTCATACAAAAAGAGCACTCACAATGGATTCTTCATCTTATCCTTTAAAATAAATCATCAAAATCTAATTTTTCTATTTTACATACTGATTTTTACAATATACCATATATCAGCTCATCTATTTTTTCTTCATATCATTTAAATATTATACTTTTTCATATTTTTTTATTCATTTCAAATATTTTCTCTAACTATCAATGATATCCTCAAATCTTTTAATATTTGCAATATCTTTCCATATACAATGTCATATAATTATGTTCTATTTTAAATTAATCCAAATTTATAAACTAAAACAAAATATAAATTAATTCAAAAAATAAAAAGAAGAGATTATATAATGAAAATAAGAGATTAATTCTGCTACAGATTTTGTCTTTGGCACCCAGCAAAAAAGAAAGTGTGGAAACGAGAAAGAGGATCTAAAATGAAAATAAATGACTTTTGAATAAATGAGGAAAATCAAACAATATGAGAAAGAAACTAATTTAAAATGTTTATAATGATGAATAGTTCCCTCCACATCTAATATGTTACTGTAGCATAATGTAAAAGAATGATGGAATACAAGAACTATTAGATGGCACTTTTAAGAAAATTTCTTTATATTTAAAAAAAATATTATAAAACATCCATTAGAAGTGCTTTTAGTAAGAAAAATGAGTGCTTTTTATGTTTCTTATTTGTTTGGTGATCAAGGCTCAAAAAATTACTGGTCGTTGAATTGACTGGGTGTAATCAGGCAGTGTTGGACCGTTGGTGCAGGAAATGTTTTAATTTAATTTTATATAGATAAATCTTTTTTTCTTGGGAAACGTATTATTAGATCATGAATAATGATAGTTGTGCTGAGGATCTCTATCGACAATGGATTCCAATACAATTTTTTTTATTTAGTGAGTAAAAAAACATTTTTTAATAATATTATGAATTTTTTAAAAATATTTAAAGATATAAAAAAATAAATAAAAAAATCAAATGACTTTATTGGGAGAATTTGTCGGGCTACACGGTGCAGCAAGACTCTTAGATCATAAATAAATATATATATATATATATATATATATATATATATTTATAGGACAATACAAAAGTGCCTACCAAATGTTCCTACTAAATGTGCACATTAGTAAAAATGAGTTTTTTTTTTTTTTTTTAAACATTTTTTAAACATCCTTAACCATTAAAAAAATAATAAAAATTCACTAATAGTCACTTTCTTAACTATTAAGAAATAATATATATATATATATATATATATATGAATGGACACATTTGGTAGACATATTTAATAATCATATTATCATTTTCAATATATATTCTTAAACATAGTGCGATGAAAGTTCAGAATGTCAGTTATTCTCGAATCAATTGAATATTATTGTATTATTGTGATTAGTGTTTTTTTAACAAGAATTATTCATGAGGGATCCGAAAAAGGAAAAGAAAAATTATCATCAGCTCTTGCTCTTCTACTACTCCTATAGTATATATTTGGTTTATTTTTATGTCTAATTTCTTTCCCAATTTTGCTTTTAGATTGAGAATATCAAATATTCCGTTTTCTAGCTACCAACGTGGGGCTATCGACACATAAGCCCCATGCACCGGTACAATGCCACGTGGCACCAATGAACCGCTAGCAACTATGTCTTTCCAAACCTTCAGTCCACTTTCACTTTCATATAAGTAGTGTCCACTTGCACTTGCAAAATCTGTAGCATTCAGGTGTCATTATTAAACTATTAAACTGCATTACAAGCATCACAATATTGTCTATATTTTTCAAGAGAAATGCTTGGTCTACAAATTAGGAATCTTGCAAAAGAATAATTTACAAATTAATGTGGTTTATTATGATTTATTTGATTGTAAAGTACGCTTTGTGTAAAATAGATCTAACACATTACATTAAGTTATGTCAGTTTGTAAACTAACTTTTGTAAGACCTCTTCATGCATGACAGAAATCATAGGTGTCCTAAAATTGAAAAGGGGGGACATACGTACGTAGCCCGTTTCTCTGTCAAAATGCAGTATCTCATGCAACATATATGGCCAATGGGTAGAGTTGGTTATGCTAAAATTTAATAAATGTTGCGCGACATAACCAATGTTATTACTTATGGCATTCTAACTGATCTAAGTAAGTTGAGCAGCATGCTAAAATTTTAGGAGTATTTTAGTTATAATAAAGTCATAATACGATTGGGTATTATGAAATAGTTTTTACCTTAAACATTTTTTATTATGCAAGTGAAGGTTGTGAGAAAGTTATTTAAGCTTACACTTAGGCCTCGTTTGGGAATACATTTCAGCTCATCTAATCTCAAAATTTTTGAGAATTTCCTTCCCAATTATCACTGATCACAAAAATACATTTTAATTTCAAATTTTCAATTTTTTCATCCAAACAAAACACAAAAAACAATTCAACTCTTTCAATTTCTAAAACAAAATTATATTCTAACAGCATTTTAACTTTATAATCTTTTTATTCAACTTTTTCACTCTCATTTCTCAAAACTCAATAAAACCTTCTAACTCAAATCATTTTACCACTATTCACAAATCATTTACTACTATTAACAAATTTCTCATATCATCTCATTCTCCAAACGAGGCCGTACTTGGTGAAGTACTCATATTATTACCATCAAATAATCAAGAAAAGTTTTACTAATCCGCTTTTTAATGGCCATCATGGTTACATCGTGACAATCATACCTAACAAATTAAAAAATATGTTACATAGATTATATCTATAAACTAATTTATCTATACTGCAAGACAAGAGACACGACTAAAATTCTTCCAATTATGGGCAGTGGCTGCCACGAGTATTTGAAAACAAAATCTAGGCAAATAAATTTCCTTCCCAATTATCACTGATCACACAAATACATTTCAATTTCAAATTTTCAACTTTTTCATTCAAACAAAATACAAAAAACAATTCAACTCTTTCAAATTCTAAAACAAAAATTATATTATAATAATATTTTAACTTTATAATCTTCTTATTCAACTTTCTCTCTCATTTTTTAAAACTCAATAAAACAATCCAACTCAAATCATTTTACCACTAATCACAAATCTATAACTCTCTGTTCATTTCAACCAGCCAATTCTATAGCCTATGAAATTCATAATGCTGATGACTGTTTTTATAACTCTCTGTTCTATATATAAAGCTCATTCGGAAGCTCGAAAATGGCACAAAAATCCTGTTATCAATTTTCATTGGCGAATGTAGTAACATTAATGGTTTCAATGCAGTAATTTTGGTTAATTTCTGTTGGTGCTTAGTCAAATCTGAATAACTCAAGTAGTGGCTGAGAAGAAACAAATTAATTTTGGTTCCAAGTTGACGTCAGAGGGACCAGAGTATGAAAGTTAAGATTTCGTAAACTAAGAGGCAAGAGACTACTTTGTTCTTGTAACGCCCGTCCTTGTGGTGGGTGTTTTTACGAAATATTTTAGAAAATACGACAGGAATTACCGTCTGATTTAAAACTTTTTACTGTCCTTCCCAGGGTGCAAGACTCTACGTTATAAAATAAATTGTACTTTTGAAATAAAAGAAGTTTACAACAGAAAACATAAATCTTAAAATAAAAGGTCTTTCATACATTTAAAACCTCATGCCCAGACCATCGTGCTCTTCCCCTTGGGTCGAGTCCGTCCTAAAGCGTACTGCTCATTTAGCTTCCTGTGGGGGGAGGGGCACACATAAAAACTAAAATGAGTCGAATACTCAGTAAGCATTACTTCATACAGTTAAAATATAGCAACATAGGTTTCCAGTCATACACTTATCATTCCATACATACTATACATACATGCATACATGCTTCATTTGTAAACATCAGTGTACCGAAGTTTTCTTCTTTAAACATACTTTCCTTTCGTAAAAAGTTTCCCCTGTCACTGCCTTCATTTCTTGAAGAATGCGATGCATTCATACATTGCTTTTCTTTTCACTTTTATAGGTCAGTGCACACTGTTACGCCCCGAGTGTTGGGGTTAGCAGCCCTATGGCCAATGGATTCGCCCATGGCTACGGGTTGGAATCCCATTTCGTTAGGGTGCAGCACTGGGTGCACTACCAGATACTACGACCCGGCATTGCAATATGCCCATTCGTTCATTGGGTACCCCTTTCCATTCATACATGTGGCTGTTACGTATTTTCATACATTGAAACTTTTGTTTTCTTTCAGTCATTTCATTCTTTCATTCATTATAGTCCTTTTCAGTTCATGGAAAAACGTCATTTAAAAGCATGGGCTTGAACATTATCTTTCGTGGCGTCCGTAAAACATCAGTTCATAGGGGCATTTTAACATCAGTTCGTATGGACCGTTTTAAAACACTTTCTTCGCGTCAGTCAAAGCATCAGTTTAAAGCTCGAGGCACAGGCCTCGACACTTCTTTTCTTTTCTTTAGAAAATACATGCAATAGATACTGCGTATAGTCATCCATTCACATGCGTAGAATTAATACTTTTTGGTGAGTAAAAAGGGGCTGCTGAGGAAGGGCCGTACACACGTATACCTTTGAATATTTAGCATGCTTTCGTAAAAACATCTTTTGTGTCATTTCGTAAAGCATCTTTTAGAGGAAAATAGTTTCTTTTTCTTTTTCTTATCTTTTAGAAGACTCTAGAAAAGCATAAACATAACACTTACCTGGACTCCTTGCTACTTTCATACCATGCAATCCATTCATGCTCGTGTGAAATGGCAACCTACATGCATACATAACCTTAACGTTATTCTCTATCTAGTACATAAGCACTGAACTAGAAATAGAGCTATGCTTTACTTAGAACACTTTCATTCTATCTCGTGCTCTTATGTGTCTCGTACTATGATAAAACCTTTGGGGACCCATTTAAGGTCACTACTTCTTTCAACCTAACGTTCTACTTCGAGTACTTACTCACTAGAGTGAATCCATGATTTACCTTAGGGTTAAGACACTAAGACTTCTGTCTCATTCTTCTCATTAACCATATTCCGACTCATGACTTAGACTGACTAAGTCACGCATCCTATTCTTAGACAGTACACTCGTCATTACCCTCATGTATCTTAGCTCACTCTAAACCTCATGACCATCCATACACGTCACACGGCTCCAAGCCACTCTGAGGCTTAAGCACCGTGTAACCATGCTTAGGATAGATTACCCATAATATATGGTGAATCCGTCTGGCACATACGTCTAACCAGATAACACACATACCTTACCCCTTTATCCTTTAAGACCAACATATAGTACATTGGTCACAGGCTCGTATGGCAAGCGCCATACTCCGATACCAACCTTCTCTTACCCGGTTAGCACGACTCTTCATGCTAGCCGTACCTCATGATAGTTCATTCCAACACTTGACATGACCAGACCCTATTCATGATTACACCTTACATCACGTCATATAGCTCGAGACTATTCCCAAGCTACATCGTGACCTTGTCATGTCACCTAGCATACATCCTAACTCATCATAGCATGACTTCTCGATGGATCATGTCACTACGTGGTGTTGCCCAATCATGCTTCCGCTGCACTACTCTGATACTTTCTAGCCACTTCGTATTTACTCCAGGCTATAAGCTGACTACACAGCGATACTTGTCACCTCAGACTACAGGCCACATCTTAGCCACTTTGGAACGCTGTTCCACAGTTCCCGACACCATACATCAAGCTCTTCGCCCATCAACTACGCAACCACCCTTATCTTTACGACATGCCATATGGTGTATCGCTGCACCTCAAGGAGTACACTCCACGCATACTCCCTTCACAGCACTACACCACATCACCACTACAGCACACACGCCATATGGTGTATCGTTCCACCACATGGAGTACATTCCACGTGTACTCCCTTCACAGCACTACGCCACATCACCACTACGGCACACACGCCATATGGTGCATCGTTCCACCACATGGAGTACATTCCACGTGTACTCCTTTCACAACACTACGCCACATCACCACTATGGCACACAAACCACAACCACACTTAACAGCACAGTCCACAACACTACACAATACACATTCCAACACTTCACGACACAACACGTCATATCATCATACTACACAGCAAACTCCATAATACTAATAGCACAGTCCACAACCTAGTCAACTAACTAGCATCTAACATATATAGCAAGGGGTAGAGAGTTATACCTTCAACAGGATAACCCGTGCATTGCTCGCTAACCATCACGATCGAGGATGTCGGAAGGGTCGTATGTAGCGGCTACACCGCGTACGGTGGCTATTTAGGCATTTGGATAGCTAGGTGTGGTCTTGGAAGGGCTCATGGTGGTCTTTTGATGGTGACAAGGGGCGTGACACGACAGATTTGGCATTGTACAGTGGCGGTCAGCCACACGTACAGTGGCTGTCCATCATGTGTAGTGGCTACCCACCACATAAAGTGGTGGTTTGGATCTAGGGCTAGGCTAAGGGAGGTTGTTGGTGGAGCCGTGGAGGCTCGGCGGTGGTGGTATGGTGGTCCATGGTGGTGGAAGGAGGGCTGGTCGTGCATGAGAGGGAGAGAGAGTGAGGGAGCATAGGTGACAGATCGGGGCCATGGGTGGTCGGGATGGCTTGGTGGTGGCCTGAGGAGGCTGGAGGGGGTGGTCACCTGCCGTGGGTGGCGGCGTACTTTGGCGGAGGGTGTAAGACCCTTGCGTTTGAGAGAGGGACACTGAGAGGTGAAAAAGGGGCTACTGGCCGTGGGTCTACGGGAGGAGGAAGGGGGAGACTAGAGGAAGCTCCTGGTGGTGACCGGTGGTCAAGGTGGCCGTGCACAGTGAACCCATGCATGGAGGGAGTTGTGTCCGTGCACGGGAGTACGGTGGTTGCATGGTGGAGGCCGAGCTTGCTAGAGGAAGACGGCCAGTGGAAGGGGAGGTGGTGGCGCCGGAGGACGGCGCACGACGGTACAGTGGACACCAAGCCCATTTGGGCTGTGCACTACCTAGGGAGAGGAGGAGAGAGCGTGGGAGAGGGAGACCGGTGGGAGGAGACTCGCCGGAGGGAGGCCATGCTGGCGGTGGTGGAGGTGAGGCCTACCAACGCACGGCGGCACTTGGCTGGGCAAGGGAGTGGATCGGTGAGGGAGAGGGGCTGCGTACAATGTACGCTAAAGGAGAAGGAGGAGAGAGAGAGAGAGTTGGGAAAAAGTGAGGGAGAAGAGAGAGGGCTGGGGGTTTTATCCTAAAACCCAACGTCTAGGGATCTACAAAACGATCTAACGATGACACTTAAATACTGATTAAAAATGCGTAAACGTTTATTTAAT
Organism: Cyclocarya paliurus; assembly: GCA_029856935.1. Classification (NCBI taxonomy): domain Eukaryota; kingdom Viridiplantae; phylum Streptophyta; class Magnoliopsida; order Fagales; family Juglandaceae; genus Cyclocarya; species Cyclocarya paliurus. Next base: position 3,322,583 of record CM056958.1, on the reverse strand, counting down.
TAAAGTAATGAGAGGAGTTAAGATAGAATATTATTTAAAATAATATTCCTTCATCATTAATAAAATGATGAAGTCTTAGTTAACATATTTAAGAGAATAAAATCATTAAATTAATTTAAATATTCCATCATTATTAAATCACGTAATATTTTAAATAACTGAAATTATTTATATAAAATGATTCCCACAATTATAATATTTTTGGAGCTCTTCAAAGATATTATAATTGAGTTATTTAAAATATTATTTAGTTAAATAACAATGGGAAGAATCCATTTAAAATACACATAACTTTAAAACACAAAACTAGCTTTAGAAATCACATAGTATCTTTAAAAATACGCCATCGGAGTTTGGCATGCATAACAGGGCTCTTAGACACTAGAAAAAAGCGGACAGTTACATCCTAAGTAATTCCATCCTTGGAATTTGCTTACGTTAGAAGGAAGAAAGGAGCTGGGTGTTACAGTTCTGTTTCACATTGTACTGACAGTAGCGAAGTGAATGGATATGTGCCTGTGGTATATGTATGAACGAAAAGGGGATGAACTTTTTGTTTCACTTGTTGCCTTGCAAAAATTGGATCAACTGGCACATCTATTTAGAGCTAACAGAGGGCAACTCTGCACTTGAAATATCCAAGACTTCGAAGACACTCGAGTACTTGATCAATATAAGCAGGAGAAGTAAATTGACATTTGAAATCACCAACATTGGAATGCAAGACCATGACCATTTACACCAAAGGTTTTGACTTGTGATGATCAATTTGCCAAAATCCAATGGATCAGCAATTGCTTTATCTCATCTTACATCTCTAGTTTGATTGAAGTTAATAACTTAATGCTGCTCGAGTAGCTTCTTGCGAGTAAAAAGAGGAAAAAGAGAAGTTGCTCTTAATCAGGGAGTGGCATGCACCTTTTAGTGTGGTTCAGTAGGAGTTTTTCCTTTCCTATATATAATTTTTAGTTAATGTGAATCAATGTTTTCACAACCCATATCAAAGCACATCTTTGGATTTCAGGAGACCTGAAAGAATATATAAATCAAGGTGAGATACACAGCAGGCAACAACTTCAGCCTTTGTAGAAGTCAAAATCTGAAAGCTCTCTGGAACTTCTAAGCAAATGAGCTGCATTGATAAAGTAAGATAATATAGAGTGAAGACAAAATAAATGTTATGTTACGTAGAGTCAGGACAAAATAAATGTTACAAACTTGGAGGGTCTTTCCTACTATTGGTCTTTGTGGTTACTTTAGTTCTTATCCCACCAATTAAACCCGCTGCTTAGATTCATTTCTCGCCGGAAAAACAACATTTACAATACAATTTTTTGTCACAAATAATTTTATGCAACGATTATACCTCCACAAAAAATATGTTCTGCTGTAAGGTTGCACAAATTTGTGTTGGCCACAAATACGTATTTGCGTCGATTAAGATTGACGTAAATAATTATTTGTGACAAAAAATTATTTCTAGTGAACATATATTGCTGGAAATACTATTTTACAAAATAAATAAAAAATAGTATTAAAAAAAATACATTAAAATACACATCTTACATTAAATTACAATCCATAAAGCAATCACACAAAGGACTTTCTTTTTTCCTTTTCTTTTCTTTTTTTTTTTTTAAGAAAAGTTAGGGGTCACATGTCCAAGAGTGACCCATTCCTAGATTTATTAAGAAAACAACCCTCACTTATGGTGGAGGAATACATTGGTTACATTTCAAGCATAATAAAAATTAAACAACAAGCAACATGCCGAAAAAAAGAAAAAGAAAAAAAGAAACCAACCTCACCAAGATAAAACCAACAACCAGAAAAAATAAGAACAACAACTCAATGACCTCTCAGATAAGGCAATGACAATTTATCCACTCAAATCAATCCTTTAAGATGTTTTGGAACACGCAATAAAGATCGCCAAACATAGGTAGAACCCTGAGCCCCCATTTTAGCTAAATAATCAACTGGCGCATTTCTTTCTTGATAAATATGATTTATGACAAAGTCCCCACCTTCAAACAATCTCATAGCATCCTCCCAAAAGTCTTCTAAATACCGCACTCCACAACGCTTCTTCTGAACCCAGGATACACAAACCAATGAATCAGACTCAATGTTCACTTGTTGTAGCCCCAAAGAATGGCAATATTTCAACCCTATTAATAATGCCTTCAACTCAGCAAGATTATTAGAACCCACCCCAAGATAACATGAAAAGGAAAGCACCATATCACCACTCAAATCCCGAATTACCCCCTTGTGCCTAAGCTCTCCGGGTTACCGAGGTTACATCCATCAATATTTAATTTAAATCTTCCATGCCTAGGCTTCACCCAACAAACCAATTTAACCGGCATCAATTTAATCAAAATAATCTAAATGTTCAAATCTCTCAACCTCTCCTCATCGGCAAATGCAATCTTTGTAAATTTAGGCAAGCTACTTTGCACTTTCCCTATCCACACACAAATAGACCTCCAAATCTCTTCAGCCGAGATGCATTTATCTTCCATCCTTGCTTTACACCTGCGTTGCCACAACTTCCAAATAATAAAGGAAGGAAGAAGGCCCAATACACAACCCACTTGGGACTTGGTAGACGCATATCGAAACCAAAGTAACACCAATTCAAACCAACGTTTATTTGGGTCATAAGGCACACCCAAGATAGCAGAAAACCTCTTCCAAATCCCAGCAGCAAAGTCACCTACATCAAGAACATGATTTAAATCCTCATAACTTCCATGCTCACAACAATTACACTTGGAAGTAATAGGAATACCAACTCTCTTCAATCTATTATCAACACTTAAACTACTATGAAAAGTCTTCCACATTAATATGGAAATTGTTTTTGGTATAGCTTCATGCCACACCCATTTAGCCCAAGGAGCAGCTGGAGCAGTAACCCGAATACATTGCCAAGCACTTTTGTTGGAGAAGCAGCCATCTTTATTATGAAGCCAAACAAGTAAATCTTGGCCAGATTTATGAGCACCCAAGTAACTACAAATCTCCTTTATTTTTTGTAATCCCACTAGCCTTTCTAAGATTTCAATGTCCCAACCATTAGAGATTTTTAAGTCAGCCAGCATCAACTTTGGCACATCCACCATAGGATAAGAATTAGCAAGATGACCTTCATTCAACCAGTGATCCCACCAAAAAGAAATATTCCATTCCCGGACCCTCCAATTCGAATTATCCAAGACTGCCAAGATTCACTTCACCACCATCTTCCAAAACCGTGAGCCCTTTTTGGGGTCTAATAAAGAAACATGTTTATCTCCAATATATTTAGCCCAAAAAAATTGGGACCAAAGATCATCCCCAGTCATAACCTTCCATGCAAATTTCATATGAAGAGAAGTTTGAACCTCATCAAAGTCTCAAAGACCAATTCCCCCTCATCAGTCGGCTTGCACATCGACTTCCAAGCAACCTATTTCTTTTTATCCTTTCCATCTTTTCCACCCCAAAAAATGAACTAAGAAGCTTGTTCAGATTTTTTAATATCCTTTTTGGCAATTGAAGGATAGACGTAATATGTATCGGCATACTAACTAACACATGCTTCAACAAAATCAACTTGCCACCAGCTGAGAGACATTTTAATTTCCACCCCCAAGTTTATTCCTCACCCGATTGAAGATAGGCTCTAAATGTAAATTCGTAAGCCTCCCATTGACAATTGGTGCACCAAGAAAAGTAAATGGAAAAGTACCTTCACTAAAACCAGTGATATTGAGTAACTCCCTCTTCTGCCCTGTTGAAACATTCTTAGCAAAATACATGGCCGTTTTCTCCTTACTCACCCACTGCCCATACTAAGACTCGTAAGTCTCAATAACTTTCATCAATTCTTTCATTGAACTCTTCCCTCCATTAGCAAAAGTCACACAAAGGACTCGCTTTATATTCTAAGCAATTACATTATATTACAATCCATAAAAACTCTTATATACATTAGATTACAATCCATAAAGCAATTGCATTATATTCATAGTGTGCAACTTTAGACTTCTTAAGGTGCATCAAAGTACAAAACATGTAAGCATGTATTATCAAGTACAACATACTAGCATAAATCATTTTATCGGGTTTCTACAAAAATATTCGATGTCACCTTCAAATCATTATAAAACAAAAATGCTAAAGATGTTAGGGGAAATGCAAGAAGCATGTACATGAAATGTCCATCTAAACTTAGGAAGCATAAAACACATGATAGCATAAATATGAATACATAGAAAGTTTTCCAATAACCTTTTTTTACAATAATATTAAAAGATCTGTCTGCTCCTCCCTCTCATCCACTCCTACTACTCTACTATCTGGTTTATTTTTATGTCTATTTTCTTTTCAAAATTTCCTTTTAGGTTGAAAATATACATCAAATATACCACTTTTTGGCCATCAATGTGATGCATGTACACCCCCCAACTAGCAAATTCAAAGGGCAGTCAGTAACAAGTTGTAACGCCCCGCACCTGTGGGTCTTGGGGAGTTACCTCTTATAACCTAACATTGGCTTCCATAACAAATTTATACGCTCTAATATTCCATCAAAATACACAGTCTCAAAATTTTCACGACTTACAATACTAAAAATAATATAAAATCATAAATCAACTAAAAATACTTCCAAATATATACTTGTACTCTCAAATTCTTATTCCTCTACGAACTTCACAACTTCTCTAACACAGCCTACTCTTACTCGCCAGCAGGACCATCATACTTATCAGAAAAAATATTGTGGAAATAAATGGTGAGTTATCAACAACTCAGTAAGTAGAGAACATATACTAATATGCAAATATGATCATTTACAGAGTTCAGAATGCAAAACAAAATATTTTTATTTGTAGTATGCAGAATCAGAATATGTTATCAAAAATATAAGAGCAAAAGTTAAAAAATATGCTTATTCAAAATCCCTTTGGCATAGCATAACTGAAGCACCATATTATAACATAATTTCATTTTAACCCTCATGGTAGGGTTGTGCAAATCCCAACAGCCAACTGAGCAAAAACAGAATGTGAATCTTTCCCTCATTATTCTTGAAATCCTAAGTGTGCACATAGGAAAGACCACGCATAAAATCACTTTGTTTTCAAAGTAGGTGCACCAGAAATAAAAAAGTTGGTACCAAACCCAAACAGAGGCCACAGTTTTACACCCGTGGTAAGGTCAGAATGGAACAAAAACAGAATATCACGCCAGAGGTTTCAGAAATCATTTCACATCATATCAAAGTACGAAAATATTTTCAGAACAAAACATAACAGAAATCAAGTTTCCAAAAATACTTTAGCATAACATATCTAGTTCATCATCATCATCATATCAAAGCATCTTATCATAATAGAGTCCATGTTTAACCCTCGTGGAAGGGTTGTGCATTTGTGGATAACCAAGCAGATGCATATAAGAACTAAAACAGAATGCTACTATTCTTACTCGTAGCAGGGCCATATCATATCACTTTAGAAACAAAGTCTATGTTTAACCCCTGTGGTAGAGTCTCATACCGAACTGAGCAGTAACAGAATCAAATACAGTACCAGATAGTCATGCCAAAAACTTTTTCAATCACCACATCTTATCAAACAAAATATAGAACATTTTTAGAACAAAACGGAAATCATTTTACAAAAATATTATTTATGCACCAAAAATTCATATTCACTCTTTCGCAAGATTCATAAATAGAATACATAAAATTTAGCTCATGTCTTCACCAATCATGATAGAAAATATTTTATTCTTACACAGAATTTCATAACTAATGCAGAACAAATAACTGAGGTCGTTTCAAAATTTCCTTTTGTAGCAAAACATGCATATTTTCCAGAATTAACCTTAGTCCATTTTATTTTTATATAAAGTCTAGCATAGGAACCCCACTTATCTGGACTTCTTAACTTTTTCAGAAATTTTCTCAAAAATGTCGAACAAATATTAATCGTTACCTATAAAATAATCACGTAATTTTCGTAAATTTCCAATCGAACGTGTGTGCCAATATTTAAGCTTAAGATGCTAAGATAACTTATTTTAATTCCTCAAAAACCTAAATTTTCAATCTCTAAAAATATCATCAATTCCCAAATTCCTCGATACCCATCTTGATCTCTGACTAACATATTAAAATTCTAACTTATTTACTATTGAAAATCAAACTATCAAATTTCATACTAAACAATACAAATATAATAAAATATTATAAATTATACAACAACACTTATTTAATAAACTAGATCATATTAAAATTACAACATTATTGTTTACTTTTGAAAGAAAAACCTTGCTTAATACCAATCTAAATTACTTAAAAGATTTATGTAAACATAAATAAATTAGAGAGTACTAACACATAATAAATGTTTAAAAACGCATTAATACAACTTGTAGCAAAGAGTACTAAAGTAATTTCATTAGTTAAACAATTCAATACTTAAGCTTCAATTGAAATTTGTAGAAGAAACAATGAAGTCAGTTACGTAAATGACCGATAACAGGTGCACTCGTGACGGAGATTGTAAGGTCTGGGTGGCTGAGATGGCAGTGGCGGCTAGCTGGGCAACTTTACACTCATTAGAGATATGAGTGATAAGAGGGAGAGAAACACGGTGAGTGAGAGAATGAAAAGAGAGAGAGAGGGAGAGAGTTGAGTGAGAGAGAGCCTGGAGATGCTATCGGTGGCTTATCGAGAGGGAATGAGGCGTGCAGGGCCACTCGGGCGGAGATGGGCGGTTGAGGTGAAGATGACGGTGAGCTATGTTGGTATTTTTTAATAAATAATTTTTATTAATAACGTTTCTTTTAAGAGGTCATAACCGTTGGTTTCCATTAATTGAAGTTTTGCGACATTATTTGCAACTTAAACGTTTGTGTTCATTAAGGCATTCATGGGAATAAAATATGGCAGCATTCAATTGCAAGATATCTTCAACGTTTTTTAACGGGCTTGTAGTTGTTAATATTGGCTTATTTAGTAAATGTTTTTTCCGTTTACGTCCTTTAAAGTTCTGGGTCACATTTTGTCTAATACACACACACACACACACATATATATATATATTTGTGAAGTCTTGCGGTGAGTATGTGAGTGGAATATACTTTCGAGTAAGTGAGATAAGAAAAAAAGCTTAGTGAATATATATTTTTGAGAGTATTTCCAGATAAAAGAAAGGTGTTTTTTTTTGTGGAGCTTTGAGCTCAACCACTTGTGTAAAGTTGGTTCAGGATATACGACGATTAGTTAGGCTGTTGTATCCTTGACGAGTCAAGTCAAGAGAAATTTTATTGCACCGGTTAATTTGAGACTTTGTACACCGCAGAGGGATTGAATTTCCTTAAAGAGAGCGATATTTCTGTGTCTCAGTCCAAACTGGTTTTGTTTTAATATCAATTTCATTGTAATTTTTATTATATTATTGTGTATTTCACCAATAATTTTAAGGAAATTCAAGCATGGAGCCTACAACTGAAAAGTCCACAGAAATCATTGGAGATCTCAACAAGCCCTTCTGGTTCGAAGGAGCTTATTTCAAGAGATGGAAGTGCAACGTGCTCTTCTATCTAAGCCTTCTCAACGTCTCTTTTGTTCTCATAGTAAAGAATCTTGACAAGATCTCTATCGAGAACATGACTGAAGCACAAGTGAAAGCTCACGAAGAAAATATTGAAAAATACACCAAAGATGAGTATAATTGTCGATGTTATCTTTTAAATTGTCTTGCTGATCAATTTTATGCTTACTACAATACTACTTACAACTCTGCAAAGAAAATTTTGAAAGCTTTACAGAGTAAATACAATACAGAAGAAGCCGGAGCGAAGAATATGCTGCAAGTCACTTCTTTCGATATCAAATGGTAGATGGAAAATCTGTTGCGGAGCAAGCGCAAGATTTTCAAATGGTTGTAGCTGAAGTTAGATCCAAAGGCATCAAGATTAAAGACAATCTAATTGTTTGTGGCATCATCGACAAGCTACCACCTTCGTGAAGGGAGTTTCAAAAGTCTATGCGCCATAAACAAAAGAAGACATCCTTGGAGATCTTAATCATAGGTATTCGTTTAGAGGAGGAAGTTAGAGGCCAAAATGATTTGGTGTTTTAGAATGGTAATGAGGATTCCATGACAAAGGTAAATCCAAATTCTTTAGAAGAAAAATATAGTACTCTGAGAGTTTTTTTATTGATGGTGTTATTAATGTGGATCCACTAAATAAATTTTTGACAAGAGAAATAATCTGGAATACATCAAGGGGAATAAGATTAAAACCTATAAATTTATGAGCCATGTATGAGGATACCCAACCTGGGGACCAGAGATCCTGAGAACTGGGTTCAATAGGAAAAATGAATCATATGATGGTCGTAAGAAATGCACTATTTATTTTATTTCTTATTCCTATGATGTGAGTGCATTTATCATTTAATGTTGTGGAGGATGAGTTTTGGAGAAACTCTTAATGAAATTCTGTAGCTTTTATGAGTAGGGTGTAAAAATTACAGGAGCACCGTCTACAGATTTTACCTATGTGAGTGTGAGAGTGGGGCCGCTCTCTATGAGATTTGAATTTATTCTCAAATACACTCATGAAACCAGGATTAGCACAAGGTCGTAATGTGCTGGCTAATAAAGCTCATGTCAATACCTGGGTTACTATGTGTGAGTAATAATTTTTTATTTCCCCTAAACAGTCTTAGTTCAAGTCTGAGACCACTACTGACTCTGGAGTAAAGATTGTTATTTCACTAAGTGAGGTTTCAATGCAGAGCACACCTTCATGATGCATAATAATCATTCTTTATCGGGAAGTATCTCTCTTATTTATTTATTTTTATTTTATTAACAAATTAGTGGGGGAATGTTGGTATATTTTAATAAATAATTTTTATTAATAACGTTTCTTTTAAGAGGTCATAACCGTTGGTTTCCATTAATTGAAGTTTTGCGACATTATTTGCAACTTAAACGTTCGTGTTCATTAAGGCATTCATGGGAATAAAATATGGCAGCATTCAAGTGCAAGATATCTTCAACGTTTTTTAATGGGCTTGTAGTTGTTAATATTGGCTTATTTGGTATATGTTTTTTCCGTTTACGTCCTTTAAGTTCTGGGTCACATTTTGTCTAATACACATTTATATATATATATATATATATATATATATATATATATATATATATATATATATATATATATATATTTGTGAAGTCTTGCGGTGAGTATGTGAGTGGAATATACTTTAGAGTAAGTGAGATAAGAAAAACAAGCTTAGTGAGTATATATTTTTTAGAGTATTTTCAGATAAAAAAAAATGTGTATTTTTGTGGAGCTTTGAGCTCAACCACTTGTGCAGAGTTGGTTCGGGCTATACAACGATTAGTTGGGCTGTTGTATCCTAGAAGAGTCAAGTCAAGAAAAATTCTGTTACACCCATTAATTTGGGACTTTGTACACGGCATAGGGTTTGAATTTCTTTAAAGAGAGTGATATTTTCGTGCCTCAGTCCAAACTGGCTTTGTTTTAATATTAATTTCATTGTAATTTTTATTATATTATTGTGTATTTCACCAACAATCTGGACTTCACCGTGTCGTGGCTGGCGGCACCTAATGAAATTGGGAGCTAGGAGTACGGGCTGCTCTGTTTTCGATTGCAAGAATAGGGGCCTAAAGGGTTGAGTTTCCGTGAGATAGGAGGGGGGGGGGGGTGGTGCTCTATTTCGTGAGGCTGAGCAGCGACTGAGGATGCTCTATTTCGAGTTGGAGAAACAGGGGCTGTTTCGGAGCTGGTCCCGTGCGTTGGGTGGAGTTGTGCAGTGGCTACGGTGACTGAGCAGGGGTGCAACGGTGGGGGGTGAGTCTCCGTCGGGTTACTGCTACTGGTGGATGGACGCTGGTGGCAGCGATGGATGGACGCTGGTGGCAATGGTTGGGTTGTGGCTACTTGAAGGTGGTGCGGCGGCAGTAATAAACCGAGAGAAAAGGGAGAAAACCGAAGTGGCAACTCTAGCTTTAGGTGGAGGATAATGTGAAGAAAGCTCGCGCAATAAAAAAAAATATCAAAGCTCTGAAGTGAAAGTCAGCAAGCCTCCAACGGTCAAAAACATAATAATTTTTCCACCGAAAGAGAAAAGTGTGCGGTGCTTGTGGTGCATGTGGGTGTACAGTGGTGTTTGTCATGATGAAGAATCTTAGTGGGGTGGTGGTGTTTGAACCGGGATATTACACAAGTAACAACCTTCAAGCCTAACATTGGCACTTGTAAATAGTATATACGCCATAATATGGAATTCGCGTCTTTAGATCTTCCAGAAACAACCTTCATCGCCCTCCAGTGCTGACACATGAGCCTCATGCACTGGTACTATAGTGCCGTGTAACACTAATGAACCGTCAAAGTCGATTATGTACTTGTTAGGGACGTGTTTCACACCACCAATCATACATATGACATTTTCAGCAATGATGAGACGGCATTGGTCCACTATGTACTGATCTAGGCATTGACTATATATCGTTCCAGCTCAAATCTGACTATGTTCCTATTTTTCTTGAAATAGGACATGGAGATACTGGACATGCGTGCATGGAGATAGAATATCATTTTACACTAAAAAATATCATTTGCGGCAAAATTCAGTCGCCACTAACCTTTGTCGTAAATGGTGCCATACGATGATTCCAATACTATACATTTCTATTGCGGCATATTTTAAATTTTGCAGCATTTTTCAATCGTCGCAAAATCCACCATAAGAAAAATAGTTTTTTTGCAACCACTTCCTTTGCAATATATATATATATATATATATTTTTTTTTTATTTATTTTGGGGAGGGAGTTTTGAACTCTAGACCTTCATTTTGGAGATTAGGATTATGCCGCAGGCCTTTGTGACAATTGGTTGCTAAACGTCAAGTTTTTTTCTATTCCCGTCGTTTTATTTCCATCGAGTACAACTTCATCACCAAATGTGATATTTAAGTTTGAGTTTTGCTATGTACAAGCAAGTTTACGTACCAATCTGCCTACTAATGATGTTGCATTCATATTCTAAATTCAAATTAGCATTGTTTTCAATAAAGTCTACTTTCTGACCAATCATATTGAATGAGTGCGTGTATTAATGCATAGAATCGCTTATGACTAGATTTTTCCTTTAAGTTTTTTCTATCCTATTTTTCTCCACACGTCCCTTGCTATGTGACGTCCACTCCCTGCAGCGCCAATGTTAGGGACCCCGGTCAAGTCCCTAAACACTAAGTCCTCCTCGGCTATGAGCTCCTTTGGTTGACCGAATCCTAATCCTTCTTTTGCTTGGTTCACGATCAATGGTGGCTATGGTGGCAATTTGGACATGGTGAGGTTAAGTGTTTAGGTTAGGATGAGTGTATGAGATGTTGGAAAAAAGTGGATAAGTGTTTGGGTGGCTAGGGTTGCATGGGATGCACGGCAATAGGGGTTTGCATGGATGGCGCCACTTTGGTGATTAGGGTTAGGGTTTGGATGAGGTGGCTAGGGTTTGAGTTGTAAGATGGATTAGGGTTTGGAGCTAGGGCAATGTGTTGGGCGGCCAAGGCTTGGCCGAATAGGCTAGGGAGTGTTTTTAGGAAAGTTTCCTGAAAACAAGAGATATGCTTGTGGATAATGATGTGGCCGGCCATGTGCTTTGAGGGAGTCAACTAGGGTTTTCAAATAAGGAAACCCTAATATGGTAAGTGGGTTGGTCGACCAAGGCTAATTGAAATATGGCAAGAGTGCCAAATTTGAATTCAAATTCAAATGGGAAGTGGGGATTCGGCTAGGGCTAGGTGGAAGAAGGGAATTAATTATGGAAAGTGTATAAACACTAGGGTTGGTCGAGATTGAGGGAGGAATGGATTGGATGAGCCGAAAATGGATGAACACCAAGAACACAAGATGAACACTCAAGAACAAAATGATGAACTTGAATGAACAATGAAATAAATTCAACAATTGATTCACAATGTGCACCAAGATTAAATAAACCTCATATATTGATAAAAGTAACAAAAATAAAGATGATCAACTTGGATTCAATGAATTGCACCAAGTTGACAAACAAGATAAATGGATTACTCCAATTCAATGAATTGCATGGAGTAATCCTCTCTTTGGGATTCAATGAATTGCACCCAAAAGAGTCCAAGTGTCTAGCACCGAAAATGATCTCTCAACAATGTCCTCACTCAAGTCAATTTGACAAAAGATATGAAAGAAATGACTAAGGGTCCTATTTATAAAGGTTATAACTTGGAAACTCCCAAAAGGCCCCTTTGCAATAAAATAAATAAAATAAATAACATAAATCAAGATAATGGCATGGACCACATGGCCGTGGCATGCATGAGCCAAGAGTTCAGCTAGGATGGTGCATGGTGGTCCTCGGTCTGGTCCATGGCTAAGTGGCTCGGCATGGCTAGCTGTGGTGCATGGTATGGTGCCATGCATGGGCCGGCTGGTGGGCATGGCATGGTGCCATGTTCGACCTGCTGATGGTGGCTAGCCATGTGAGCCTGCTGTAGGGCATGGGCTGGAGCCATGCGCTGGATGACATGCCTGGTGGGCATGCCACTGACCTGCTCTGCAAGGCACGGGCTGGAGCAGTGCGCTGGATGGCATGCCTGGTGGGCATGCCACTGGCCTACTCTACATGGCATGGGCTGGGCCCGTGCGCTGGATGGCATGCCACTAGCCTCGCTGGTGTGCGGCAAGAGGGCCATGTGGCTGGGTGCATGGCCGGCTGCATGGGCACATGCATGGGCGTGCGCAGGATGAGCGTGCGCCTGGTGGGCATGCGCATGGCTGTGCGCCTGGGCGTGCACATGGCCATGCGGTCAAGGTGGGGCTGCAGGGCCATGCGGCCTGAATGGGTGCGCAAGGCCATGCGGCCTGCGTGCGCGCGTTGGGCCGTGCGGCCTGCGTGCATGCGCAGGGCCATAAGACCTGCGTGTGTGCGCTGAGCCGTGTGGCCTGCGTGCATGCGCAGGGCCACGCGGCGCATGAGCATGCGCACCGGCATGCGCATGCCTGGCTGTGCGTTGGCCTACGCATGGCCACTAACCTCGCTGGGACTGAGGCATGGCATGCGCATGGCTTGCATGCTGGGTGCCCTGTGCGTGTCAAGGCACGGGCCAAGGCATGCATGTGGCCGGTCCATGAGCATGCTGGGCACTCCGTGTGTGACAAGACATGGGCCAAGGCATGCTTGTGGCATGATCAAGGGGCATGTCCTATACATGGCTAGGACATGGGCGGCAACTTTAGAGGCAACTTTACATGGGGGTCTAACAGCCAGCCCCTCGCCGACATCATGCCACGGTTCTTCTCGGTGCCCATGCCTCCGCCTCGACCTCGGTTTCTAGTTGCCGGCATCTTCGTTGCCTGAAAGCTTCGATATCGGTAAGCACCTCCACTCTCTCTCTCCCCCTTCTCCGTAATGGGATGAGAGTTTTAATGGATGTTTTTCTAGGTATACATTCATAGTAGTATTTCTGGATGGAGTGATTGACCTTTAGTTCAAGTGCCTAAGTGATGGAGATTTGACTCAGAAAATATCAAATAACAACCAGCTGAGGAATAGTTATTGAGTTTTAGCATTTTTATGGATTTCCAACCCTCGTTTCTGGGCTCTCTATTCCATTTGTGCGTCTCAACTGAGACTAGCTTGATTCCCCATTAAACTTATCTTGCACATCAGTGGACCACTGGATGTCAGTCAAACAAGAAAAGCTTGGAATTACAAACCATGATTTGCCAGAACTAAACTTCTATGTAATTGTTGTAGTGAAATGATTTTCCCCTAATATTCTTGCCTCAATATGATGTAGACCGAATGAGACCACAAGTGATGCCACATTACCATACATGCCACATCATCATAATATGAGGCCATGTAGTGTACGTGTTCCCATAACCCAATTTGGAGTGATTCTAACTTCCAAAACTGGCGGGAAAATCATAGCATGACAACAAGAATGTTGTTCATCGAGCTTAGAATGGTCATTCCATAACCCTCTCTTCCTATTTGTCAGGATGTTGTTCAACAAGAATGTGACTAGTCAGGACTTGTTCCAGTAAAAAAAAAAAATGTAAAATTCACCTACTTGAAATAGATCGTTGATTGATTTGACATGTTAGACACTGACTTGTAAATAAAATTTCTCTTGTTTAAATATATTTTATACCCTTTAGCTTCAACAAAGTAAAAAAGTGGGTTTAACATAGGCAAATTTCGCCATTAGATTAGAATAGAGAGAGAGTATTTGTGCATGCAGCTGACAGCCTCGGACCTTTTAATATGTAAAAATAAATACGACCAGAGAAGAGTAATCATCTCAAGATAAGAAAGTTGGGCAACTTATACGTACAGAGCACTTAGCTACAGCACAAGCGTAAATAGCTCTTCAATGAGAAACATTTTTCTTGGGAAATGTCGTACAGTATAATGTTCCCAGCATTCAAGAATGCATCTGGTTAATGTACTTGTTTATTAGTAACTCTATATTCCGACTTTTAAGGGGGAATGATTGGCGAGTCGTTTGTATTCTAGAAATTATATACTATGTGCCTCAATATATTTGTTATGTAAGTTCTATTGTTTGTTAAAGCCAATACAAGGAGGGAATATTCCATATCCATATATATATATGCTGCTTCTGAGGCTCAAATGCTTGCCCTCACCTGGTTTGATTTTAGATTCACCGGAATATGGACTCGACGTGATCTGTATTGAACCATTTTTCAATCTCAATAATACTATTGTTTTTGGTCAGAATAAAAACCATTTGTTCAATTTGAATGACAAATATGATAGAATTTTTAATACTGAATTGATCAAGTATGGCTAACTTCTGTGTTATCTGCAGGTTGTACTGTTCAGATTATTATTTCTTTTTATGTTCTCTGTCAAGTATTTATGTTAGGGACCCTAGTCTTGTCCCTAAACACTAAGTTCGCAAGCTTGCCTTGGTGAAGATGGTGACCGAGTAGCACTTTGCCAACTTGCTTGGCCTTGCACGTATGGTGGTAATGGTGTGTTCCTAGGTTGATGAATGTATGGTATTTAGTGATGGATGTGATGATGATAATGATGAGTTTGGGTGATCTAAGTGATGGTTTTGGTGTGTTTGGTGCAATGTGCAATGGCTTGAAAGTTGCCCTTGATGTTGGGACAACTTGGATGATGATTAGGGTTGGTATAGTGAAGATAGACTATGGTTTTGATGGTGGCTAAGGGGAATTTCGAGATTGGAAGAGTTGGATTAGGGTTGGAGTGTAGGATGAGTTGCTAGGGTTTGGAAAAGATGTGGATGAGTGGGATTAGGGTTTGGTGGCTAGGGTTGGCCGAATATGGAAGTGGTTATTGTGATCCCTTGATTGTACGATCAAATATGGGTAGGTGTCACTTTGGGATTTAGGTTTAGGGTTGGATGATGGAATAAAGGTTTAGGGTTTGGAAGGAATGTAGATGAATGAGGTTAGGACTCCTAGATTGATGGAGTCTATTTGGGAAAAATAGGAATTAGGTTTAGGTAGGAAAGATGAAGATAGATGGTGTTTGAATGAGTTTAGGAATTGGTTAAGGTAATGTGAGATAATCTTTGATTGACTTGAGTGATTCTAGGGAATGAGAGATTTGTGGGATTGCATATGGAAGATGTGATTTGGATATGGTAAGAGGTTGAAAGTCTTTGGTTGACTTGAGAGATTCTAGGAGAGAGATTGATTTTAGGGATGGAGTGATTTTAGGAAAGTTGAGTGATTGTAGATATTGGATTTAGAAGATGGAAGATGATTGTGATTCGGTTTTGGCTATTGGGGTAAGTCTTAGTTGGCTTGAGATATTATAGGGATGGAGAGATTTAAGGGATTGACAATGGGATGACAATTCCTTAAATCAAAGGATGTGAAAATGGAAGATAGGATTGAAATGTTGGGTAAGGTGGCTAGGATTGATTCTAAATGGTAAGATGCATGGGAGTTGTTGGGAGGTTGAAGTTTGACTAAGGCAAATGAAGGATTTCGAATTTGAAGTAATTGGGAGATGGAAGATAGGATTTGATGGGGATGAGTCAACTTTCCTAAAGTTAAGGAAGTTGCCAAGTGGGACTCTTGAGGGATGGATAGGGTTTGTGAAAGACAAGGGTTTCGGCTAAAGTTTTGTTAGATGGATGGAGGTTAGTTTTGGTAGTGATGACAATTATGGAAAGTAGGGTAAACACTATGATTGGTCGAATAGTGTATGTGGGAAGATCAAAATGGATGAAAGAAAATATATGGATGAACACTATAGATAAACAATATGGATGAATATGCATGCACATTCAAAAACACAATGGTGAATAACTTCAACACCAATTCTAGAATGCACAAAGATGAATGGACTCAACAAAGGAATATGAAGACTCTTTTTGGATTATAAGAATATTTTGATATGCAAGAAAATATAGATAAACAAGATGGAAAATATATATGAACAAGGAAGGAACACAAGATAACAAAAGATAAATCAATCACCTTTGATTCACGAATTGCACAAAGATGAAAGGAAATCACATATATGGATAGATAAACGATTCAACACCTATTCACGAATTGCAAGGTGGAATCAATGATAGATAAATGGATATCACCTATTCACGAATTGCAAGGTGAAGATCCTCTCTTAGGGAATTCATGTATTGTACCCCAAAGAGTCCAAGTGCCTAGCACCGAAAGGGTGACCTCAAGATCAATAATCTACCCACTTAGGAAATTTGCCAAAAGTTCAAAAGATGTAAAATGAAATGCCTAAGGGTCCTATTTATAGAGATTACAAAGTAAAAATCTCCAATAGATCCCTTGAAATATAATTAAATAAAATAAATAAAGATAAATAAATGATATGGTCTTGCATGACCAATGTGGCCCGTGATATGTCTTGACTCTTGGTTGGCCTTGGCTAGCCTTGATCCTAGAAGTGGCCCGATCTTTGTTGTCTATGCATGCCTAGGACCCTGTCTTAGGGCGATTTTTTATGGGGTCCCAACAATTTAGCTCATGTACCTGTGTCATTAACCATATCTTGGAATTCGCTCTTAGGTGCTATCGACCCGACTCCTCCCACTTTCTTCGACTTCCGTGTAGTACTCATACTTGGTACTTCCTCAAAAAGATCTTGGTAAAATGGTCAGCATTTTTTTTTGAAGAGCCAGTAGCCACTCACATAGTAGCCCTGTCCCAAGTTTATTAATATAGCCCTCACTTCTGGTAAAAGAAAACCGTAGTTACGTATTTGGGAAATAATAAAACCCTCCCCAATACCACCCAACCTACATCAAATAAAAACAATACTAAACAAGCCTATATTATGACTCCAAGATAAAGACCTGACCACTAAACAATCCTAACACAGACCAGAATTAAAAGAGACGCTACAATGCATCTCATCAACGCCACAACACTACATCGCTCCAAGCCGTAATGCTCATAACGCACAACGATTGCGCTTTGAACATAATACAATTAGAGCCAAATTTACAACGCATTACAGCTTCTAATTGATGGCAACCCCCACTTATCAACTCTGACCATACCTTTCAGTAAATACGGTAATTCCTCTCTGTTTCTCCATTCTGCATTTCCATCTCTTGCTCCTCTTCGAGCAAGCCAGTTTGCCACCGTATTCCCCTCCCTGAAAATATGAGAAAATTTATAATCCATGTTCTATAGCAGTTCTTGTACCTCCTCCCAATAATCTTCCAAATACTAGATTCCACACCGATTTTTCCTCAGCCACAGGAGCACCACTTTTGAGTCCATTTCAATATCAACTGCTGTCAAATTTAACTGATTGCACCATTTAATCCCTTCCAATAATGCCCGTAGCTCTGCTCTGTTACTGTCTCCATGTCCTATGTTCAAAGAGATTACCAACACGACATGCCCTTGCTCACCTCGAATCACCCTGCCAACCCCTGAGTTTCCTGGGTTGCCCAGATTGCTTCCATCTGTGTTTAGTTTAACTCTCCCATGTGAAGGCTTGGACCATGAAGTAAGTTTTGTTAATTGTTGTTGAATAGGAATAGGATGAATATTCAAACTTTGAAGAATGTAAGCATCGGCCTATTTAAACTTTTTAACTTTTGAAATTTCATTACTGATGATGCCTACCTAGTATTTGATAGAGTGCCACATCCGTTGTTCTGATTCCATTTTATTTTCCATACGGGCTGAACACCTTTTGCCCCAAAGTCTCCAAGAAATGATAATGGGCAATAATCCAAGTATAACACCTATTTGAGAGGAATTTGAGGCTCGCCTAAACCAACTAAGACAGGTCCCAAGCCATGTTCTTCCAACCAGCATACCCAGTAGACAGCCACATTTTTTCCAAACACCCGCTGCAAACTCCCCCTCAAATAACACATGATTAAGATCTTCTTCCTTTCCTTGCCTACAACAATTACATTTCGAAACTAGAGGGATTCCAATCCTCCTAATTCTATCATCCACAGCTAGAGCACCATGCCAAGCCTTCCACATAAAAACAAAAAAAAAAAATTTTGGGAGTAATTTATTCCATATCCATTTATGTCCTTCTAGGGTAGTACTTCTCACCCGAATACAATCCCATGCTGATTTAGTGGTGAAGACCCCATCTTTAGTTTTGGTCCATATTAATACGTCTTTTCCTTCTTTACTTTTTGCTAACACATTTAGTACTTTCTCTGCAAGTTCAATTCCTACCAGCCTTTCTAAGAGATCCACATCCCATCCATGTTCAAGATTACAATCTTTGATCTTTAGAAGAGGCTGCTCAACCACTGGTAGAATTTCAGCAAAAGACTCCTGCTCAAACCACTTTATCATACCAAAAAAATATATTCCCATCTTTAATCTTCCATTTAGTATAGTTGAGCACCATAGGAATCTTATTGGCAATCATACACCAGAATCTTGATCCCTTTGGAGGACTAAGCAACATGAAAGGTTTACTACCTACATATTTCTTACGAAAGAAATTTGCCCAAATAGAATCTTCATGCATAAGCTTCCAAGCAAATTTTAATTGAAGAGCTTTTTGCATCTCCTCAAAAAGTCTAATGCCCAAACGTCCTTCAGCAATAAGCCTACAAATATTCCTCCAAGCAATCCATTTTTTTTTCCTCTTCCCTCACTATCCCCCCAAAATAAAGAACTCATAAGACGATTTACAAAAAAAATAACCTGTTTTGGGACTTTTAAGACCGCAAGAATATGCAAAGCCATGCTTGCAAGGACATGTCTTAGTAAAATCACTCTTCCTCCCACAGATAAAAGTCTCATCTTCCATCCACTAATTTTATGTTGAACCTTTCTCACCAAATCTGCCAGATCCATAATTTTCAATTTTCCGGAAACAATAGGACATCCCAAATGTTTAAAATGAAATTTTCCTTCCGAGAACCCCGTCAACCTTTTCAGGTTCCTTTTCCTTGCTATGGAGATTTTATTAGAAAAGAACAAGGTAGTTTTTTCTTTGTTGATTAACTGCTCGGTCCATTGCTCATATGTATCCAAGATTCTGAGTATATTTCTAATGGAGTATCTGCCTCCATTTGTGAAAATGACCACATCGTCCGCATACATTAGATGAGATATCAAGTTCGTACCACGTGCTTGTGTAAATTGTCCAAAACTCCTCTCTTCCACACTTTTCTTCTTTATAAGACAAGATAAAAGTTCCTCTTCCATAGAAGGAATATGGTATATCGATGCACTGTCCTCCACTACGATGATAGGTGAAATGATATGGGATAAATCCGGATGAATCCCATGAGACTCCTTCTGCAAAAAAGAAGAAAAATAATTAACAGCTTCTAAATGGATTGCTTCAGGTGACCGTAAATAAGTCCCATCTTGTAATCTCATTTCCATAACTTTCTTCTTCCTCTTGTAAGATAAATACGCTTGGAAAAACTTTGAGTTTTGATCATCGTCGGCTCTCCACTTAATTTTAGCCATTTGTGCCAATCTAATATTTTCCCCATTTTGCCAATCAGCTAATTCTACATTCTTCATCACAAGTTCTTGTTCAATGTTAGGGTCCCAATCCTGCTGTAGTTCTAATTCCAGAATATCAATTTGAGCTTGTAACTTCTGTAAATGATGTTCAGTTCTACCAAAAATCTGCTTATTCCAATCTCTCAAAGCTCCCCTTAATTTTTTTAATTTGAAGGCTAATTTCAAAAGACCCGTACCACCCACATACTCTTGCCAAATTTTCTCAACAAAAGGTCGAAAATCTAGATGATCTATCCACATTTGTTGAAATCTGAATGGTTGGGACCATAAGAGAAAGGATCCGACTGAAATTCCATGAACATGGGTGAGTGATCTGAAGTGGATCGAGGCAAATATCTAAGTGTTGCATTTGGGAATCTGTTCAAACAACTAGCATTCAAGAAACCTCGATCTAGTTTTGCCCAGCTTCTTGAAAGTCCACTCTCTCCATTACACCATGAAAACCTCCTGCCCAATGACTTTATCTCAATCAAACCACACTGATCAATCCAGGAATTAAAATCTTCCATTGCTACTCTCGGCCGATTTCTACCCCCTCTACATTCCGAATCCTCTCTAATAATATTAAAATCCCCTATGATTAGGCAAGGATCAACACCAAGTACCTGAACATTTAATTGCTCCCAGAGATCACGTCTTTCAACCATAGAACACTTCGCATATACAAAGCAGCACAAAATATTAGTTGTATCTTCCTCCAATCGAAGTAAAATGAACTGTTCTCTACATAAAATCAAATGTACAGAAATGTCATCCTGCCATAACACCCAAATTTTACCTTCCTCCCTTTCGTTAGTGATGAATTTATCCATACGTAACAATTGACTCAAACCTTGTATTTTATCTTCTGCTGCAAAAGGTTCCATTAAAACAACCACTTTCGGATTCATCTTCTTAACCAATTTTTTTAATCTGCTTCGAGAGGTTCCAAGACCTCGAATATTCCGTACTAAAATTTGACTAAGCATGAGGAGAATTTATGAGAGATAAATTAACCAGAAATTTTGAAAATCCCTCCACTATACTTAAAAAACAAATACTGCAGAAACCATTGAAACAACCAACACATCCATTTCCTCCCTCCAAACGCCCAGATTTTTCGCCAACATCCTCATTGGTAATGCCATTCACAACTTGAAATAGCTTCGTATACCTCTGGAATTTTAACATATTCTGAATTGTTCTCAGCATCCCTGACATTTTCGGAATACTTAAGTGTCCCTTAGAACTAGATATGTCACAAAGAGAACTTCTTAGCACGAGTAAGCACCCCCTTAGAACTCTTGATTTTTTCAAATTGCCTCTTATGATATTTCCTCTTTCCAACTTCCCCTTCTGTTTCTGAGTGATATTCTTTATCCTGGGGGAAAACATCCGCGTGAAACTCAGGATCTGGATTCGACATCGACCCCTCGTCCAATAAGAAACCCTCTTCCTGTAAATTATCTTCAATCCTCTGCTCCGTATTCTTATCAGTTCTAGGAGCATTTCCATCCCCTACATGGCCATATCCAACTCCGCCTCCTTCAACAAGGCAGAATTATCCAATGCTCCTTCAGTCCTTTCTGACATATCCTTTGTTTTCCTCGCCTCAGAAGGACCCTCCAAACCAGGAACCTCAACATGATCATTTTCCAATTCCAACTCCTCCATCAACAAAGGAGTCGAGTCGTCACCTATTACTAGATTTGCATCTTTCTCGTTATTCTCTGTAACTTCTTTTTCCGCGATAATAGGCGGGGGATTTTCATTCGATTCTTCAACAATAGGTTCGTCAACAACTGGTTCTTGATGCCGAACCCATTCTTTTCTTTCAGACTTTTTTCCAGCGCGACACGTCCGTAAATTATGCCCCTGTATTTTGCACGTAAAACAGAACGCCGGTAATGTTTCATAGACTATTTCTTGCTTACGGCTAGACCCCATCCCAGGAGTCCCAATCCAAAAATGAGAAAGAGGCTCCTTGGCAGCATCCATCTCCACACAGATACGAGCACCATCGGCGCAAGTCGGACAACGAGTAGGATTATCACGTCTAAGAAATCTCCCTATCGGAGCAATAAAAATTTTAAAAAAAGATTCATGAAAATAATTGGGAGGAAAGCCTGGCAAGACAATCCACCATCAATGGTTCTTCTTCTACCTTAAATTCTGGGGTCCAATGGAATGGTCGATATGGAATCCCATCTATTTCGCACGCTTCACGTGATAAGGCCTTCATGCAATCTTCTTCCGAAATCATTCTTATAAACACGTTCTGAGGGCGCCTCATTGTAGAAACAACTTGGATGCCATCTAGATTCCAACGATTCTGAAAAAATGCCCGAATGGCATCCAAGGAGGGACGATTTCGAAGGAATTTCAAAACAATGGAGAACTTAAATGGTTCTGTCGAGTGATGTATTTCCTCCTTAGAGAACTGAAAAGATAATTCCCCATCCTTAGTTTTCGGCACACGATGTGCCACAGAAAATTCAAGGAGAGGCTGAGGCACCACCGAGACGAGATCTACGAACAAACGTCGACCTACGTTTTCAGCAGCTGCCATGCAGCTGTACGTGGTTCTGTAAACCTCCTAACAAAACGAAGGCTCAAGAAGAGCTTTCTAGGATTCTTGGAGCATACTATATTCTTGGTCGCACTGGGGCTAAAATGGTCAACATGGCTTGACTTTACTTGTTTTAATACACGGTCCATTTCTTAAATATTTGAAATTCCTTGCGCAAGTTTATGTCTTCGTCTATTCACTTAATTTCTACTGATTTTGTGAACTCAACCCCTTTTTTCCAATTTAGTGAGACATTTTTGGCAATTTAACGTTTTGACAAGAATTTTGGAACTGATTTAACGAATTGTTAGGATTTTATTTTCTTTGTATTTTATAAACACCTTGAACCCAATTACTTCGTTGTGACCTTTTCCCTCATTCCCATTGTAAATCAATTGTTCCTTAGTCACTTGACGGAGCGTATCTTCGATACCTCAACATGGCTTCTTTAGATCTATCTTCACTCACCGTTGGGACGCGTGCGAGTAAAATTCCAACTCTTAATACCTTGTCTTGTTTCAACAACTCCTTTCTAGCTACTTAACTCAATCCACCATGCGGGCTTGACTAATGCGTGTCGATTTTTAGGTTAGTAGATCACCCCAAGGAAAATTGATGGAAATGTTGTTGTGGGATGACTCTTTTAGATCACCCCTTTTGCGTCAAACTATACTCATTGTTATGGTGATGTTGGTTTACGCAATTCGGAGTTCTTAGGATGGTTAGCAGTAATAGTATTTTGTCTTTGATCTCGATCCCAGATGTTTTCTTTTCTCAAGGAGTATTTTTTTTAAAAAAAAATGAAAAAGAAAAAAAGAGGATGGTATCTCAATTTTATTGATTGCCCTCACTTGTGCGGCGGAGGAAAACCGTGGCTACAAACAAGACACCTGGGTGGTACATATAAACTATAAAATCTAGAACCCAGGCATCAAAACCATTATAAACATATGGTTCAGTTACACGGCCAAAAGAAGGACTCTTAACCTAACTCAGAACACACCATAGAACCTGCAAGAAAACAAGCACGCAAGAAATAGACAAGCAAATCAAGAGAAACTTACTAGGCACAATACCTCATGAGACCCTCAGATAGGGCATACCCAATTTATCCATGCGGAGAAGACCCCTCAATTGACTAGGCAACGTATGATTTTTAGACCAGTCAGAATCCAAGCCCTTAGCCCCACATTTAGTAAGAAAATCTGCTACAGCATTTCCTTCACAAAAAATATGTCTCACAATATATTCCAGGCTATTAAGATAATCATGTAAATCATCTTAGAAATCCTCTGAATACCAGATAGGGCAATTATCCTTAGTAATCCAATTAACCACCGGTAGAGAATCAGTTTCAATTTGAACGCGATAAAACTCGAGAGCATGACACCTACGAACGCCTTCTAATAAGCTGTTGATTTCGGCAAAGTTATTAGTACCTAGACCCAGGGAAACAGAGTAAGCCTGAAGTAACCTACCATTATCATCTCGAATAACACCCCTTGCACTAGAAGCGCTTGGGTTCTCGAAACTACTACCATCGGTATTGAGTTTAACCTAGCCTTGTTGAGGTCGATGCCATCTAACCACCCTAACCCTCTTAGGCTTAGGAGACGACACCGGGATATCCAGTCTGTTCAACATATCAATATCTTGGGTAGAAACAGAAGACACTTTCATAATCTAGTCCATTATGCAGCGGAGCCATAGTTTAATAGCGTGCCAGACCGACTCTGCCGTATGGACCTTATCCTCATACTGGGCTTTACAGCGCCTCTCCCAGAGTTTCCAGGTTATAATAGAAGGGAGAAGGCCAAAAATCATTCTAACCTGTGAAGACCTACTTGCACAGCGAAACCAAAAATTGGTCTGTTCATTCCAAGTGTGGAAAGAGGCCATATGAAACCCTAATTGAGTGGCCACTATGCGCCAAATGTGTCTAGCAAAATCCCCCGTACAAAGCACATGATTTAAGTACTCAATATAACTCTTTTGACAACAATTACATTTGGAAGCCATAGGAATACCCACCATCTTAATGTTCTCATCAACACTGAGGCAATTGTTAGTAGCCTTCCACATCATGATGGTAATCCTCTTAGGGAGATTAGTATGCCATATCCACTGAGCCCAAGGTAAGGGAGGCGCCCGAACCCTAATACAATCTCAGGCGCTCTTAGTAGTAAAATTGCCCTCCTTATCTTTCAACCAAACAAGAACATCTTGACCCTCCTTCCGTATAGCCAAAAAGTCATACATAGCCTTTGCTTTCTGATGGCCCACTAAATTGTTCAGAAGTCGGATATCCCACCCATTTTCAATGCGAAACTCATTTATCTTAATCAGTGGGAGAGCAGACACCAGAAAATGGCCATTGAGAGGACCTCCCTCATCCCAATTGTCATACCAGAAGGAGATATTACCATCTTTCACAACCAATTTGGAACTATTAAGTACCTCCAAGATACTATGGACAATCGATTTCCAAAAGCAGGTCCCTTTAGTAGGCCCCAGGAGGGATAAATGATTTCCTTTAACATATTTTCCTTTGAAGAAATCCGCCTAAAGAGAGTTGCCCTTAATAAGGTTCCAGGCAAGTTTCATGTGAAGAGCTCTCTAAACATCTCCAAAGTCCCTAATACCCAATCCACCTTCATCAGTGGGAGTATAGATATGCTTCAAGGAGATCCATTTCCTACTACTCTTACCTCCGGAATCACCCCAAAAGAAGGAGCTCATAAGCTTATTCAAGCTTTGAATCACCACTTTGGGAACATCTAAAACTGCAAGAAGATGGGTGGCCATACTAGATAAAATGTGAAGCAAACGGATAGTTCTGCCACCAGCAACAAGAATTTTCATCTTCCAACCCGCAATCTTTGTATTCACTTTGCCCAACAGATCACCAAAATCACAAGCTTTCAGCCTGCCATCCATTATAGGCACTCAAAGGTACTTCAAAGGAAACGAAGCCTCAGTAAACCCAGTAAAGCAAAGGAGATAATGCTTTCTGGAAACCGGAATTCTCTTAGAGAAGAAAATGACACTCTTCTCTTTATTAAGCACTTGACCAGTCTAAGCCTCATATTTGTTCAAGACCTCCATCAAACCTCTCATAGTTCTCTTTCCCCCATTAGCAAAGATAACTATATCATCGGCATACATAAGGTGAGAGATAATGGGGGTCCCTCTAGCTTGAGCAAATTGACCAATTTTACCTTCCTCAAAGGATTTCTTAATGAGACGAGACAACACATCTTGCATTATAATGAATAGGTAAGGAGATAAGGGGTCACCTTGCCTTAGGCCCCGCTTTCCTTTAAAGAAATCTATGGGAGTCCCATCCATCATGACCGAGTACCATGGCGATCGAGGATATACAAGAATTAATCAGGTCACAAACATTAGAGGAGAACCCAATGTTGATCAAGACATGTAGTAAGAAATTCCAATCCACTAGATCATATGCCTTAGACATATCAAGCTTAACCATAACATTGCCCCCGATGGACTTCCTGTGGATAGTATGGATCATTTCCTGAGTTAAACTAATATTTTCAAAAATGTTGCGGCTAGGGATAAAGGCCCCTTGTTCCTGCGAAATCATTTTAGGAAGTAAACTAGTCATGCGAGCCACAATAATTTTAGAGCAAATCTTATAGACTACGGAACACAGACTAATAGGCAGAAATTTATCAAAGCCAGAAGGCTTGTCAACCTTAGAAATTAGCACAATATAAGAAGCAGTATAACTTTTAGGTAGCATGTGAAAAATTCAACAATGGCAGAAAGAAGATCATCTTTAATCAAATCCCAGCAAACTCTGAAAAAATCGGAACCAAAACCATCAGGCTCAAGGCTACTCTCATTGGGAATAGTGAAAAGAGCATCCTTTACTTCCTCTATGGAAGGATCTCTACCAATAGCCAAGTTATCCTCATCAGTAATAACAGGAAAGATCAAGTCACTCAAGTCCGGCAGGATCCAAGGACTACTTTGGCCCAAAAAGTTTTGAAAATAATCAACAGCTACGTTATGAATGTCAAAATGGGATTGTAAGATGGTACCATCAGACAAACACATGTCCTGGACTCTTTTATGATGTTTGGCCTTCAAATAAGCATGAAAAAATTTTGAGTTCTGGTCCCCATCTTTCAGCTAGCTCTTCTTGGCCATATGAGCAAGCCTAGTATCCTCTCTACCCATCCAGGTTAAAAGTTCCAACTTGGATGCTAAGAGGTCATTATCATCCTTGGCATTAAAGGATATTTGGAGCCGATTTTCCAAATTTTCAATACGAGCCTCTATGTCTTTGATTATGATGTTAGTCTTACCAAAAACACTTTTATTCCACTCTTTTAAAGCCACCTTAAGCCTTTTTAGTTTAGAGGACAAGTTAATTAAACCATGACCAAGGCCCTCAGGCTTCCACACACCCTCCACAAAATTGTGGAAATCCATATGATCAGTCCACATATATTGAAAGCAAAAAGGGCTAGGACCATACCTGAAAAGATCCTCCCCTGTCTGGATAACTAAAGGGGAATGATCTGACGTGGTGCGTGCCAAAACCTGGTAAGAAGCATTAGAGAAAGAGTTAAGAAAATTAGAATCAATAAAACATCTATCTAACCTGGCCTAGCTTCGAGCTAATCCGCCTTGACCATTGCATCAGGTCATTTTTGGGCCTTTGGAACACAGGTCTATTAGACCACAGGTTTGAATACACTGGTTGAAATCTTCCATGGCTACAAAAGGACAAGGATGGCCACCTCTTCTTTCTGAGTCATCCTTAATTATGTTGAAATCCTTGCAGAGGACCCATGGAGTACTGGCAGTCCTCGTTGTCTCCAACTCTGCCCAAAGCTTTCTTCTTTCAAGACTACTGCAATTCGCATAAATGATAGACAGAAGAAACACATAACCACTCTCTTCTACTTTCACGATAAGAAACTGATTAGACCCTACCACCCATTGTATCGAAACCGTTGAGTTCCACAGTAACCAAATTTTACCTCCATGCGCCTCATTAGAAACAAAAGAGTTGCAACTGAGTTTACCTAGAAAGGACGGAATTCTATCTTCCAGCAAAAAAGGCTCGACCAAAGCTATGATATTAGGACTAAATTGTTTAATAATTTTCCTTAACCTCATATAAGAAGTGCCAACTCCCCTAATGTTCCAAAAAATAATAGGATCTATCATAAATTAAGTTTGGAAGGGCGATTTACCACTTTGGAAGAGCTCCTTTTATGATGTGTATCCAGTGTATTGCTGGACCCTTAGAGTCAATACAGTAATCCTTGCGCATATCATCTTTTAGTTTGTCTCTCTCACTTTCTTGATCAGAGTGGGAAAAATATATCCCATCCAGTTTTGACCCATCTGTAGTAACATCCATACCATGCTGCATGTCTTCTTGTTCTTTATTAGAGACCTGGAGGGCCGACAGTCCTCCTACTTCATATTCAGTTTTCTTCTCATTTTCCCTGGCTGCCGGGGACCTGGATTTATTTTTCTTCGATTTCCTCTTTAGACTTCTTAGCGGATTCTCCCATTCTTCACCCAAATCTGTTACTCTGGTAGCAACCAGATTAATAACTTATGTGCTTACCTCTTGTGCATCTGACGTGGGAGTATGTGTGGGAGTCCATGCTTTTGAAAGACGAGTCTAACTTCTCTCTAAGTGTGGTAAGAGTTTTCTTGTAGTAGGTGTTGAGCTAGCTTTTACTCGATGGTGTTATTTTAAGAGGACTTAACTTTATGCATTTTGGCGAATTATCAATCCAACTTGTTAGCTTGTACTCAATGGAGTCTAACTTCTTCTCTTCTTTTGCTGTGTTTGGAAAATTGTTTCTTGTTTTTCCTCTTGTTTGGTTTTATATGCTAATTTGTGCATGTTTATGTCTTGTATATTAGTCCAACTTGTTAAAGAAATTGTCTATTAAGAGAAATTCTAATCACACTAATATAAGTTCAAACCTTTTACATTCTTTAAAGATGGGAATGGCTATCTTCATTGATACATGTCAATCAGTTTTATAGACTAGGCCAAACCTTAACACAAATGATCTTCTAACACAAGTGAAAAAGGGGATTGATTCTTAGACTAGGCCATGTATTCATATTTATGCTATCAAGTGTTTTATGCTTCTTGAGTTTAGATGAACATTTCATGTACATGCTTCTTGCATTCCCTCTTTCATTTCCACTGATATCTTTAGCATTTTTGTTTTATAATGATTTGAAAGTGATATCGAATAGTTTTGCAGGAATCCAATACAAAGATTTCTGCTAGTATATTGTACTTGATAATACATGTTTTGTATTTTGATTTGCCTTAAGAAGTCTAAAGTTGCACACTTTGAATATAATGTAATTGCTTTATGCATTGTAATCTAATGTATATAAGAGTTTTAATGAATTGTAATATAATGTAATTGCTTAGAATATAAAGCAAGTCATTTGTGTAATTGATTTATGGATTGTAATTTAATGTATGATGCTTACTGTTTTAATGTATATTTTGCAATGCTATTTTTTATTTATTTTGTAACATACTATTTCCAGCAATATATGTTTGTTGGAAGTAATTTTTTTTTTTGTCGCAAATACTTATTTACGTCAATCTTAATCGACGCACCAAAACAAATTTATTCAACCTCATAGCGGAACATATTTTTTGTGGCGGTATAATCGTTGCATAAAATCATTTGAGACAAAAAATCGTATTGTAAATAATATTTTTCTAGCGAGAAAAAATTGTCGGAAAAAATTCTATCGGCAATAATTAACCATGGTTGGTTTTTTCTTTCTTTGCGACAACATTTTGAGACTATTTACGACGATATAGATTGCTACAAATAGGTTTTTAACAGTTTGAAATGCCTTTTGCATCACTCCTGTCCTCCATTGGCGTCAACCAATTTTGTCGCAAATATTCATATATATTTTTGCAATGATATTTCATTTCAACACTAAAACTTTTTGGATTTAGTATTGCCGAACATCTTGCATCGATTCGTAAGTGATGTTAAAATGCATTTACAACGCTGATCATACTTTTTGCGACAATTTTAAACAACGTAAAAAGCCATATTTCTTGCCATGACTAGACGTATTCTCCAACACTCGCCTCGATTGTAATCCCTTCGACCACAATCTTCTAAGCTTCTTGTTGACGACATCAAACGGTTTAAAGCGATCACCTCCTTGGTTTTGCCAAACACCTACTATTTAATTAATGTAATTTGCTTATAACAAAAATTATATTATTTATTATTTGTTTATTCATATTTGCCTAAAACACCTACTACGTATGTACATCTCACCACTCTTCCTAATTGGATTTAAGAATTATAAAAACAGCAAAAAATCATTTAATGAATCTTGCAACGTAGGCTAGACTAGTCAAAATTTTCTAATCATTGCTGGAAAGTAAAAATGTTTATTTAATTTTGGTAATGTGATGTGAGTGGTTTTTATAACTTAATTTTAGCCGGAAGAAGCCGGATTATATATAATAATAATAATAATAATAATAATAATAATAATTATCAGGATATTAATGGGATCGCTACTTTTTCAACTTTTCATAAAAAATTAAACGCATTTTAATATAAAAAGTTAAATTCATCTTAACATAAAAAAGTGAACACGTATTAATAAAATCTATTATTTACAACTTAACTCAATTATTCTCAACGTCCAAACGTAACAAGTATCTTTTGTGTAGTCCCCTCAATTTGGATATAAAAATGATGTTGAGTTAATAAAGTAAGTTGCCTTGCACAATTTATATTCAATTTGCCTTTCATGAAAATTTATGAAAAATAATAAGATAATTTATAAATAATAGTAAAATAATTTGAATTAAAACTTCTATAAAATTTTGGAAAATGAGAAAAAAAATGTTGAGTAAAAAATATAAAATTAAAATAGGGTTAGAATATGATTTTTTACTTTGGTATTTGAAAAAATTGATTTTGTTTTTGTGTGTTTTATTTAAAAATTTGAGAATGTTGTAATGATTAAATGAAAATTTTAAAAATTTAAAAATTTAAAAATTTTGAAAAATATTTATATTTAAATTGTGTTTAGATATTGAAATGAGATGAATGGCTTGAAAGGTTTGTGAACCAAACCAGGCCTAAAGGAATATTGATCGACAGATAAATCATGCTATATAGACATTGGACATCGGAACTTGATTCTCGCTTCTCTTTAATTTCCAAAGGCATCCTCCAGGAAATTAGTACGTACTTCTGCTTTCCTTGGCATGTGAACTTAGATTCTCACATCTCTTTTCCAAAGGCAACGTCCATTAAATTAGTAAGCTTTAATTCCTTGGCATTTTCTTTTTCGGTATACCCTATTATACCATGTGAACTTGATCTCTCTTTTCCGAGGGCAACGTCAATGAAATGAGTACTACTGCTTTGATTCCTTTCTGATCACTGAAAAATAATTGACAGACAATGTCTTTAACGACATTATAAATAAAAGGTATTTACTTTGTAAATTAACAATATTTTTATAATTTTATTTTATTTAATTGGAAATATATTTAGTCTAGTTAAAAATTTTATAAATTTATGTTGGATATATTTTTCAACAGATCAATTAAATAGATTTACAATATAATAGATCATACTAAACTACATCAATTTATAAATTTTTTTTATATAAAATTGCTATACAACACCTGATCCGTGGGTTCCCTTCCTACATAATTAAACTTTAAGAAAAATGAGTGCTTTTTAAATTTCTTATTTTAAACTCACAATGATCATTAGTAGACTAACTCGGCCAAAAAAAGAGAGTATAGGTAGATTTCAGGAATCGTTGAATATTCATATATTGTAAGATTTTATTAATTAAGTAAGATAAATTATTTTGGGTATTTTAAATAATAATGAAGTCTACTTATTTATATATATATATATATATATATATATATATATAGTATGTTCTTCTTGATTAATCTTTTTTTTTTTTTTCCAGTGAAAGGTGCATTCATGTTAGATATTTTTTAACAAACTGGAGTAGTACTTACATGTTTGTTATAAGTGTTTATTGTAATTATGAAAATTATGAATGTTTATAATATTTCGATGCCAATCTTCTTTCACCGAAGTTGGCCACTTTAATAGACCAAATTAAAGGCATCCGAAGCTGTCTTTATTCGATTCATGTCATGTTAGAATAAATAAAGCAAACATATAAAGAAAAGATTCCAACATTTAAAAATTAAAAGTCCATCAGCAGCACTGATAATACCATCACTGCATGCTGTAGGCTGTCTCCTCTATTCTCATTGCTAAAGCTAATTGAACCAGATTTTGCTCTCTACTCGTTGCAATCTCACCTGCTTTCGTCCCCTTCCAAAGAAGAAGAGATGGCCGAATTAGTGGGAGGAACACTTCTCTCTGCCTTCCTTCAAGTATTATTTGATAGGATGGCATCCCGCGAGTTTGTTGATTTCCTCTGGGGACGAAAACCCAGTGAAGAACTCTTGTCCAAGTTGAAGAATGTATTGCTATCTGTGGGAGCGGTGCTCGAAGATGCCGAGGACAAACAAGTTACGAATTCTAGTGTGAAAACGTGGCTTGATGAGCTGAAGCATGCTGTCTATGATGCAGAGGACGTCTTGGATGAGATTGCTACAAAAGCCTTACAATCCAAATTAGATGCTGAATTTGGAACCAATATTGCAAGTAAGGTACGAAACTCCATCCATACTTTTCGTTTTTTCAAGAAGATAGAAGTAAGGATAAAAGGGGTACTTGGGAGATTAGAAAATCTAGCAAGTCAACCGAATGTCATGGGTCTAGTACAAGCTAGTAACGACGGAAGGAAACCATCTGATAGATTGCCCACTACTTCTTTGGTACAAGATTCAGAAATTTGTGGTAGAATTGATGATAAGGATGAAATAATTAATAAGTTACTTCCTGATGATGCTAGTGACAATGAGATAGGTGTGATTGCCGTAGTTGGCATAGGGGGAATGGGCAAGACCACCCTTGCTCAGCTTGTATACAATGACAAAAAGGTCCAAAAGCATTTTGACCTTGTAGCATGGGTTTGTGTTTCAGAGGAATTTGATATGCTTAAAGTAACGAAAACAATTCTGGAAGCAGTAGTGCCTTCTTCGACCAGTAATATTCAAGATCTAAATCAGCTTCAACTTCAACTAAAGGAGAAATTGATGGGAAAGAAATTCCTATTCGTCTTGGATGATGTTTGGAATAGGAATTACACTGATTGGGAGATATTAAGTAACCCCTTTAAATCTGGGGCACAAGGAAGTAGGATCATCGTAACAACTCGCGATCTTTATGTTGCATCAACCATGCGTGCTTTTGCAATCCATCATCTAAAGGAGTTACAAGAGGAGGATTGTTGGAAACTATTTGCAAGACATGCATTTCATGATGCTAACTCCTATACGCATTCAGACTTTGAACAGTTAGGTCGACAAATTGTAGAAAAATGTAAAGGTCTACCTTTAGCAATAAAGCTAATTGGGGCCCTCTTACGATCCAAAGTAGATGTTAGTGAATGGTATAAGGTTTTGAATAGTGAGATATGGAGTTTATCAAATGAAATTCGTCCTGCTCTAAGATTAAGCTATAAACACCTTCCCTCATATATAAAACGGTGCTTTGCTTACTGTTCAATATTTCCAAAAGACTATGCATTCAAGAAAGATCAATTAGTTTTATTATGGATGGCAGAAGGTCTTCTCCACAAGACTGAAAACCAAACAATGGAAGAAATTGGTGATGATTGTTTTGTCACTCTTGTATCAAGATCATTATTTCAAAAGTCGAGTGAAGATGAACTACGCTTTGTGATGCATGATCTCATCAATGACTTGGCAAAATTTGTATCTGGTGAATTTACATTTAGGTTGGAGGTTGATAGTTCTCCCCGAATCGTTAACAAGACTCGTCATGTGTCGTATGTTCCAACTCCACTTGAGAACATCCAGCAGTTCAAGGCTCTTCAAGAAGCTATGCAATTGCGTACGTTTTTGGCATTAGAATCGTCAACAGGTTACACAGCTCAAAGTTTATTTCATGATTTATTGCCAAAGTTAACTCGTTTACGGGTGCTCTCCCTATCTAACTACTGGAGGCTGTACGAGTTGCCAGAATCAATTGGAAAAATTACGCAGTTACGTTATTTGGACATTTCTCATACGGCAATTAGAGGGTTGCCTGATTCTTTATGCAAGTTGTACAATTTGCAAACATTGAAGTTATTTCACTGTGAAGAACTTGAAACATTGCCAAGAGACATGCAAAAACTCGTTAATTTACGGCATCTTGATTTGACTGGAACTGCCATAATGGAGATGCCGATACATATGGGCAAACTAAAATGTCTCCAGACATTAACCAAGTTTGTCGTTAGCAAACGCACTGGGTGTAGCATTAGAGAATTGGGAAAGCTTTCAAATCTTCGAGGAGCACTTTCTATCTGGGATCTTGAAAATGTTGAATCTTCCACCGATGCAGAAGGTGCATGCTTGAGGAATAAAATGGACCTTAAAGAGTTGGCATTAAACTGGAAAGAAGGTTCAAATACTGAGATTTCAGAAAGTCAAAGAGATGTACTCAACGGTCTGCAACCACATAGAAACCTGAAAAGTCTCACTATAAATTACTACATGGGTGGAAGTTTTCCAAATTGGGTAGGGGATCATTCCTTCCCTTATGTAACGTCTATTCATTTGGGAAACTGTAAATATTGTTGCAGCTTACCGGCACTTGGGCAGCTACCCTTTTTACAAAACCTCTCTATTGTTGGTTGTGATGTAATTGTAGCAGTGGGTGAAGAGTTTTACGGAACTACCGGTTCTTCTTCTATTAAGCCGTTTGGGGCATTGAAAGTTTTGAAATTTGAGCAGATGTTGAATTGGGAGAAATGGATTTCTTTTGGTGCCGAAAATGAAGGAGGAGCTTTCCGTTGTCTCGAGGAGCTTTTTATTCGGAAATGCTCAAAGCTAACGGGAGATTTGCCCATTCACCTTCCTTCTTTGGGTATCCTTGAGATTATAGACTGTCCGAAGATGCTGGCTTCACTCCCAAGGGCTCCGGCTATATGTCAATTGAAGCTGATAAATTGTAGGGAGGATATATTAAGGGAACTGCCAATTCATGTAAAGAAGGAGCTCACAATTGGAGGATTTGATGCAGTGGATATGGGTGACGTTTTCTCGCATATGTCTCTTCCAGTGGGTGGTCTACCCTCTACATTAAAAACTCTTGAAATAAACAATTGTAAGAAGTTAGGGCTCACAATAAACTTGGACTATTCATGCCTTGAAGTTTTGATGTTGTTCAGTTGTGATTCTCTTCGGTCCATTCCAATTGATTTATTCCCAAATGTTAAGCATTTGACAATTGGGGAGTGTAGGAATCTAGAATCTATAACAGTTGCAGAACAAGATCAACATGATTTAGTGGCCTTGTCGTCTCTAATTATCGAAGAGTGTCCTAATTTTGTGTCATTTCCGAGAGGAGGATTGCACGCCACCAACCTTGGAAGCTTACGGATCTATTATTGTGAGAGTTTGAGATCACTACCTGACAAGATGCACATGCTCCTTCCATCTCTTACTCAATTTTGGATAAGAGCGTTGACAAATATTGAGACGCTTCCAGAAGGGGGCTTGCCTTCCAGTCTGAATGAGTTTATGATTTGGAATTGTGAGAAACTCGTTGAGAGTCGGATGGGGTGGAGTTTACGAAATCATGCCTCTCTTAGAAATTTGATAATTAGAGGCGGACCGGAAGATGTGGTGTCTTTTCCGGAGAAGGGGTTGCTTCCCGCAAATCTGATCGATCTGGAGATTTCTGAATTTCCAAATTTGATGTCGCTCGACAAGAACTTATTTGAGAACCTTACCTCTCTTAAAAGTTTGTATATCGGTGAATGCCAAAAGCTGGAGCGCATGCCAGAAGAGGGGCTTCAACACCTCACCTCTCTTAAAAATTTGGTAATCCAGTGCTGTCCAAAGCTCGAGTGCAAGTTAGAAGAGGGGCTTCAACACCTTACTTCCCTTTCTCATCTATTTATCTGTGAATGTCCTTTATTAACGAAGAGAAGGTGGAAAAGAAGAAAAGGAAAAGAATGGCGCAAGCTTGCTCACATCCCCTCCATAATGGTTGACGACGAATGGATTAATTGAGTGAGCCAACCAAAAGTCTATCAAAACATGGGTCAGGTATTTACTCTTTTATCATTTTGATCTCGTTTAGCTTTGCTTGGACGCTGTTTTTATGAATCACACAATACATAAAAGAGCATTGGTAAAGATCAGTTGCCACCAGTAGTGGCAGACCTACCTTTATCCATGGCCCCCCAAAAGTTTTTGAAAAATAAATATAACCTAGCTAGTTTTTAATCATAATTTTATATATATAGAAAATGGCCCCTCCAAAAAACTTTATAATCCCTGTATACTTTGCAAAATTTTATAAAATTCTAATATATTTAGAAATGTCTCTCCAATTTTTTTCCTATAATCCCATAATTTTGTATAATTTCTAGATATTATTTATTTTCAAGAGTGTGGTCTCATCAAAATTAAATCAAAACCAAGTTTAGGACGATGTATTTTTAGAATTTTATAATTTCTACGTGTATATGGCAAATTATCGACATCTAATTTTATATGTAGTTTTTTTTTTTTTTAAATCTCAATGTGTTGCACACTAGAAAATTTTGCCCCTTATAGAAAACTTGTTGATTCCACCACTGGTTGCCACTCTTCTTTTGTCTCTTTAGATGTCAATGGAGCTTGTGTTAATTTTGGGATCGGAGGCAAAACCATTATTTTGATCGGAAGTCTGTTAGTGAGTATCAAATCTGTTATTTAATTTTGAATACAAAAAACATTTTGGATGATAGGTCTCCATGTGACACTTTTTCACTTGTTAATTTGCAGACACGTGACATGATCAATGTGGGCAGGAGTAAATTGCCAATGAAATCACGAAAATGACAGTTCATCTGCACTGAAGTTTTGCCTAGTCAATTGTAACATGTTGGAAGCTAAGAAAAGTTAAGATGAGAAGCTGAGATATTAGCAGATAACGAGTAGAACTAGAACATTCCTAGAAGCAATGTTTTGGAATGTTGAAACTGTTTGTGTTGCAACTATTTTTTTTTTTTTTTCATGATCTGTTGGATTTAAGTCGTTTGCTTGTTCGGATTGCATTTTGCATATAAATAAGTTAAGAGTTTAGGGGGTTTGGATTTCCTCCAAGACTACACTTGATTCAGAAATTCAATTATTATGATTTCAAACTGTAATATTTCAAGTGATAGAGAAATATGAAGTGAATTCTACAATATCTATCGAACAATTCTATCATAATAAATGAAGATTATCAAAGACTTAGGATGGGAAATTCAAAAGGCAAAAACACATCCTTCCTGAAAATCAAGGAACAATGCAACTTATTCAGCAAATGGAATCAGCTACTCTGCCCACCATAATCTTTAACACAAGACGACTATCAAACATAAATGAAATCATCAAAAACAAAGAGGAAAGGCCATTAAAAAGTTTCAGAAATTGGAAAAGGATACTCCATGCAGTATTATAAGGCCTCCATTGGGACGTAGTCCAAGTTCATCCACAACATCATCCGAGTTGATGAGTTCCCTTTTATCTGAAAAAAAACACACGGCTTTCCCAATCAATAGAATCAGAGAATTCATTGACTGAGCCAACCAAAAGTCTATCAAAACAAGGGTAAGGTATTTACTCTTTTATAGATGTTATGCCATTTTGGATGATTGTAAAAGCAAGTGAAGGAAAAATTGTTGGTTCCGCCACTAATTGCAACTCTTCTTTTGTCTCTTTGGATGTCAGTGGAGCTGGTGTTAATTTCGGGATCGGAGGCAAAACCATTATGTTGACCGGAAGTCTCTTAGTTAGTATCAAATCTGTTATTTAATTTTGAATAGAAAAAACTTTTTGGATGATTGTAAAAGCGAGTTCCTTGCTCTGTTTTTGTTTTTCATGGTTGGTCTCCATGTGACACTTTTTTTCACTTGTTAATTTGCAGACACGTGACATGATCAATGTGGGCTGGAGTAAATTGACATTGAAATCACGAACAATGACTGCTCATCTGCACTGAAGTATTAGCAGATAACAAGTATCAGTAGACGACCAGACGTGGAAGTAGTTGGAGTTGAATAGAAGTTGTGTCGTTTTACTAAGTGGAACTTGAACTTTCCGTGACCATGTTGTTTTGGAATGCTAGAGAACTTTCAGTATACAAAGACGTTTGGCTTTGTTGAAACTGTTTGTGTTGCAACTCTTCTTATTTTTTTTTCATAATCTGTTGGATTTAAGCCGTTTGGCTTTTAGGGAATTCTTTCTTTTTCTTAATTTTCTTTTCGTTTAATTCCAATGCTTTTGGTGAAGATATGTAGTTATTGCATTCTTGGTTTCTCAGCATGTATTAGTCATGTTTTTCATGATTGATGTCTGATTGTAACGTTTTGGGGATATTTTTCTGCTTTGTTTGGTTATCCCAATGATTCTTTTAATATCTGGAAGGAAAAATATGAACTATGGTGGTCTTATTTTACAGATTTCATCCCTAGTTTAATCAGGACTTAGGACTACATTAATGCTCTGTAAAAGAGCTAAACTTCTTACATAAATCCTCTGTTTCTGCCGAAGTTTGCATGCAGCTCTATCTATCTGTTCATCGTTTTCATCTGTAGGTATGTTCAGAATCAATGGAAAGATGTTTTTTTGTGTCTGCTCTAATATTAGCAAGTCTATAATATTTAGATCACTTAATGACATCGTTGCTATTTAATTGCCACTTCAGATCATCAAATGCCGGCTTATCTATAAAGTTATTTCAAGCCCAGAGAAATTTCCAGACACTGTATATGTCCCATTTCTCTGCCAAATGTAGTATCTCATCCAACGTATATGGCTAATGAGTACTAGACTTGGTTATGTTAAAATTATGTGGAGTGCTATAGTCACAAAGGAATTATAAAAAATTAAATCTCACAAACTGATGTGGCTTCAAGTAATCTATCAAATCTACTCAATAAAAATAATTTTACAATTTGACGAATCAGTACATGAAGCCACCTCAATTTGCAGGATTATTTTTGTGTAATCTATTTGTAGCTAAAGTATTTCTCTAAAATTATACGACCTCAACTTCTCAAAACCTCAACTTCACTTGGTTGTGTGTAAGAGCTTACACTTAGGATTCTCGTTTGGGAATAAATTTCATCTCATCCCATTTTAAAATTTCTCATACTTTCCTACTCAAATACAAATATTTTTCAATTTCAAATTTTCAACGTTTTCATCTGATGATACAATTTTCTCAAACTTCTAAATAAAATATAAAAAACAATTCAACTTTTTTAAATTTTAAAACAAAAAGTATGTTAAAAAAATCATATTTTAACAACATTTGAACTTTATAGTACCCATAGTGTTTATAATAAACGCTGGTTTCTGATTCATTTATTTGATTGGTTGCAAATTAAATGGAATGAATAAAAGGAGAAACTCATACATATGTAGGAGCTCAATTACAATTTTTTCCCACGAAGAATGTATTTGTGACGTTAACAAACTCAACGTATATGAATTTCTTTTACTGCAATACATTGGCATTTGCTAAAAAATTACTCAAATAATTTGCAGCAACAAAATTATTTGCAACAATAAAAACCGCGCCGGCAATAATTGTTTTTTTTTTTTTTGGCAATAGTTTCACATTTACGGCACCACTGCTTAGCCGCAAATGTGATTTTTACCGTCTACTTTGTCTTTTTTGCGGCAAAAATATAACATATTTGTCAAGACCGATGTCGCTGCAGATATTTATGATTTGTGGCAACAAATCTATTTGCGAGTCGCGACACTAAAAAGGGCGCAATAAATTATATTACTTCATTTACGGAATATGTTTAAATTGTGGCACTAATACTTAGCCCCAAATGTGACTTTTTTCTACCATCCACTCCATCATTTGGGTGGAAATTTTAACACATATGTGGCGACAAAATTCGCCAAAATATTTATGATATTTGCGAAGGCCCTAGCTTTCCCGCCATAAACCTTTTGAGACACGTTAGTTGCGATCACCTTGTGCCAAAAAGATAATTTGGACGGAATTACTCATTTGCGGTGATCTTGGTAGTTTTTGCAAAGTTTCTGGTGATTACTTTGTCACCCTTGTATCAAGATCATTATTCAAAGAGTCAAGTGAGGTTAAGTCTTATCTTGGAATGCATTGCAAAATCTGTATCGGGTGAATTTACCTTTAGGCTGGAGCTTGATACTCTCACAAAATCTCAAACAATTAAGACTCGT
The DNA here is from genome assembly GCA_029856935.1 of Cyclocarya paliurus. Taxonomy (NCBI): domain Eukaryota; kingdom Viridiplantae; phylum Streptophyta; class Magnoliopsida; order Fagales; family Juglandaceae; genus Cyclocarya; species Cyclocarya paliurus. Next base: position 3,282,539 of record CM056958.1, on the reverse strand, counting down.
CACTTGTTCTATTTTAAAACAAATTATAAGAACTTTAAAAGTTCGAGGCTCTTCAAGATGCTAAGCAGCTGATCTGTACGTTTTATGCTGCATTAACATCGTCAACATGGAGATTTTATTTTGAAAAGGCAGCGAATTATGACTTATTGCCAATCTTAAGATGTTTACGGGTGCTATATCTTTATCTAGAGATTCTTAGAAAAATGTGTTTTAAGTTATTATTATTATTAATTATTTGGAAATGAACTAAGAATTTCATTAATGCAATCAAGAAATACATGACTTGTCAAGCTGAATCACAGACATAACTTCCTGGGGACCGTCCTCAATCCACACAGACTCATTTTCTAAACACATGCCTAGTTTTGCAGCAATATGAGCAGCCTAGTTGCCACCTCTTCTTACAAAGCATAGTTTCCAACCAGCATGAGCAGAAATTAGATGTTGTTTGTCATCAATCAGTTGACCCTTCCAAGAGAAATCATCATTGCTCCCATTAACCCCATCAACAACTAGTTTTGCATCACCCTCGAAAAGCACCTGATGCAGATTCATCTCTTGGCATAGTTGAATACCTCTGATGAAAGCATAGCACTCTGCTGAGATTGCAGAACAGACATGCAACCTTGGAGCAGACACCACAATCTCAACCTCCCCCCTGCTATGCCTTACCACAATGCCAATGCCCATTAACCTCTTTTCAGAATCATAAGCAGCATCAAAATTTAGTTTGCAAAAGGGGTCAGTTGGTGGATTCCACCTCATATCAGTTACCTGTCGAGGAATACTGTCAGCATTAGACATTGGGCACTGATGTATATCATTTAATGCAGATCTAAGTAGAGCAGATGGGCCACTAAACTTGTTATTAAAAACAAAGCAGTTCCTTCTAGTCCACAGATTGTGAAATATAGCAGCAACCTGATCTAAAAGCACATCATCCAATCTGCTGAATAAATCACCCCATAGCAGTTTAAAGTCATGCTAGTTAGAATTCCATTTCCTTCGAGGACTATCCTCATCCCTCCTACAAACTGGACACAGGTCATCCTCAACTATCAGTTTGTTCCTTAGCATCTGCTTTGTAATACTAAAAAGGGCAACAAATCTATTTGCGACACTAAAAAGGGCGCAATAAATTATAATACTTCATTTACGGCAATATATATGTTTAAATTGTGGCACCAATACTTAGCCGTAAATGTGATATTTTTCTACCATCTACTCCATTATTTGGGTCGAAATTGTAACACATTTGTGGCGACAACATTCGCCACAAATATTTATGACAAAATTGTAACGCAATTGGCCACATGCTCTACCTTCATGTGTAATTACCTGCCTCACAATCTTAACAAGCTAAACAAAATAAAAGGCAACTGTTCTCAGAAAGATGGCCGGCTAAATACAAGAAGCATTAGTTTGGTCTGAAGACATCTCTTCCAACTCTTTCACCTAATTCAAAAGAGTGTGATGAGATATTTAGAAAGGGGATCGGAAAAACAGAACAAAAAACAGTAATTGGAGTTCCATTCACCACCTCAAATATCTAATGCTCATGCTGCACTCACCACCTTAAATAAATATCTCACATTCTAAGAACTAGTTTCAGAGAAATTAAATCAAATGATAACTACAGAAAATTATCATTACGATCTTGAAGAACAATCGGTCAGTTATAAGGGAATGGAAAAGGATCATATCATCACCCATGGCTTGCATTTTTCCTTCTTTTTTCTAGCTATCATCACCCTTGGCTTGGTTCTTTTTTTCTTTTTTCTTTTTTTTCTTTTTTTTTTTTTTTTACTTTTTTATTTATTGAAGGCTTTCAAAAGGGGGGAGGTGTGAACACATACTAGACCAGAATAAAAAATATTTTCAATATCTAGGCATCTCTATCAAATCAGTGATTTCCTTCTTCAACAAATGACTTGAGGCAAAGCCCAGACAAGTTTATTTTTACCGTGTGGAACTTCACCAAAGAAGGGCACTTTGGGCTTACCCCTAGGGAGTAAACCTTCAAAAATCATGTACAAAGTAATCCAAGGAAACTCCTAGTGAGGAATCAAACACAGGATCTTTGAGTCCACAACTCATCCCAACACTGCCTTTGAACACTAGGCTGCACACTACTGACAAGTAAGTGCAAGAATGCCCAGACATGTAATTACCATAAGGTTCAAAACATCAGCAATCGCGGAAATGAATAACATCAATCCATTCAGAACAGCATTGAGCAAACTATAAATTTTTTTACATGTACAGACGAAAGAAGCACAATCTCAGCTCAATATGAAACTCTTCATGCTCTGTTTCTACCAAAGTCTAAACCATCTCAATTCATCTCTTCTCATCTCATTTAATCTAACAATATTGAAACCGACAAAAAAACAAAAGAAGCACAAGCTTTTTAAGTCTTTTTGTATATTTGAGGAAGCTCAATATGACAATTACCCATATTTTTATTTCCTATCATCCCAGATTTTTAGTAGTCTTTTTATATATTTGAGGAAGCGGAATATTAACAAGTAAATTGGCAACAGGATTAAAACAAAGAAAAACATACGAAGGATCTCATCTGTTGACTAAACATAGATGCATGTACCTTAGGGCTTAGTGCGTTCGTGCGTGTGTGGGGAAATATTAGAATTAATTAGATCTCTTAATTTCCATATTCAAGATTGCATGCTAGCTGAAACTCTTAATGCCCTCTTTCTATCTCAACTCATCTCTTTTCATCTCATCTAACAATATTGAAAAACTTAAGTAATATTAAAAAAATTACATTCTAATAATATTATATTCAATTTTCATCTCATCTTATCTCATCTCATTTAGGTAGTCATAGAGTAAATCTTGCTTGTATTGACCGGTGGTTATCGTTAATTACTATATGTTCATCGTTCTCTTCCATCATGTAGTGCCAACTCTAAGCATATATATAATTAAGGACATAATTTGGATATCAAATTCGCCTACAGTAGAAGAAGTAATATTTTTATACAAGTATGAATTTCATTTACAAACCCCACCGCCCCACTCTGTTCGGCCTTCTTTTTTCTTTTCTCTTACTTATACACTACAACAAAAGAGGTTTCTAGGATGGAAAATTGTGATTTCTTCCCAAAACGTATTTTAAGATGGAAAAAAAGTGTCTTAAGGTCGTCCCAATATTAGTGTCTCAAGAGGTTTTTTAAGAAGAAAATTTAAATTTCGTCTCACACTACAAGGAAAATAGCTATTACTGGCGCCACACATTCGCCGCTAAAAGCCTTAAAAACGCCGAAAAAAAAAATTCCCAACAAGTCTTGAGTCGCTGCAGAATGGTTGCCAAAAAGTGGATGCTAATAGTTATATCCGTCGAATCAAGATAAAATGCCGGGAAAAAAATTATTTGCAGCGTTTCCCAATTTGTCTCAAATAGGCATTTAGCCGCTGAGAAAAAGGACTCCACCAGGTGAGCTTAAGCGTTGGAAATACTCAATAGCGTCGTTAACTCATCGCTGCAACAAAAAATAAAACGCCGCAATTAAAGGATATTTTGCAGCGTCTTGCATCCATCGCTGTAAAATACACTGCTTTCGCATCGTTAAACTATCGCTGCAAAAAAAAAAAAAAACGCTGCAAGTAATTATTTTTTGCAGCATTTCTAGCCATCGCTGCAAATTTGCAAACCTTTAACAACGTTTGATTGGTCGCTACAACTTCAAACATAATTGCTGCAATTATTGGATTTTTTGCAACGATTTAAGCCACCGATGCAAATATCCTTTGACACGCTGCAAAAAAGACTTGCAGCAGTTGACGAATTGCGTTGCAAATAATTCCTACCGGCGAGAATTGATCGCTGCAATTGATGAACAGTTTTGCATCGGATGTTATTTCTGCTGGGAAAAGGAATTTCTGACGGTGTTGTTGTCGCTGCGAATTAATATTTCTTTCCAGACTTATTAGATCAGGTTTCTTGCGGCGTTGCATAGAATCGTTGAGTATGAAAGCTTTTTGCGTGGATTATTTTCGCTGGAAATGTCATATGTAAGTCGTTACTAGTGTGTGGCCTAGTTGCAGCGTTTTACTTGTCTCGCTGGAAAATATATTTCTTCCCGTCGAATATTGGAGCTTGCCACTTCCTGGGATTAAAGCAATACTCATGACTTTTTCCCAACCACATTCCCATTTCGTTGCAACTGTCCTCAATAATATTAGATCATTTAATTTCTGGCAATAAATTACTAATGTAAACCAATGTCTACATCTCTTATACAATGTTTATTTTCCTGATCATGTCAATAGCATCCATTCATGATTGTGGGAATAATATTTGTGCGTTGAACCTTGCTGGGACAATTCCAAACACATGATACACTACTGCCCTTTAAACCTGTTTATGAAACTCCTACCTTTCATAAATTGATTAAATATCACATGGCTAATATTATAAACAATAAAACATTCCCACACTATTAATGTGGCGCCCCCAACTTCCATGTACGGACCAACACGGAAATCGAGACACCCGGGATGATGACAACCGGTCACGCATCCCAACGACAAGTGTCAGTGTGTGCAACAAATAAACAGTGCACAATTAAAAACACAGCGGAAGGTAATAAAGTCTACTAGTACCAGAATTTTAATTAATACAGATATCCAAAAGTACAAAATACCTTAAAAACAAAGCCAAGTCCCAGAAAAATAAAATACAAGTCTGAAAATAAAACTACAGCATGAGTGATCCCAGATCACTCCTCCGGCGGAGCCAGATCCTCAGGCTCTGCATCTGCATCATCAACAAAGTCTGCAGTACCATAAAATGGTACCGCAGGTAAGTTATAACCTAACCATGCCCAGAGATAAAACCATACTCTAACAATTAACCATGCATGCCCAATGATGCAACATGAAATAGTGCAACACACGCCAAAAATCTCATTTGGCTTAAAATCATTCCCAGTAAAATCCATTTCCACCATTTTCCCAGAAAATGGCACACAAAAACATTTCCATCATTTTCCCAGAAAATGATGCACAAAAATCAACTCACGCTATTTTCCCAAAAAACAGCTATTTTCCAGTTAATCCAATTAACCAATTAACCATATGCACCATGGCCTCCCCTATGGACCATCCGCACGTCCTGGCTACTTTACGAGAGATGCCCAGTTCCGCACCCAGTGCGTTCGTGGCCAGGTCATCCTCTAGCCCCCGCCAGCAGAAGGGCCACGGAGTCGGCACGTCCAACGTCCGATCCCGTTGTCGCCCGGCGACAACCCAGGGGACGTCACTCAGTTTATTGCGCTCCCGAGTGACCAGAGGAGCTCCACCGAGATAATACCCCATCTCGGCTTGGGGTCGTGATACACACGCACCCACCAATCCAGTCAACACATGAAAACCCAGTTTTCATGAAAACCACATGAACATGAATGCAATACACGAAAACCCAGTTTTCTATTTACAAACATGCCATGTGTGCAATATGCAATGAAACCACAAAATCCATGATCAACCCTCAAAGATCACAATACCAACAAATCCAGAATATCCTCAATTAATCAATCCACAAATGATTCAATTTCAACAATAACCCAAACTCCAATAATCAACCAGATCACAATAATCAAACACAACAATTACTCCGATCAATCCAACCACCCCCGAACTCCTCGGACTCAGTCCGGAAACCAACCAGAAAACAATATATAAATAAAAGCAGTTAATTGCATAAATATAATTAAATCTCAAAGAAATGTTTAGGAAATACTTACAGCGCTTTAAAACACTTTAACGAAGGTTTCGAGGCACTGGAAATCACCAAAACTGAAAATTCGCACAGTGTAAAAACACTGACCGAAATGCAGTGAAATGAGAATTTTTTCACGGTTTCAAACGGAGACTTGAAATTTATAGGGTAGGGCCTATGGAAGGTGGTGAATCTAATGGTGGTGGTGGTTTGCCGAGAATGGCGGCGGAATTGGACGATTTTTGGCCGGAATACCCGAATCGGGTTTGGTGTTCGTTCGACCGGCTCCGGCGACGGATCGGGGCCGGGTTTGGGTGGAAAAGTTTGGTATTGGGCTGGTGATGAAGTGGTAGAAAGTTGGTGGCCAATGGCGGCCGGACGGCGGCGGAAGGAGGAAAAATCCACCGCGGGTTCAACTGGCTCACGGCGGCTAACGGCGGCTCGGGGCGGTCTGAGATTTTAGGGGTGAGGTCGCCGGCGCACGGGGGAGGGAATGGTGCCGGCGGTGAGGTGCACGGCGGCCGGGAGGCGGCGCGGCGAGAGTAAACCCGTTTCACACGGTGGAGAGAGGAGAGAGAAGAGAGAGAAGGGAGAGGGGGGTCGCGCGGGAAGGAACCGGGGAGAGAGAAAAAAGAAAGAAGAAAAAAGGAAAGAAAGGAAAAAGAAGAGGGGAAAAAGGAAGATCCAGTCTTTCAAGCTGGGTCCCGAAAAAAATCCAACGGAGATGAAATTAAAACCCGAAGCTAAATAAAATATTCCAAACACAGTGAAATAATTTAAATGCAACAATAAAAATCAAAAACCCAAAAATAAATCAATTAATCTTAAAATGCATTTTAAAAGCTAAAACAGCAAATAAAATTTAAAAACTCATAAAATAATTTTCACCACATAAAATATTAAGAAATAATATTTTAAAACTCTCAAAATTTAAAACAAGACAAATAATCACAAAATAAATTAAATAAAACATCCATTAAAAATACACTAAAATCCAGGATGTTACAATCTCCCCCCCTTAAATAAAATTTCGTCCTCGAAATTGGGTAAGGTCAATCATTAAGACTAAGACAAAGATAAGGTTCAACTAAGAGTAGGCTTAAGAAGCATACCAGGAGAGTCGACCAAACAAATACGGATACTGCTCCCTCATATCGGCCTCACGCTCCCAAGAGAAGTCTTGAGCTACAGGATCACCCCACGACACCTTCACCAAAGGTATCGCCTTGGATCTCAGCTTCTGCACCTTCCAATCCACAATCTGAGTTGGAACAACTTCATAAGCAAGATTAGGCTGAAGTTGAATGTGCTCCGGGTCAACAAAACGCGGCTCTTGTTGACCAAAACTCTTCTTCAACGACGAAACATGGAACACATCATGCACATCCCCGAAATAATCCGGCAATGCAACTCTATAAGCAACAAGCCCAACCTTCTCCACAATCTGAAAAGGACCAACATACCTCGGGCTGAGTTTACCTTTCTTACCGAAGCGCTTAACACCCTTCATCGGAGAGACTTTAAGATAAACCCAATCGCCTTCCACAAAAGATAAGTCTCTTCTCCTCGTGTCCGCATAACTTTTCTGGCGACTTTGCGCTTCCGCCATCTTAGCCCTTATAACTCGAATCTGACCTTGCATTTCTTCAATTAATTCAGGCCCAACAATTTTCCTCTCACCGACTTCATTCCAACATAGCGGCGATCTGCACTTCCTTCCATACAAAGCTTCATAAGGAGCCATCTGGATAGAAGCGTGAAAACTGTTATTGTAGGAGAATTCTATGAGCGGCAAATGATTTTCCCAACTTCCTTGAAATTCCATAACACAAGCCCTCAGCATATCTTCCAAAGTCTGAATTGTACGCTCAGATTGGCCATCAGTCTGGGGATGATAAGCTGTACTGAACTTCAAATTAGTGCCTAAAGCTGCCTGCAAACTTCTCCAAAAACGCGACGTAAACCGCGGGTCCCTATCTGACACAACACTCTTGGGCACACCATGCAGTCTCACGATCTCTTTAACATACAGCCGAGCTAACTTACCCAAAGAGTCAGCATTATTCACAGGCAAGAAGTGAGCACTCTTAGTCAAACGATCAACAATCACCCAAACTGAATTCTTTCCACTAGGAGATCTTGGAAGGCCTACTACAAAATCCATAGAGATGTCATCCCATTTCCACTCAGGAATAGGGAGAGGTTGGAGATTACCAGCAGGTCTCTGATGCTCAGCCTTAACTTGGCGACAGGTATCACATTTCTCAACAAACGAGGCGATATCCAGCTTCATACCTTCCCACCAAAAATTCTTCTTCAAGTCCCGATACATCTTCGTACTTCCAGGATGAACTGAGTACGGAGCTGTATGAGCTTCTGCCAAGATTCGCTCTTTAAATTCAGAATCTCGAGGTATCACTCTTCGATCCCGAAAACGAAGCACTCCATCATTGTCCAAACTATAGTGCACGGGTCCTTTAGACTTCCTGACTCTTTTCCTGATATTTAACAACTTAGGATCTTTTCTCTGGAGAGTCTTCAATTCCTCAAAATCCTCAACCCGTACATCCAAAACTGAAGAGACCAATTCTTCCTGCTGCGAACTCTCAATAAGCAATCTCCTCGTTCCATAAAGGAGAGAGTCCATACCTGACGACTCTGCTTCATCCACTAACTGAGATTTCCTACTCAAGGCATCAGCAACTAAATTAGCTTTTCCTGGATGATACTTGATCTCACACTGATAGTCGCTGATTAACTCCAACCAACGCCTCTGTCTCATATTAAGATTCTTCTGAGAAAACAGATGCTTCAAACTCTTATGATCAGTGAAGACTTCACAAACTTCACCATACAGATAATGACGCCAAATCTTGAGAGCAAAAACCACAGCAGCCAACTCTAAATCATGGGTAGGATAATTCTTCTCATGCTCTTTCAACTGACGAGATGCATAGGCAACAACTCGTCCTTCCTGCATAAGAACACATCCCAACCCAAACTTAGATGCATCGCTGAAAACCACAAAAGGCTTATGCGGCTCCGGAAGTGCCAACACAGGAGCTGTCGTCAATCTCCTCTTCAATTCTTGGAAGCTTCTCTCGCAACGATCTGACCACACAAACTCAACATTCTTTCTAGTCAACGCTGTGAGAGGTCCGGATAATCTGGAAAAACCTTCAACAAATCTCCGGTAATATCCGGCAAGTCCCAAGAAACTCCGAATCTCGCGCACAGAAGAAGGACGTGGCCATGATAAAACAGCTTCTATCTTACTAGGATCAACAGCCACTCCATCTCGGGAGATCACATGACCAAGAAATCTGACTTCCTCCAGCCAAAAGTCACACTTGCTAAGCTTGGCATATAACTGATGCTCTCTCAATTTACCAAGTACCAAGCGAATATGATCTACATGCTCTTCCACGTCTCGAGAATAGACCATGATATCATCAATGAAGACCACCACAAAAGAATCCAGAAAAGGCTGAAAGACTCGGTTCATCAAATCCATAAAAGCTGCAGGAGCGTTGGTCAATCCAAAAGGCATCACCTTAAATTCATAATGACCATACCGAGATCTGAAAGTAGTCTTAGGAACATCTTTATCTCTTATTCTCAGCTGATAATATCCTGACCTCAGATCAATCTTGGAGAAAACAGCTGCTCCTTGTAGCTGATCAAACAAATCATCTATACGGGGAAGCGGGTACTTATTCTTGATGGTCACTTTATTAAGTTCCCGATAATCAATACACATTCTTAGAGTGCCATCTTTCTTCTTAACAAACAACACCGGTGCTCCCCATGGTGATGTGCTAGGTTGAATAAAACCCTTGTCAACTAGCTCTTGCAACTGGATCTTTAATTCCTTCAACTCAGCCGGCGCCATACGATAAGGAGCTCTATGCACAGGAGCGGCTCCAGGTTCCAAATCAATTGTAAACTCCAATTCCCTAACTGGAGGCAACCCTGGCAAATCATCAACAAAAACATCTGGAAATTCTTCTACAACTGGAATATCCGCTATAGACTTCTTCTCGGACGGCGAAGACACAACTTGAACCAAAAATGCATCGGCTCCACAAGCTATATCTTTCTTTGCTTGAACTGCAGATATAACTATAGGCTTCGCTTTCAACTTACTCCCCACATATTCCAAATAATCACCTTCTGCAAGCTGGAAACCAATAACTCGACTTCTACAATTAATGCACGCCGAATACCGGTAAAGCCAGTCCATTCCAAGAATAATATCAAATCCAAGCAACTTGAATACAATCAAATCCGCATCTAGTGTCCTCCCACTAAAATCCAAAGGACACCCCATCGCGACTTTAGAACACCACACCATCTCTCCATTGGGAAGACTTACCACCAATGGTTGCGATAAGGCTTCCGTGACCAAATTGCACATCCGTGCAAAAGTGGTAGACACAAAAGATTTGGATGCTCCAGAATCAAACAAGGTGCAAGCATAAAAATCATACAAACGGACTCTCCCTGAACCAAACACACACACCAAAGAAATCCAAAAGAAACATCAAACCATACCAAACATCAAACCAAACAAACATCAAATCCAAATAATTAAACACTTACCAGTAATCACTCCAGCATCCTGGGTCTCTGGCGTGTCATAGTCGATGTCTCCAGGAGTCACCGCATACACTCGAGCCTGCGTGACTTGTCTCTGATTATTCCTTCCTCCACGACGACCTCCACGACTTGCTTGAGGCTGATTGGGACAATCTCGAGCAAAGTGCCCCGTCTGACCACATCTAAAGCAATGAGTGACCCCACTCTGACGACACTCACCCTCATGAGCTCTATTGCATCGACTACAAACTGGGGCTCGGCCTCCAATGCGCACTCCAGACGATGCCTGTGGACGGGCTCCAATCCTTTGCACAAATTTCTGAGGCGACCCCGAACTACTGCCTTCACCAGCAAAACTTCTTCTTTTCTGACCTGGAGGGGATCCTACTGCCAAACTGTTTTCCCTCTCAACCATGGTAGCCAAATCAATCAACTCACTGAGAGAGGAAACCCTATGGCATATTACGAATCTGCGTATCTCAGGACGCAGACCCTCCCTGAAACGCTCCACCTGAAGATCCTCAGTAGCGATAAGATGGGGCGCAAAACGCCCTAACTCCATGAAAGCACGGGAATACTGCTCCACAGTCATATTGCCTTGAACCAGGTTACTAAACTCTCGGGCCTTCTGCCTCCTCACAGCAGGTGGGAAGAATCTGTCATCAAACTCCTTCTTAAAACGGTGCCAAGACACGGCAGCTAGAGTTCCAAACTCCCTTTCCAAAAGATTCCTCTTCAACCTCCACCAATTGGCTGCTTCACCCTGCAGCAAATAGCTAGCATACAGCACTTGTTGCTCTTCTGTACAGCCACAAATCTCAAAAGTCCTCTCTATTCCATTGATCCACCCTTCAGCTTGAAGTGGATCCTCAACACCAAAGAACATTGGGGTCCGGTATTTAAGAAATCTCTCATAAGAACACCCCACTTGAACCACAATATTTTGGTCAACTTGAGGCGGCCTGATATTTTGATGAAAGAGATCAGCCATCCTATTTAATGCCCTAGCAATGGCATTATCCACCTCATTGTTGGAAGATTCCCCCATAGGTTCCTTATCCTGCCTCCTTGGCCTCACCATATTCTGTCAAAGCACAATTCTCAACCCCACTTTAGTCCCGAACAAAATTTAATTAAGGGTAATAGCAACATCCAAATAAAATAAAATAAAATAAAATAAAATAAAATCAATCAAAACCATCAACAATAAATTAAAACCATTAAAAATAACATATTTCAAATCAAAATAATTTTAAATCATAACTTTTTAAAAAAATCTCTGGTACTGCACCTAAGGGACATGTGGCTTTACCCAGAGCCAAACCGCTCTGATACCACCTGTGGCGCCCCCAACTTCCATGTACGGACCAACACGGAAATCGAGACACCCGGGATGATGACAACCGGTCACGCATCCCAACGACAAGTGTCAGTGTGTGCAACAAATAAACAGTGCACAATTAAAAACACAGCGGAAGGTAATAAAGTCTACTAGTACCAGAATTTTAATTAATACAGATATCCAAAAGTACAAAATACCTTAAAAACAAAGCCAAGTCCCAGAAAAATAAAATACAAGTCTGAAAATAAAACTACAGCATGAGTGATCCCAGATCACTCCTCCGGCGGAGCCAGATCCTCAGGCTCTGCATCTGCATCATCAACAAAGTCTGCAGTACCATAAAATGGTACCGCAGGTAAGTTATAACCTAACCATGCCCAGAGATAAAACCATACTCTAACAATTAACCATGCATGCCCAATGATGCAACATGAAATAGTGCAACACACGCCAAAAATCTCATTTGGCTTAAAATCATTTCCAGTAAAATCCATTTCCACCATTTTCCCAGAAAATGGCACACAAAAACATTTCCATCATTTTCCCAGAAAATGATGCACAAAAATCAACTCACGCTATTTTCCCAAAAAACAGCTATTTTCCAGTTAATCCAATTAACCAATTAACCATATGCACCATGGCCTCCCCTATGGACCATCCGCACGTCCTGGCTACTTTACGAGAGATGCCCAGTTCCGCACCCAGTGCGTTCGTGGCCAGGTCATCCTCTAGCCCCCGCCAGCAGAAGGGCCACGGAGTCGGCACGTCCAACGTCCGATCCCGTTGTCGCCCGGCGACAACCCAGGGGACGTCACTCAGTTTATTGCGCTCCCGAGTGACCAGAGGAGCTCCACCGAGATAATACCCCATCTCGGCTTGGGGTCGTGATACACACGCACCCACCAATCCAGTCAACACATGAAAACCCAGTTTTCATGAAAACCACATGAACATGAATGCAATACACGAAAACCCAGTTTTCTATTTACAAACATGCCATGTGTGCAATATGCAATGAAACCACAAAATCCATGATCAACCCTCAAAGATCACAATACCAACAAATCCAGAATATCCTCAATTAATCAATCCACAAATGATTCAATTTCAACAATAACCCAAACTCCAATAATCAACCAGATCACAATAATCAAACACAACAATTACTCCGATCAATCCAACCACCCCCGAACTCCTCGGACTCAGTCCGGAAACCAACCAGAAAACAATATATAAATAAAAGCAGTTAATTGCATAAATATAATTAAATCTCAAAGAAATGTTTAGGAAATACTTACAGCGCTTTAAAACACTTTAACGAAGGTTTCGAGGCACTGGAAATCACCAAAACTGAAAATTCGCACAGTGTAAAAACACTGACCGAAATGCAGTGAAATGAGAATTTTTTCACGGTTTCAAACGGAGACTTGAAATTTATAGGGTAGGGCCTATGGAAGGTGGTGAATCTAATGGTGGTGGTGGTTTGCCGAGAATGGCGGCGGAATTGGACGATTTTTGGCCGGAATACCCGAATCGGGTTTGGTGTTCGTTCGACCGGCTCCGGCGACGGATCGGGGCCGGGTTTGGGTGGAAAAGTTTGGTATTGGGCCGGTGATGAAGTGGTAGAAAGTTGGTGGCCAATGGCGGCCGGACGGCGGCGGAAGGAGGAAAAATCCACCGCGGGTTCAACTGGCTCACGGCGGCTAACGGCGGCTCGGGGCGGTCTGAGATTTTAGGGGTGAGGTCGCCGGCGCACGGGGGAGGGAATGGTGCCGGCGGTGAGGTGCACGGCGGCCGGGAGGCGGCGCGGCGAGAGTAAACCCGTTTCACACGGTGGAGAGAGGAGAGAGAAGAGAGAGAAGGGAGAGGGGGGTCGCGCGGGAAGGAACCGGGGAGAGAGAAAAAAGAAAGAAGAAAAAAGGAAAGAAAGGAAAAAGAAGAGGGGAAAAAGGAAGATCCAGTCTTTCAAGCTGGGTCCCGAAAAAAATCCAACGGAGATGAAATTAAAACCCGAAGCTAAATAAAATATTCCAAACACAGTGAAATAATTTAAATGCAACAATAAAAATCAAAAACCCAAAAATAAATCAATTAATCTTAAAATGCATTTTAAAAGCTAAAACAGCAAATAAAATTTAAAAACTCATAAAATAATTTTCACCACATAAAATATTAAGAAATAATATTTTAAAACTCTCAAAATTTAAAACAAGACAAATAATCACAAAATAAATTAAATAAAACATCCATTAAAAATACACTAAAATCCAGGATGTTACAATTAATAAACACAATATTCATTCATCAACTGTCATAAATCCACCACTACACATTACATTTCCAGACAGTCAATATTAAGCTAGGTAAGTTTGCCAAATATTAGGCACTGACCAACTGTCAATCATCACTGTTCACTCGGCACTGACCAATTACAACACATTAAAACTAAGTTTTCCAAATATTCCAAACTTTCATAAACCTGGGCAGCAAGCAATATAAATTTTGCACCGGGGCTGGCTGAGTGAGGAAAATTTGTGATTGAACAGCACTCCATCACAGCAAAGTCAAGGTATCTACTGTCATGCATATTGTTGCTGAATTACATCTTCTAGTCAAAAATAGGCTTACCCACAACATGGCAGGTCTGGCTCCTTGCTAAGATGATCAGTATAAAATCAGTATCAAAGCTAGGCTCCTCTGTGAAACAACCACCTAGTGAAACAAACAAGCAATAAGAGGGAAAGCCACCGGAAATACTATCAAGTAACGCAATGGAAATTATACTTTCTCAATCATCTATACACCTGCCCTTTGGAAGAAGCACACTGCCATTCAATTTGACTCAAGGAAAAGAAGTATAATTAATTGCATATACATCTTCAGAATGCATCACATATTTATCATCAGCCCATAATTAGCCAAAACCCACTTAAACTTTCTTCATTAGACTTTTCATTATTCATTACTCTACAATAATTATAACACATCCCCAATGCTCACACAACCCTTATTTCGAGCAACTTTACTGACATGATTTGTTATATTATTCATTCCCATACATCTAAATACTGATAACTTTTTTGTTATGTACTGGCAGCAATTTTATCTGCATGTAAAACTGAGAGTGAGCTAGGCATTTCTGATTTATAAACTAAAAATTGCTTGTACTTGCATTACAAGGTATAAAATGGATAACCTTGTCTCCACAACATCTTATCTGCAAGTATGTTTCCACCAAGCTCCTAGTGTCATCTTTGTATGAAAACCATTATGCAAGCACTGCATAGTACCTGTAAGTGTAAGTAGAAATATGATAACAGTGTGTTAGTATGCCAATTCTTATGATTTCTACTTAGAAACTATTCCATAAATAGTTTCCCACCTGATTTTACCTATAAAACCAATTAAAAATAGCAAAAACATGCAGAGAATCACTTGATTTCAGATTTTTCAGGGCACATACCATATGACCAGGTTATACGTATCTTCTAACTACTACGATCATGGCCCATACCAGATGTAATTCACTTAAATACAAAATTCGCATCCCAGTTCATGCATCCAAATAGTTAAACAGTACTTATAATCATACACTATATCTTCTAACTACTTCATGCACTGACTGCCCATGAACACCATGTTCGGTATCTCCCAAAAAATCTATGATGTCCCAAAACATAATTACATATGGGCATTTCACTTCAAAAAACTACACAAAAAACCCCCACAAAAGTTTGTCTTCATTGCTGCCCTATGCAGCTCCAGGAGTCTCTCTCTGAGACTCAGTTTGTGACCTTCCTGACATCAGTCCATACAAGCACTTCTCATACTCTTGTTGCCTCTCCATAAGTACTCTAAAATCTCCCTTCAACTCCTCGAATTGAGTCTTGTAATACTCAGCATCTTTTTTATATCTTTCCACTTCTTCAGCATGACGTTTCTCCCGTTCACGATCATGTTATCGTGTAGCTGTGGGTATTACCATCTCGCCTAGATCTCTAGCATAACCTGGTCTATGGCCTAGTACATCCCTAAATACAGAAGTTGCTGCCTCTTCAGTTCGTTGCTCAGGTTCTATACCTTCCATCCTGTCAACCATTTGCTTCTGCACAGAGTATACATAATTCTGAAAATTAAACCCGAAGGTTGTTCTTTACTACAATGTCAGTGAAGTTACTACAAACCAATGTGTTAATGATAGACCATAACCCTTCTACACTAGGTATATTAAAATTCTCACATAAAGCTCTTCTGTCGTGGATGTCACGAATCTGTCTTTACTCCTAGACCAACGGACTTCCTTGTAAAAATCGACCAAGTTTGTTGTAGTCGACCGCTGTGCAACAATGAAGCATAAATAGAAATCTTACATACAAAAATTGCACGATTCCTAAATTTATCAAAAAATAACAGCCATCATCTTCTTCCATGTGCCATTCTTTGATTAGTGTGCAGTGTTGAAAAACATGATGACAAAGCAAGCCATTAATCTATTAAGAATGGAGTAGTTAATAAACTCAAAGTCTCAATACACATGAAGACTTTGAGTTTTCATCACTTTCCACTAAGTATTAGATTATATAGTGGTCTGTTGGAAGTAAGCTGGGTAGCTGCTAATGCCATTTGGCACATGCCTGGCATTAATTTGCTTATACATTCTGCAGCAGTGAAGTTTCAGTAATTCTTTATTGGGGTTTCTTGATTACTGACATTGAAATACGGACCAATGTCAGTAATCAACTTATGGTTTTGGTAGAAGGCTAAATATAGGTTCTTATGTTTAGTGTAAGTCTATTTTTAGTCATTGACATACTATTGGTATGTTAATAAACAGAGGATACCTTCTCCTCCAAGACTCTCACAAATGACTTTCTCCCGGAGGTGTGATTGGTTTTCAGCTTGCCTCGATTCTCTTTGTTTTGCTTTGACATTTTCTACAAATACAATAAAAAATGAGAACTTTGAAGATCCAAACCATAATGGAACAAATACTCTTAAGAACCAAAACTGATCATTAAAACATTAGTTTTTATGCTTGCATATACCTTGAATGCCTCACTTCCCCATCTACTACATAACTTCACCCATACTAAATTAGATATGGCCAATTCAGTCCCACCAGCCAATGCTTCCTCATGGCTACCATATGACAAATATTTCTTGTGCAGCTGATGGTGGAAAGCGTTGAATCGCTTACGCAATTGTTTCCACACCGTCTGTTTATGATTCACCAATTCCCAATCTAAAATGAAGTCAGCCTAAACACATGAAGTTAGTAGTTTCAACCAAAATCATTTAATACAAGCTAAAGCATACCCAATGCAAGTTAAATAGAAACTTACCCGGACACGTTCAATCAGTTCATCTTTCTCTGCCGTCGGAACATCAGTCCATCGTGCGTGACTCATGTTCGCATGATGCTTTAATATCCATGTGACCCGTGTGGTAAATATGTTAGCATTCTCACAACAGGGGGCTGTTGTCCTATCATTAATTTTGAGTGGTATTTTCCTGTGCTTTCGAAGCTTATCAAACTCAATGCATTTGGCGGGACCTCGGCCCTTCCTCATTTTTTCAACATTTGTTGGTCTCGGCTCCGGAACAGCTTCAACTATAAGGAATATCAAAATTAATTTAAGTATAAGTTTGACTTTTGATTAGCAAATTTTAAACCAAACATGTATATAAACTGTTAAATATTCAGCACACTACTGTAAGCATAATAAAAGAAGCAACCATTCTCATCTCTACTTATGTGGGCATCCAATAGTGGATACACAACTTCTGTCTCAGGAGCTAGGAGGCTGAGTTGAATCATCAAAGCTATCCTCGTTGCCATTTTCGCTTGGGGTACATGATGAAATTATTGGAGGATGAGGCCGTGGACGCCTGCTGTAAGGCCCAGTGCGTCTGTAGCCTCCACCTCGTCTTAGCCTGCTTCCTCGTCCAATTTGTGCCATATATCTTAAACTTGAAACTGCCTATTATAATCACAGGCCATATTTCAGTAGTGAATATAGACATTTAAGAGTGATGAAGGGTCTTTCAGTCCCTTTCAACACTTGAAACAACCTAATGAAATTAACAATTAAGTTTTAACTCTAATAAATATATATATTAGAACACTATGCTTATATATATTCCAATATTACTGGAGCTGATGGAAAGTAACACCCTATCTAGCTGATACGCTGTCACCCAGCGAAGGGACAGGTCTCTATATGTAGCCTACTCATGGAAAATTACCCTATCAATGCACCTGAAGGACATGCTGCTCCATTCCCTATGCCAAATTACTCAAGGGCTACTACCTTATTGTTTGTGTGTGTGTAATTACCACATGTTAAATTAAGCTGGAAGCTGGTGCAATCTGAATCAATCAATGTATCATCGTATGTCATGGATACATAGCCATCACTCAAGGTCCGGCTCAATAGGTTGTAGGGCCTAAGGCAAAAACTTGGAGTGAGACCTTCTGAATTTTAGAAAGTAAAATTCAATAAATGTATTGAATTTTTTATTGACCACATTGCATTTTTATTGAAAAATGTTTCTTATTGTTTTGCAAAGCAAAATTGTTAATGCTGAAGATTTTATACCACCTTCTCAATTAATGACAAGTTAATCTTCATTAGAAAATTACCGGTTTAGAAAGAGTTTTATCAAATTTAGTTTTACAAGACGCGTTTTAGATTCTTAACAGTAATTATAATCATTATTGTTATTAATGTCTTAATAAACATTCCACACATTTTAAGACTAAATGCGACCCTTGTGACTTCAAAGGATTATATGGAAATCTTTTTTGAGCACTGAAAAGTAGATGTTGCTATTTATAAGTTGTGCATTGTATATTAAACTAATAATGACAAAAGGCAGGTGCACCCTTAGAATGAGATTATGTGAAATATTGTCCATGCGAATATAAATGATGAATTTATATTCGCATCATGTCTCAGTACCAACATTAGCTAAGAAAAGGAAATAGATAAGAGCAAAATTCTCATCACCATCAAGTAAACTCAAACACAATTGAATTCTAAAAAAAACAAAATCTCAGAATTAAGATATATATAGAAATATCTTCATACTATAGTTATTTGTGGGCAAAATAACTATAAAAACAAAACTTATGCCAATGAGGACGTTTTTGGTAATTAGGAGCATTACCAACAACTTTATAAATTTAAGACTTAATACGTAAATAAAAGTTTTGACGTTGAGCTAAAATATTCCAAAAAAAAGGAACAAAAAAAACCTATAGACCAAGAAAAGTTTAATAAAAGTTTAGTTTTCATATGAAAATTGGACCAAAATATTTCAACTTATAACCAATTCCCATAACTTCTATTTCATTCTTTTGATACTATATGGATCGAGTTATTAAACTTTTGATGTAATTATGACCTTCTTTTCTTTCTATGAGATTTTTTTGGAGGCCTTTCTTCCACTAGAGGCCCTATGCAACTGCCTAACCTGCCTAATGGAAGAGCCGGCCTTGGGGCCATCACAAAGAATTACACACATTATAGACTTCTATTCCATGCATGCATTCAGGGGGCACGAAAAAGAAAAATCCCCTTTGACAAGCATTATATGGACACATGATTCCGTTAAACAAGCAGGAAAATGACAAGCACCAACTAACAGGCCTCAGAGGCAGTTCCACTCACCTTAAATTTTGCCAACTAGTCGAGTAAATATAGGTTCCTGGCTGGGTTCAGAGAAAGGTTTCTGCAGTCCAAACATTGCAAAGTAAATAAGCCTCCTTTACAGGTTTAATATACAAGCTATTAATAGAGAATACTTCCTTTCTTTGATAAAGAAAAGAAATTCTCAATAATATCACCATATAAAACATATATAGCAACTTTGTGGGTAAAAGGGTTGAACACATACCTTGTAAGAGAAGTCTTGCGTGACAGCAAGCAAAAAAGCCCCTCACTGCTTGTGAAAGTTAATATATTTCTAGAAGAGAAATTAGAGTTTCTTTAATCTTCATGCACCAACCAAAACCAACGCCAACAAGGAGTTTAAAGCACTTGAAGCCATAATCTTCCAGCCTACATGAATCATTAGCAGAAGCAGCACCACTGGTATGAAGAGTCTCAAGTGCTTTTGAGTTGTGTTGCCCACCCGTAAGTATTTCTGCCCACACACTCTGGTTTGTACTAAACTGTCACATCAGTTTACTGGGTAGCTGAACTCATTTTACATCGAGCAAATCCTTTCATTTGGCTCAAGGCGGCAAATGCCTCCCGCCCACGAAAAGAATCCCGCCCATATACTTGCCATCTTTTTCATTCCCAAGTAAAGTTCCCTCCCTCGTTGTATGTTTACTAACTTCTAATTACATTTCTACTTATTATCTCCCATGAACGTAATGATTCACCTATTTAAGGCTTCACTTTTTAATAATTACTCAGCTTAGGGATTTTTAAAGTCTGAAGCCACACAGTAAATTTTCCTAAATTTACCCCCCAGCCAATTTCAGATTAACCTTTTTACATTGTGTTTTTAATAAGTATTTCTGATGCACTGGTGGCCAGGTGTCATTTATAAGTATTGATGTTTACTTTTATAAATTCAAACAAATATTTATTCATTGTTATATACAAAAGTTTTTTAGGACAACCTTGCCAAATCCTAAAAGTGTTTTTAATAAGTATTTCTGACGCACTGGTGACAAGTGCCATTTATAAGTATTGATGTTTACTTTTATAAATTCAAACAAATATTTATTCATTGTTATATACCTTTTTTTTTTTTTGGGACAACCTTGCTCAATCCTAAAAGTGTTTTTAATAAGTATTTCTGACGCACTAGTGGCCAGGTGCCATTTATAAGTATTGATGTATACTTTTGTAAATTCAAACAAATATTTATTCATTGTTATATACCTACTTTTTTTGGGACAACCTTGCCCAATCCTAAAAAATGGGTTATTGGGAAAGCACAGGCTAAACCAGTAGGGGTTGTCACCACCTAAGGATTAGCAGATGCCGATGCCACCTGAGCAAATCTGTGTCGAGCGTGTCAATTGAGAGAGAAGGGGAGAGACAACTCAAATAACAGTGAACAAAAAAAAGGAGTCATGCTGTTCAAAATTTAATGGATCGAAGATCCAAATGCAGCGTACGATCAAGCTATACTCCCAAAGTTTTCGAGAGACTTTCGACGGCAGATTCGAGTTGGTTGGTTAAGCTGGTGCTACTATAGAATCTTATGACTCTAGCACGGCACACTTACCATATCTCCTCTGTCGACAAGTCAAATAGCTTATCTTATCGCTCAGCGTGTTCGCCACCACACCAAATTCCCAAGTGCATTGGTTGGGTTGGTCATATTGCTGAGAAGTATGCACCCTTCGAATCTATGCACTAGTGTATCTTGTAACACGCTACACATGGCATTTCCTTTGGAAATGAATACATTGGGCTGTATTCATGAATACAACCCAATGTTACAATCGAATTAAATCAGAGATTCAATGGTATGGTCTTTGTTCTCGATGTTGTTTGACTATGGTTTGTTGTGACTGCAAGCTGTATGTAGATACTATAAAGGGTGTGATTCGTTCTTAGATTTACTTGAATTAAATAAACGTTGCCTTTTAGCTTAGGATATGACTCATGATTACTAACAAGTGCATTTTTTTCACATAAATTATCTAATTACCACCCTTAGACTGTAGCATAATCTTGACTTGTTGATGTTAGTTCACGTGCACTTCATAGTGTACAACTTAGACTTTTGGATATTTGATAATTTAATGTAATATTTTTTGTTAATCAGTTAAGTTAATGCAATATTGGAAGATTGAGAAAGTTTGTTATAAGATATGAGCATTGCTACCCCATGATCATAGTAGAATCATCATGAAATGGGAGTGTGGTATGTAGAACTCTCCACTTAATTTGGGTTAATTTTTACAACACTTATTTATTATTAATAGGCATGAAGGCAAGTCCTCTATATGATTAAATCTCAATTACTCTACTAATCTCACAACAATACTTTAATCCAAGTGCCCATAGGTTCGAGCATATATTAGTTAGATTCAATCAATGATTATTCCATCCATAAATAAATCGAAATTTTTCACATTGCATTACTCTAGTTGTTAGAATTAACGTCTAATTTTTTTAATAAGTATAAACGATTTGTCATTATATACTTTATTTGGTTTCGTTCATCACCACAGCCTCTTACTTCTTATTATTATTATTTTAATCTTTGTGCACACATTAAAATCTACAATGACGTCATGTTTCTTGCATCTCCCCTCACTTGTAGATAATAGATTCTTCCTCCCTTAGCTTAGTCCTTGTTTACATTAACTTCATTTTATAAAACTAAACGTGTGCACAAGGACATAAATAACACATTGTGATATTGTGATTAAAAGCAGGTTTTTCACAAAGGCAGATAAATCTTTTTTCGTTATAGTTTTTTTTTTTGTCTATGCACAAGGGATGAATAAACCTTAACCTGCTATATGGATTGATGGTTTTGCAGTCCTCAATCCAGAAATTACCAATCAATCATGTGGATAAGCATGCCATCAATGTTGCCTAACTAGCAATGTATATATTAAGTCAATACTTCATTTCATAAAACTAAACATGTGCACAAGGATCCATCAACACATTCCGATATTGTGATTAAAAGCAGATTTTTCACAAAGGCATATACATTTTTTTTCGTTATAGTTTTGTTTGGCTATGCACATGTTTCTTATTGAATAAACCTTAACCTGCTATATGGATTGATGGTTTTGCAGTCCTCAATCCAGAAATTACCAATCAATCATGTGGATAAGCATGCCATCAATGTTGCCCAACTAGCAATGTATATATTAAGTCAATACTTCATTTCATAAAACTAAACATGTGCACAAGGATCCATCAACACATTCTGATATTGTGATTAAAAGCAGATTTTTCACAAAGGCAGATACATCTTTTTTCGTTATAGTTTTGTTTGGCTATGCACATGTTTCTTATTGAATAAACCTTAACCTGCTATATGGATTGATGGTTTTGCAGTCCTCAATCCAGAAATTACCAATCAATCATGTGGATAAGCATGCCATCAATGTTGCCCAACTAGCAATGTATATATTAAGTCAATACTTCATTTCATAAAACTAAACATGTGCACAAGGATCCATCAACACATTCTAATATTGTGATTAAAAGCAGATTTTTCACAAAGGCAGATACATCTTTTTTCGTTATAGTTTTTTTTGGCTATGCACATGAGATGAATAAACCTTAACCTGCTATATGGATTGATGGTTTTGCAGTCCTCAATCCAGAAAGTACCAATCAATCATGTGGATAAGCATGCCATCAATGTTGCCCAACTAGCAATGTATATATTAAGTCAATACTTCATTTCATAAAACTGGAAAAAGGTGATACATGGAATGCGAACTCACACATTAGAGTTTTTTTCATTAGTCATTTGATGGTTAATATACAAATCATTTACCTTAACAATACACCTGAATTATCATTAACCTTAGGATGGGATCCAACCACGCTTTCATATCTCCAATATAATTGATGGACCTGCCACAGGTGGGGAATACCTCCAAATGAATTATCATTAATTTTTTTTTTATAAGCTAGCAACTAGAAATTAAATCTCTACTGCAACATCCATCATATGCATGAAGAGTTTAAATAACGTTGTAGTACTATTCATAAGCTGCATATGAGACATGTAGTGGTTAGAAATCACTTACAAGTGCATTAGAACTTCTTTGTATTCATCCAACTGTCTTTCCAAATTCTTAAGTTTAAAGTCTCCTCTCATGCACAGTCTTTGCAAGGGCCTGTAGGATAAATACAAATACTTATAGAGCTAAAAGCCATATTTTATATTCATCCTAGCTATATCGGAAGACCAGCTCATGTGTTAGTTAAGGATGATGGGTTGCAATGAAAAATTGAAATTCTCACAAGTGCAAGTTAAAGTTTATAGAATTAACCTTAACTCAAGAATTCTGAAAATGAGTTTTCCTAGTCAGAAACCTAATCTGAATTTGTGGACACCGAATCCTCCAGGTCAGAGCAATAACTATCACCGACGCTGTCGTCTAAACCGGATGTTTCCTCTACGTCGTCAATAAAATCCCCGCCTGGTTGGTGCTGAGTAGACCTCACATTCATTGTTGATGCATCAAACTCGGTTGGTTCTATATCAGGCCTATGCAGTGGAGTTGCCACGCCACCATCAGCACATTCAACATTTCTATGTACAATGAAAGATTCATCGTCTTAATAGGCATCACCATCACTTTCAGATTCATGGTCCTCAGAAATATTCACTGGTGGGATGTCATAGACATTCCTATTTGTGAACTTTTGTGCAACACACCAACTACCTTTAACCCTTCTATCTTTGACGTAAAAACATTGCTCAGCTTGGCATGCCAAGACGAACGGTTCGTCCTTGTACCATGTTTGGCCGACATTGATACTAGTCATATGGGTATCCACTCGAACACCTCGTTTTGGATCACCAACGTCAAACCATTCACATTTAAACAGGTAGACACGACGCCATCCCATGTAATGTAACTCAACAACATCATTTAGAACACCATAGAAGTCTAAATTGTTTGATTGGTCATCACCGGTTACTAACACACCTGAATTTTGAGTCCGTCTACGTTGCTCTTGATTCTTTGTATGGAACCTTTTTCCATTCACTATGCAAGCAGCATACGATGCAACACAACGGTCAGGGCCGCACGCTAAGGTATATAGATCGTCAGTCACTTCACCAGGGTTATCTTTACGCTGAGTTTGAACCTGGCAAATTAATATGTAATGTCGATCAAATGTTTTATTTCACGATTAGATTTACTTGTTCAAAAATTAACATTATGCACTGACTATATAGATCAGTTGGGCAACCTACACGTTTCTTGAACCATGAAGGGAACTCTATTTCATGAGTTCGCTCGACATGGGCAACGTTCTTTTCCTTACATATTCCATAGTGCTCCCTGCACACATGGAAAGAACGAATATGCATTTGATTTTTGAGTGTAATATACAACGAAAATATGTGTAGCCTCCAAATGAATAACATCTTAACTGAGTTGGTTAAAGACGCTTATGGATGGAAAGGATGAAATGGGGTGGAGATGCATACTCTATATAGCCAGTAATCTCCATGCAGTTGTTAAGCACGAACCAACGAGCTGAGGTGAATAGTTTTGGGTCCAACTCCACAGATGATGCCATACCCAATGGATGAACTTTCTGGGTGAAAATCTTGAACCCATCTCTCTCATCCTCTTCGCCACCATCAATGTTGCGATCAGCTCGATTGAACCTCGTCTCAACATCTTCGAGATACATCGAGCAAAAAGTCAAGCATTCAACATGAATGTAGGCTTCTGCTATTGATCCTTCTGGCCGAGCCTTATTCTTTACATATCGCTTGAACTTCCCAAGATACCTCTCAAATGGGTACATCCACCTATATTGAACTGGGCCTACAAGCAACGCCTCACGGGGCAAATGGAGGGCTAAGTGGACCATCACATCGAAGAGTGAAGGAGGGAAAATCATCTCCAATTTGCATAGAATGAGGACGATATCAACTTCCAGTTGCGCCAAACGTTCTACATTCAACGTTCGGGTGCATATCTCTTTGAAGAAATTGCTAAGTTCGTTCAAAGGTAAAGCAATATAATTTCTTAAGCAACCCCCAACTGCAACAGGAAATAGTCTTTGCAAGAAAACATGGCAGTCATGGCTTTTCAACCCGGAGATCTTGCAGTCACGCACAGAAACACAACGTGAAATATTGGCCGTGAAACCATCTGGAAATTTCACATCGGCCAACCATTAACAAAACGCTGTCCTTTCAGCTCCATATAGCGTAAAAGCTACTTGTGGCATTAAACACCTGTCACCTTGATGAATCAGATGTAATTCCTTTCTTATACCCAAAGTGGCCATGTCACGGCGAGCATTAATATTATCTTTACTTTTTCCAGGAATGTTCATTAATGTGCCGAGTATGTTATCACAAATATTCTTTTCAATATGCATAACATCAAGATATGTCGAAGCTGAAGTGTCGACCAATACGGTAAGTTGAAGAATATGCTTCTCTTCGTCCAATTCAACTCTTGAGCAGTGCGTTTTCTCTTCTTATGGGATTTTCCAAACTCGACATCCCCCAAAAGAGTTAGTTGACTTAATATATTCTGCCCCGATAATACATTTGGCGGAAATCGATGATCTTCCTTACCGTTGAACAGATATTTTTTTTTCCGCCATACGTGATTTGCCGGTAAAAATCGACGATGTCCCATGTAGGTGTGCTTTCAGCCAAAGTTCAACCATTCTGAATCCGTACCTGCATTGCATGAAGGACAGGCCAATTTTCCTTTAGTTGATCATCCTGACAGGTTACCATATGCAGGAAAGTCATTTATTGTCCATAGTAAAGCAGCATGCAATCTGAAGGTTTCCTTCGAGTAGGCATCATATGTATGTACCCCATTTTCCCATAAATCATTCAATTCATCTACCAACGGCCGCAAGTAAACATCAATATAATTTCCTGGTGATTTTGGACCAAGAATAATAAGAGACGTGATAAAGAATTGCTCTTTCATGCACAGCCACGGAGGCAAGTTATACGGCACAAGAATCACAGACCAAACACTATAAGGTTTTGCAAGATTGTTGAAAGGGTTGAACCGTCACTCGAAAGACCAAGCCTGACATTGTGAGCATCTTTCGAAAACCAACTATGATCTTTATCGAATGTAGTCCACACTACTGAATCCGTAGGATGCCTCATAGTATTGCCATCATTAACTCGTTGCTCTTTATGCCATCTCATATCAGCTGAAATCTTAGCAGACATATATAGCCGTTGCAACCTCGGCTTTCAAGGGAAATGACGCAACACCTTCTAAGGGATTAAACGATTCCTGTGTGTGTTTGACAACCACCTAGGGGCCTTGCATTTGGGGCACTCATTCATTTCAGAATTGTCCTTCCAGAATAGAATGCAGTCGTTAGGGCAGGCATGGATTTTGTGGTAATTGAATCCCAACCCCCGCTCCAATGACCGTGACTCCTCGTATGAGTGAGGCAATTGAGCCTCGGGAAAAGCAGACCTCAACAAATCGAGCAGAAGGTTAAATGACTTTATTGACCAACCCCTAATAGTTTTAATGTGCAGTAACTTCACAATAAATGAAAGTTTTGAAAACTTTTTACACCCGTCGAACAGTGGACGACGGGCATCATCCAATAGTTTCTCAAATGACAAGGTTGGCGTAGGATCGGTTCTAGGTGACTGAGCTCCAAGTGCGGTGCAGTCCGAAGGTGCATCCATGAACGTACCTTCCCTGATATCATCTAACATCTGCTCCATGTCATCAATGTATTCGTCTTCATAACTAGGTGAGGCACCATCATCGTCATCACTAACATCCAAAATTTCCTCCTCCCCATGAAAAATCCACTGCTTGTAATTTGGGTTAATCCCATTTATGAACAAGTGGATTTCAACCTTACTTATAGGTAGGAAGATATTATTGTAGCACGAAAGACATGGACATCGAATGCAGTCAGTTCCCACTGCGTGGCTTCGTGCTAGTGTGAGGAACTGTTCAACCCCTTCAGCGTATTGTGCTGACATAAGTCGATCATTGAGATCCATCCAACTCTTGTCCATCTAGAAAAAATAGAAGTCGTTATTAATACTCTTCATATAGAAGGGGGGAAGATAGTCCTAATGTTACAATGAAAGTTTAGTTTTGGTCAGGAATCGCCGTCACTTGTCGAACACAAGGAAGGTGGTTAGAGAAACACTTTTCTTGGTAAGCTTGAAAGGGCATCAAGTATAAAGTTCCAATACACTGGGTCAACTCTATGACCCAAGCCGGCTGAACACTGCTTGTACTGTAAGTGTAAGTACAAATAGGTTACCGTGCAATTGTAAATATTACAAATGAGAAGGTAATGTCAGTCTCGTAGAGACCGCAACTCCTTCCTCAAAACTGCCTTACTAACCTCTTGTCACTGTTAGCCAAAAAACATATTATGAGGGGAGTTCCATCATAATAAGCCGAGGATTAGCACCGTTCAGATTTAAGATTACGTTAAACACAAGTTACATTAATGTTTTTGTCCATAAATATTTATTTAAGGCTTTTTCTTCTATCTAAGCCCAACTTGGAATTAAAACATAATGGCCGATTAACAAGATGTCGTAATCATTTCGGAGGATTAGGAATGTATCTTTGTAAAAATCTTGTTAACAGGAAAACAAGTATGAGAGGAGACCGATCAAGAGGTAAAAGGGGCAAGTTCCAAGAAACTTCACACAGCTGGGAGTTGAATGTACCACATGAGGTCAAAGTATTGCGACGGAAAGAATTATCAGACAACTAATCCTACTAGCTATGTATTGTCTGCTTAAGAGAACAGTCAGAGAAAATTCGCATACGTGGCCTTAGGAACATCAACCCATCAACTTCCTTTGTTAGATATAGTTTGATATATAATCGACAAAAGATACATAAACATTTAAAATGCTGTCCAACTAGTTTTTTAGGACATAATGTGACTAGCCTGAACAACAAGTGTTAAATCCAAATGCCCAAGTTTATAATTGGCCACATACAAGGATTGGAAAATTAGATATTTTCCAAAAACCAGCTTAAGAAAATCTACTCGCATACCTAGGTGATAGAGGATCCCATCCACCAATTAAATAAATGACATCTATTGACTGAACTGGAAATAGGGGTGATTAATGGATGCATGGAAAAATTCTCACAAAAAAAGGGGATGCTGAAAGGAAGAGTTCAATAGGGTTGAAACATGATATAGCATTTTCTAGTCAAAAAGGAAAAAAAATACCTTCACCGTAAGGGGATTTGTGATATTCGTTAGGGTCAATTATGCAAATACATCGATCAAAAGGATGGTGGTCCTCACAGCTTAATTAAAGATCCTTCCTCCAGCCCCTGTTAGGGAGCAAGTAGTTGATGGTAACAATGATCCACCTAAAACAAACACAAAGAGTTTGGAATATTAAGTTTGATTGGACTGGGGGATGAGAAAGATTTCCTGGATAAGAAATAAACTTCTGTTGGATCCATATTTATTGGGGGTTTGTGTATAAGGGACCCTATAAATATATAACAGTACATCAATGTTAGAGCTAAAGCTCATCTCACCAATGCATTCCATAACATCTCACAATGGACCTAATAATTGAGTGATATCAAGTAACCAGAATGATTAATGAAAACAACCTACTTTTTTTGAAAAAAAGCTAAATGTATGAAAACGTTAAGTGATGAAAGCTTACACTAAGTATGTGGGGTTTTAACAAGCAGGCAATGGACTTCGGATAAGCATTTATTAATCATCTGCCCATGATGAAACAATGCTTTGGAAAATCTGTTATTACATTTTTTATGTAATAACACAAAACAGGAATTTTCTTTCAGCTAGCTAGGTTTTACCTACTTATATTTGGAAAATTTGTTGATTAGCTATAAGGAAGGGTATAAAAGTGAATATCATAAACACCATAGCGGCCAAAAGATCAAAGTGAAATGAAAAAATTAATATAACAGAAACCGTGACCTCAAAACTACACAACAAGTTGGTGTGAATGTAAGTTTTATAGTATTGATAAGTAGGCGTGCATGATCAGTTCGTATGTAACAAACTAAGAACAAGAGTGTGGGGAGCTATATACTTACTAGTAGTTATTTCCTCAATTTACAGTAATTGAAGCACTTAATTGTTTAGCATGCCATCAAACCTGCAGACATAGGAAGGCATCAAGGTCAAATTCATTTCAACTTTAGCAACTAAAACACCCAGGCATGTAGGCCTTGTAGAAGGGAACAACAAATTAGACATAGCCTCTTAATTGTTAGCATTTTCTTTTTAGCAGGGCACAACAACAATTCTATATCATTCCAATATAGTTATCATGCCCATAATTACTACTACTGCCCTTTAAACCTTGTGCGTGTTAGCATGCATGCAAGGAGGCATACATATATGTACTATGACCAGAATGAAGTAATAGTATAAGAAAAACTAGCTAAATACTATAGACTATAAAGGATAGAGCCATTTATCGGCCATTATATATATCAAGAAAATCACAAACAACATATACGTTCCAAAAAAAGGAAAACAAAATATCAGAAAAGGTACAAACGATACTATTAGCTGCTCACATTATGTCAGGGAATAAATATTGGACCTAAAGCGAGTCCAAATTAGGTAATGACAATTACAGACCCGCTCTTCGGGTTAAGAATATAATCACTCGGGCTCCGTGCCTTCCATCACTAATTTACTGACCATTTCTTTTTTGTCTTTTTCCTGTTTACTAATAGTAGTACTTACAATCAATATTTTTTTCCTGGTTTTACAGATTCCCACCACTTACTATACAGAGCAATAGACACAATTTGGATATATATATATATATATCCAAATTGTGCTTATAAAATGTATTAATCTTTTAATTATAATGTGCATGCACAACACATCAATGATCTCCAACCATATATAAATCCAACCCTTGACCAGAATTGATCAGGTTATATATTCCGCATCCATCATCTCGAAGGATCGAACCTATTTGTACCTCATCCCAATCTCTCTTACATTAGAGAGGTAAAAGTTAATATAAATTTTCCCAAGGATAATGCTCGTAATACATTCATAAGCAAGTACTATTGTTATTTCGGCGCTATAAATTAATACTATAGTCATGTAGCTACAAATTTACCAAGTTTTCAGTCAATGTACAATACACAACAAAATTGAGAATTTAATCGACCCACTGATGATTTATAGATAGAAGCTTACAAAACATCAAGTTTTAATTTCAAAAATCTCATCCCAAAGATAAGCTGTGATGATCAGTAAGTTTTCACCCCACTGATCTCTAAACAATATAATCAAGTTAATCAAAAAAAGTAATATCTAGCTAACACAAGATCTTCCTCATGGCTGGCTGGATTCCATATATATAATTTATTTGATGATATATGATTAATGGGTAATTACTAATACCAAAAGTGCATGATAAATTAAGTGGAAAGTAATTTGCCTTGTACTATTACTTTGTGCGTTCCCAAAGTAATACGAACCTGATTTCTTCTTTTTGTACGCTGCAAAATAAATAGACATTATAATAAATAGAAAACTGTTACACCTTTTTATTCCCATCTGAGTGCAACTCTAACGTGTCCCAAGAGTAAGGCCCTGCATATTACATCATGTCTAGGTCTGCAGTCCAGCAGCCCTAACCCAATTAGTAGGCCCGACTTCACCTAAGGTTAAAGTAAGTATGTTTAGTTGACATCAAGAAAGAAGTCGCAACTCACTCTCAGCACTTAACCAACCAAAATCATCAACAACATTTTAAGTTCCAACTGAGATTATCTCACTAAAACAGGTCACAAAAAAAGAAAAGGGAAAAAGGTTAGACTAGAGTGATCCTAAGTAGGACGCCGCAAAAAACTGATCCTCTTTTACATCCAACGGCCCAGACTCACTAGAAGCTTCTGGATCTATGCACAATTTCTTTATTCTCCGTCCCCAAAGGGCCTCCGTCTCCGTGTGTGTTTTGAGATGAGAGATAATTTGACTTTACTTTATAAGGTATACCTACTACTACTAGACTTTTTTTGCTGGATAAATTTTTATAAGTAATAAATTTTATTCAAAGAAATAGGCATGAAGCCTATTTTAAGTTTTATTAAATAACATATCATTGATTAAACATGTGACCCACATAAAAAAATAATTTTTTAATAATAGATATAATTATTTTTTTAAATAAGTGTGCGACGCTTGCACAATTTATAACTATATATAGCAATATTAATCTTTCTGATTGCTACCAACGTGATGCACGCCTCCTTGTAGCAAATTCAAAGGCCACCAATATATACCTTCAAGCCTAACATCGGCACGTGTAAATAGTATATGCGCTATAAAATGGACTCTGGTGTCTCATATCTGCTAAATACCACCTTTATCAGCCCTCCACTATCGACACATAAGTCCCAATCACTGATACAATGCCGCGTGGCAGATCTTAACACACAATTTTTTTATTTTAAATTTACCTAATATTTTTTTAAAAAAATACACATTTTAATACTTCAAATATCATCTCTCAAATGACAAATTTGGAAGCACAACTCCTTGTACCAAATGGCTATGTGCTTCCTTTGCTATAAAGGAATGGACAGACGAAATTGCAATAAGAAATTGAAGTAAAAGTTTGGAGTATTGATAGATGGAGACATTGAATACATTTTCCCAAAAGGAATCCTTGACTCATTGGCATTAGCTAGATGATGATGCTCAACAAGGATTTGTTGGCCTGGTTTTCGGTTGGACAAGTTCTCATATTAACCGTCTTGAGGATAGGATCTCTAGTCTGGAAGAACAACTTAAGTTGGGGTACTCTGAGGATGTTGAACTTGATTTGTTGGCCTCGAAGGCTGAGCTGAACACGTGGATGAGTAGGGAAGAGACTCGTCTTGCCCAACAAGCTAAGCAAAGATGGCTTGAAAAGGGGGAAGGTAACTCTCATTTTTTCCGTGCTTTGTCTTCCAAATCCCACAGGGTGGTGAGGGAAATGAAAATAGGTGAGAATGAATGGTTGAAGACCCTAGAAGAGGTACACTTGGGTGCGGTTGATTTCTTTCAGAGGTTCCTCTCAGTCTCACAATCTCAGGTTGTTCCTGATTTGTCCAATATAGTTGACCCCGTGGTAAGTGCATCGGATAATCAACGTTTTCTAGCACTTCCTACAACCCAAGAGATTAAATCTGCTATTTTCTCCATCCCCATTGATAGTAGTCCTGGGCCAGATGGTTTTGGCTCAGGATTCTATAAATCCTGCTGGGAGATTGTCGGTGAAGATGTGGTTTCTGCGGTCCATGACTTCTTTAGAGGTAAACCTCTTCCCAAGTTTTTCTCATCTTCCCATTTGGTTTTGATCCCGAAGATTGAAAACCCGAAAAGATTTGATAACTTTCGTCCCATAAGTCTTTGTTCAGTTTTTTATAAAATCTGTTCAAAGCTCTTAGTGGGTCGGTTTGCCCCCTTATTGCCTCGGATTGTCTCCCAAGAACAAGGAGCATTCATTCCAGGTCGAAGCATCTTTGAGAATATCAGCCTAACGCAAGAGATGGTTCAATCCATTAACAAAAAAGTAAGAGGTGGGAACGTAGTCCTTAAAATTGACATGGCTAAGGCGTATGATTCTGTAGATTGGAAGTTCCTCATTCAGGTCTTGGCAGCTTTTGGGTTTTCTGAACAGGTTTGTAGTATGGTATGGCACTGTATATCCACCCCCTGGTTTTCAGTGGTTATGAATGGTACTCCAAAAGGTTTCTTTCAAGGGGGCCGTGGGCTGAGACAGGGTGATCCAATCTCCCCCTATCTCTTTATTATTATGGAGGAAATCTTGTCGAGGCTACTAAAGAAGAAGTTTCAAGAAGGTAAAATTAAACCGTTTTCCCACTTCAGGGAGGCTCCACTAATTTCTCACCTATTGTATGCGGATGATATTGTGGTTTTCTCGAATGATAGCAAAAGATCTCTTCGAGCCATTTCCAAAGTATTGGCAGTGTATAGAGCCTGGTCTGGCCAAAGGGTGAATAAAGAAAAATCTGCAATATTCTTTGCTAGTTACATTTCCTCTGCAAGGCGTAGGGCTCTTTTGAATTCTTTGGGTTTCACAGAGGGTACTTTTCCCTTCAAGTACCTGGGGGTTCCAATTATTACTGGCAGACTAAAGGCTATTCACTTGGAGGACCTAGTTGGGAAAATCAGGGAGAAAATTGGAGGATGGTCAGCTAGGTTGTTGTCTAGTGGAGCAAGACTGTTACTCATTCGCCATGTGCTTAGTAGTATTCCAGTACATCTTCTATCCATCTTACAAGCTCCCAAATCTATCCTTTCTAGCATCACTAAATGCTTTTCTGATTTCTTTTGGGGATATAAGGATGGGAAGCCTAAAAAGCATTGGAAGTCTTGGAAAAAAATGTGTAAACCGGTAGGGGAAGGTGGCATTGGTGTTCGAGATTTGCATGAAACTCAGAAAGCACTTCACATGAAGTTTGCGTGGAGATTATTAACAGGTAATTCTTTATGGGCCAGATTCTTTAAGGCAAAGTATGTGAAAAATGATCATGTATCCTTACTAAACCCGAACAAAGGAAGTCGGTTCTAGAAGCTGGTGATTAGGAGTGTCCCATTCATCTTAGAGAACTCTAAATGGAGACTGAGAGAGGGGTCGATCTCGTTTTGGTTTGATAAATGGTTGGGTGTAGAGACACTTGGGGAAAGGTTACCAACCTCCACGTGTCCAGGCCTGAAGGTAAAAGAGTGTAAACTGAATGGGAGCTGGAACATGGAGATTCTGACAAGTCTCGTTGGTGTTCAGAAAGCTGGGGAAATTTTTCAGTTTTTGAGTCGCCAAAAAGAGGGTGAGGACGTGCTCGTATGGTTGGCAAAAGAGGATGGGGTTTTTTCAACTAAAAGTGCATGGGAGGTGGTTAGAGTAAAATCTCCCAAGTTTAATTGGGCTCATTGGTTTTGGCATCCAAGTCTTCCCAAAAATATTGCTGTGACTATGTGGAGAAGTGCTAACAACGCTTTAAGTGTGGATGATCGTGTTCGTCGAACAGGTATACCTCTGGCTTCTAAGTGTAACTGTTGTGAAAAAGGTGGTTATGAGGACATGAACCATGTGCTGGCTACGGGTGAGGTGGCCTCTTCTATCTGGGAGAGATGTGCAAAACAAGTTGGTATGCCTTGGAGACAGTTTCAAAGCTGGTATGAAGTGGTGAAAGCTTGGCTTACTAAAGCTTCTAAAATGACTACGAAGGGACAACTACTCGGGATAATCCCCTCCATAGTCACCTGGCAACTATGGCTTAGAAGATGCAGTGTGCGTATGGAAGGAAGAAGTATAAGCACAGAGGAATTATGGAGGAAGATAAAATATTGGGTTGTGAAATTGAGTGAAAAAGTCAAAGCTGTAAAGCCGTTGAGTGCAAGAGATGAGAAAATTTTAACGGACTTGAATATCCCTTATAAAGCCCCAAAGCTAAAACCTTTTAGGTTGGTCACTTGGCTTAGACCAAGTATGGGTTGGTATAAGTTAAATGTGGATGGGAGTAGCCGAGGTAACCCGGGAAGGGCAGGAGTCGGAGGGGTGATCAGAGATGCTGCGGGGAGACTGTATTCAGCTTTTGCAGCTGATATTGGCCAAGGTACTAACACAGTGGCGGAATTTTTTGCTCTACTATACGGTATCAGACACTTAAGGCATAAACAGATCTCCAAAGTGGAGATAGAGATGGATTCTCAGGTAGTGATTAGCTGGATCAACTCAGCTACATGTGGGGTGTGGTATCTTTACGAATTTTGGGAGGAGCTTATGGTTCTCTTACAGCAAGTTACTTTTAGACTGCGGCATGTCTATAGAGAAGGTAACTCAGCTGCTGACTTGTTGGCTCGACTGGGATCTCAGGGAGTGAATAATACTTGGGATTCATGGGACTCGATTCCTCACCTTTTGAGAGGTGTACTGCGCATCGATAGGCTTGGTTTACCCCAGATTCGATTCTGATTTTAGTTTACTGGTTTGTTTTGTTGTTGTTGTTTGTGATTAATGTTGTAGCTGGAATGTTCTGTTGTTGTTTAACTTGTTTGGAAGATCTTGTAACCCCCAAGTTCTTAACTGCACTCATGGTGTCCCTCCACCAAAAGTGAGGTTCTAATAATACGTGGGGAGAGGTCACTTCATAAGTAGCTTCAACTCTTATATAAAAAAAAAAAAAGGATTTGTTGGCCTATCGCTCTCAAGCCAGATTATAGTTAAATTATCTAAATAAATAAATAAACGATTGAGAGGGGACGTCAATGCATTAATGCTTGTATTCCGCCCACCACATGCGACCTTGGCCCACTGAAAAGGACGAGTACCATTCCCAACTTGAATTTCCAGTTTTCTTTTTTTATTTTAAATTCTATTTTTTTTTATTTATAAAAATATCATTCTGTGGGGATATTTTCTCCGGAGACTCAGAGTTTGGAGCTAAGGATTGTGACGTAATTTTAGCTAATTAAAATTTACAATAATTTGTTAGAATTGTGAAAAATGTTACTAATTATCTTAATTCTCATCATGTTATATTAGATGATTGAATATCATTTATTATATTTTTTTAAACGTATTATTTAATTCTACATCATAAATGATAAAAAAATAATTAAAAAAATAAACAATGAATATATTTTTTTTTTGTATTAAATATTAAAAATTCTGTTGATTAGTGATGACATAAGATACTTTGGAGTTAATGTTGAATGGAGATGAAATTATGAATTATTTTAATTTTTATTAAATAATATATCATTGATTTGTGCAGAGATAACGAGGTCGGTCCAATGGCTCATTACTGGTCATTGACGTGACTAGGTGTAATCAGGTGCATGGTGTTAGGCGGTTGCCGTAGGAAGGACGTTTCAATCTTTTATATTGATATATCACTTGTTGATAAAAGAAAAAAATAAAAGTTTAAAAAATTATATATATAATGTTTGAAGTGAACACAATGAATAATTTTTTTTTTTCTTAAACATGGTGCGATGAAAGTTCAGAATATCAATTATTTTCGAACCAATTGAATATTCACTGTATTATCGTAACTAGTGTTTTTTTAACAATAATTATACATGTAGGATTAGAAAAAAAAATCATCAGTATATATTTGGTAATTTATTTTTATGTCTAATTTCTTTCTTAATTTTCTTTTCAGATAGACATTATTAAATTATAATTTTATGAAATAATATTTACAATTATAAAATATATAAGCGCTGCGTAATTTTTTAAAAAAAAAACAAGTACAATGTTTACACAATCCAAAATTATAACCAGCAATATTACTCTTTTTCGCTACCAAATTAATGCACGCCCCTTATAGCAAATTCAGAGGCCGCCAATATAATCTCTCAAAAAGATAATTTTGGAAGCACAACTCATACCAAGTGGCTACGTGCTTCCTTTGCTATGAATCTAATTTAAAAAAAATGGTCAGGTGAAATTGCAATAAGAAATTGAAGTCAAAGATGGAGTATTGATAGATGGAGACATTGAAAACAATTTTGCCAGAAGGAGTCGGCATTAGATGATGATGCTCAACAAGGATTTGTTGGCCTATCGCTCTCAAGCCATATATTGCAGCTTGCAACCACATTTTACTCTCTGCTCTTTGCAATCTCACCTTTCTTCATCTACTTTTTCCCCTTTCAAAGAACAAAACATGGCCGAATTAGTGGGAGGAGCACTTCTCTCTGCCTTCATTCAAGTATTATTTGATAGGATGGCATCTCGCGAGTTTGTTGATTTCCTAAGGGGACGAAAACCCAGTGATGAACTCTTGTACAAGTTGAAGAATGTATTGCTATCTGTGGGAGCGGTGCTCGAAGATGCCGAGGACAAACAAGTTACCAATTCTAGTGTGAAAACGTGCTTGATGAGCTGAAGGATGCTGTCTATGATGCAGAAGACGTCTTGGATGAGATTGCTACTAAAGCCTTACAATCCAAATTAGATGCGGAATTTGGAACCAATATTGCAAGTAAGGTACAAAACTACATCCATACTTCTCTTTTTTTCAAGAAGATAGAAGAAAGGATAAAAGGGGGACTTCGGAGACTAGAAAATCTAGCAACTCAACAGAATGTCATGGGTCTAGTACAAGCTAGTACCGTCACAAGGAAAGCATTTGAAAGATTGCCCACTACTTCTTTGGTAGAAGATTCAGAAATATTAAAAAAATTACATTCTAATAATATTTTATTCAACTTTCATCTCATCACATCTCATCTCATTTAGGTAGTCATGGAGTAAATCTTGCTTGAATTCACCGGTGGTTATTGTTAATTACTATTTGTTCATCGTTCTCTTCCATCATGTAGTGCCAACTCTAAGCATATATATAATTAAGGACATAATTTGGATATCAAATTCGCCTACAGTAGAAGAACTAATATTTTTATACAAGTATGAATTTCATTTACAACCCCCACCGCCCCCACTCGGTTTGGCCTTCTTTTTTCTTTTCTCTTACTTATACATACAACAAAGGAGGTTTCTAGGAGGGAAAATTATGATTTCTTCCCAAAACGTATTTTAGGATGGAAAAAAATTATCCTAAGATCGTCCCAATATTAATGTCTCAAGAAGTTTTTTAAGAAAGAAAATTTAAATTTCATTCCAAAAATATTTTTTGTGACAAAATTAAACAAAACCATTCGATAGCGTTCGAACAAAAGTTTTTTTTTGGATGATTAAATTTCGTCCCATATTTCCGGTCGAACGGTAAAATCATTATGTTCGACCGTGAAGTATGTTCGAACACATACTTATGAGTGGTCGACCGAAATAAATTCGTTCAAACGTATTAACATGGAAAAATGTTCAAACATTAAATTTAGTGGTTGAACAGACAACTATATTTGGATGCATTACGTTGAATGTTCGATTAGATTATGATACAATCTAATGATCTACTAAGAGATGACGTTCAAACTTAAATTTCATCTTCGATGCGGTACGTTATGTACGTTACATATATTATATATAGAGTCGAGACAAAATAAATGTTACAAACTTGGAGGGTTTTTCACGGTATGAAACTTATAAGTAAGGCCTGACTTGGTTACCAAGATGAGAGTCTCCTCTCATTTAATCATTACAACTTTTTTAAATTCGCATACAAACTATAATAAATAATTCAACTTTTTCAAATTTCAAAATAAAAATTATATTCTAACAATATTTTATGAGTTAGTCTACATACAACTGCTTATGCAAGTCTATACAATTATGCTTTAAAAAAATTAAAATTACAATAATATTTTTTTTAAAATGATTTTTTTTACTCCTATTCATCAATAGAATTGCACATGCAGTCCCCCACTCAAGAATGCAAATAGAATTTTCATATTTATTTAATTTTTAATTTTTATCTCATCTCATCTCTTCTCATCTATACAACTTGGATCCTCTAATATGAAATCTGAGACTCAGATATCAAGATCTTTATTATTATGATCCGAGACCATGGTATCAAAATTTTGGAGTGAAATTACGAGGGTTTTTGTGAAGTGAAGCCTTACCAGAATCTCATAAAAAAAGGAATCAATTTATGGTTGTGTGGTCTAGGGTGGAGAAATATAGATGGCAAAAGCCAAGACATTAAGAAAACGTAATAATCTATCTTTACTACACACACACACACACACACACACACACACACACACACATATATATATATATATATTTAAAAAGATGCCAATTAGAAAAAAATAAACAAATTGAAAAAAAAAAAAAAGGAAACAGATTTTGATTGTGTGATCTATCGTGGGAGAAGCCCATTGAATCTGTGAGTTTGTGGGAGATAAATATTTAGGGGACCCTCCAGAGTGAGCTACAAAAACTCAGATTTCTTGTAGGTGGGTCCAAATTAAACTGAGAGTATTTCTCTAAAGTGCCCAATTTGCAAGATGGAGAGTAGCCAGATCAATTTGTTCATATTGCAAATATATATGCATTGGCTTAGAGTTGAAGTGAAATATTGGAACTTCTGTCTTATTGGATCGTCTAGTATTAGATCTGAGACCCGAATATCAAGATCTCTAGTATCAGTTCTCAACCCACCAATTAAACCTGCTGCTTAGATTCATTAATTTCGACTTTTCCTTTTAGGTTGAAAAAATATATATCAAATATACGACTTTCTGGCCATCAACTTGATGCACGTACGGCGTACGCCCCCAACTAGCTAGCAAATTCAAACGGATTATATAATAACTTAAATTCTAGCCACTAGAAGAAGCCGGATTATATAATAATAATCTGGATATTATATAGATATTAATAGGAAAGCTGCTTTTTCAAATTTTTATAAAAATAAATAAATAAATAAACTCATGTGCATCTATTTCATATATTTTAACTTAAAAATTTAATTTCAGCTCAACTTAAAAAAATTAATACATTTTAATGAAACTTATAAAATACTATTATTCACAACTCAACTAAACTGTTTTGAACATCCAAACATAGCCGCCAGTATTTTTTTGTGTAGTCTACTCAATTTGGGTGTAAAAAGGATGGTTGAGTTAATAAAGTAAGTTGCCTTGCACAATTGATTGTCGGAACTTGATTCTCATATATGTGGTATAGTACTAAATGTAATGCCCAAGGAAGGCAGTGGTTCTAATTAATTGTGCAAGTCAATGAAATTAGCAAGCTAGCTTTAATTCGTTGGCATTTTCTTTTTTGGTAGGCGCAATTATACCATGTGAACTTGATTTTCTCATCTCTGATCATTTCCAAAGGCAACGTCGACCATGATGAAATTAGCATTAGTGGTAGGCCCTATTATATATACCATGTGAACTTGAGATTAGTGATGACATAAGATACTTTGGAGTTAATGTTGAATGGAGATGAACTTATGAATTATTTTAATTTTTATTAAATAATATATCATTGATTTGTGCAGAGATAACGAGGTCGGTCCAATGGCTCATTACTGGTCATTGACGTGACTAGGTGTAATCAGGTGCATGGTGTTAGGCGGTTGCCGTAGGAAGGACGTTTCAATCTTTTATATTGATATATCACTTGTTGATAAAAGAAAAAAATAAAAGTTTAAAAAATTATATATATAATGTGTGACGAGAACACAATGAATAAATTTTTTTTTTTCTTAAACATGGTGCGATGAAAGTTCAGAATATCAATTATTTTCGAACCAATTGAATATTCACTGTATTATCGTAACTAGTGTTTTTTTTACACGTAGGATTAGAAAAAAAAATCATCAGTATATATTTGGTTTATTTTTATGTCTAATTTCTTTCTCAATTTTCTTTTCAGATAAATAGTATTAAATTATGATTTTATAATCGAAAAATGATATTTACAATAATAAAATATATAAGCGCTGCGCGATCTTTTAAAAAAAAAAAAAAGCAAGTAAGAGATTCACATAAAAAAAAGTTAATTATTTAATAATAGACCTTACTTCTTTTAAAAAAGAATGGACAATATTTATACAATCCAAATTTATAACCAGCAATATTTCTCTTTTTCGCTACCAAATTAATGCACGCCCCCTGTAGCAAATTCAGAGGCCGCCAATATACACCTTCAAGCCTAACATCGGCACGTACAAATACTATACGCACTATAAAATGAACTCTGGTGCCTTATCGACCTTCCGGCTTCCACTATAAAATTGAAGGTTAGATCTGCTAGATACAACCTTCATTGACCTTCCACTATCTAACTGTATCTTCATTGACCTTCCACTATCTAACTGTATCTTCATTGACCTTCCACTATAAAATTGAAGGTTAGATCTGCTAGATACAACCTTCATTGACCTTTCACTGTCGACACACAAGCCCATGCACCGATACAATGCCGCAGGGCACATCTTAACACAATCTTTTAGTTTGAAAAAAAATTGAGTTTCTCGTTAAGAAAATAATTTTTATGTAGATCTTAAATTTACTTAATATTTTTTTAATAAAATAAATATTTTAATACTTCAAATATAATCTCTCAAAAGATAATTTTGGAAGCACAACTCATACCAAGTGGCTACGTGCTTCCTCTGCTATGAAGCTAATTTAAAAGGATTGGTCAGGTGAAATTGCAATAAGAAATTGAATTCAAAGTTGGAGTATTGATAGATGGAGACATTGAAAACAATTTTGTCAAAAGGAGTCCTTGGCATTAGATGATGATGCTCAACAAGGATTAATTGTTGGCCTATCGCTCTCAAGCCAAATATTGCAGCTTGCAACCACATTTTACTCTCTGCTCTTTGCAATCTCACCTTTCTTCATCTACTTTTTCCCCTTTCAAAGAACAAAACATGGCCGAATTGGTAGGAGGAGCACTTCTCTCTGCCTTCATTCAAGTATTATTTGATAGGATGGCATCTCGCGAGTTTGTTGATTTCCTAAGGGGACGAAAACCCAGTGATGAACTCTTGTACAAGTTGAAGAATGTATTGCTATCTGTGGGAGCGGTGCTCGAAGATGCCGAGGACAAACAAGTTACCAATTCTAGTGTGAAAACCTGGCTTGATGAGCTGAAGGATGCTGTCTATGATGCAGAGGACGTCTTGGATGTGATCGCTACAAAAGCCTTACAATCCAAATTAGATGCGGAATTTGGAACCACTCCTAGTAAGGTACGAAACTCCATCCATACTTCTCGGTTTTTCAAGAAGATAGAAGAAAGGATAAAAGGGGTACTTGGGAGATTAGAAAATCTAGCAACTCAACAGAATGTCATGGGGCTAGTACAAGCTAGTACCGTCACAAGGAAAGCATTTGAAAGATTGCCCACTACTTCTTTGGTAGAAGATTCAGAAATTTGTGGCAGAAATTATGATAAGGATGAAATAATTAATAACTTACTTCCTGATGATGCTAGTGGCAATAAGTTGATAGGTGTGATTGCCATAGTCGGCATGGGGGGAATGGGCAAGACCACCCTTGCTCAGCTTGTATACAATGACAAAAAGGTCCAAAAGCATTTTGACCTTGTAGCATGGATTTGTGTTTCAGAGGAATTTGATATGTTTAAAGTAACGAAAACAATTCTGGAAGCAGTAACTTCTTCGACCAGTGATATTAAAGATCTAAATCGGCTTCAACTTCAACTAAAGGAAAGATTGATGGAAAAGAAATTCCTATTAATTTTGGATGATGTTTGGAATAGGAATTACACTGATTGGGAGATATTAAGCAACCCCTTTAAATCTGGGGCACAAGGAAGTAGGATCATCGTAACAACGCGCGATCTTGGTGTTGCATCGGTCATGCGTGCTTTTGAAATCCATCATCTAAAGGAGTTACAAGACGAGGATTGTTGGGAACTATTTGCAAGACATGCATTTCTGCATGATGCTAACTCCTATATGCGTTCAGAGTTTGAAGAGTTAGGTCGACAAATTGTTGAAAAATGTAAAGGTCTACCTTTAGCAATAAAAGCAATTGGGGCCCTCTTGCGATCCAAAGTTGATGTTAGTGAATGGGATAATGTTTTGAATAGTGAGATATGGTGTTTGTCAAATGAAGAGCTACAAATTCTTCCTGCTCTAAGACTAAGCTATAAACACCTTCCCTCATATATAAAACGGTGCTTTGCTTACTGTTCAATATTTCCAAAAGACTATCCCTTCGAGAAAGATCAATTAGTTTTATTATGGATGGCAGAAGGTCTTGTCCACGAAACTGAAAACAAAACAATGGAAGAAGTTGGTAATGATTACTTTGTCACTCTTATATCAAGATCATTATTTCAAAAGTCGAGTAAGTATGGACCACGCTTTGTGATGCATGATCTCATCAATGACTTGGCAAAATTTGTGTCTGGTGAATTTACATTTAGGTTGGAGGTTGATAGCCGTTCTTATCGAAGTGTTAACAAGACTCGTCACGTGTCGTATGCTAGAGATCATTATGACAAATTTAAGAAGTTCGAGGCTCTTCAAGAAGCTACGCAATTGCGTACATTTTTGGCATTAGAATCGTCACGGCCTGGTTTGTTAAGTTCAAGGCTCTTCAAAAAGTTGTTGCGTGATTTATTGCCAATGTTAAGTTGTTTACGGGTGCTCTCCCTATCTGACTACTTGAACACGCGCGAGTTGCCTGAATCAATTGGAAAAATTACACAGTTACGTTATTTGGACATTTCTAATTATATGGCACTTGAAAGGTTGCCTGATTCTTTATGCAAGTTGTACAATTTGCAAACATTGAAGTTATTTCACTGTGAAGAACTTGAAACACTGCCAAGAGACATGCAAAAACTCGTTAATTTACGCCATCTTGATTTGACTGGAACTGCCGTAATGGAGATGCCGATACATATGGGCAAACTAAAATGTCTCCAGACATTAACCAAGTTTGTGGTTAGCAAACGCACTGGGTGTAGCATTAGAGAATTGGGAGAGCTTGTAAATCTTCGAGGAGCACTTTCTATCTTGGATCTTGAAAATGTTGAATCTTTCAAAGATGCAGAAGGTGCATGCTTGAGGAATAAAATGTACCTTAAAGAGTTGGCATTAAACTGGAAAGCAGGTTCAAATACTGAGATTTCAGAAAGTCAAAGAGATGTACTCAACGGTCTGCAACCACATAGAAACCTG
Organism: Cyclocarya paliurus; assembly: GCA_029856935.1. Taxonomy (NCBI): domain Eukaryota; kingdom Viridiplantae; phylum Streptophyta; class Magnoliopsida; order Fagales; family Juglandaceae; genus Cyclocarya; species Cyclocarya paliurus. The sequence continues at coordinate 3,238,547 of CM056958.1, read as the reverse complement.
AAAAGTCTAACTATAAATGACTATATGGGTGGAAGTTTTCCAAATTGGGTAGGGGATCATTCCTTCTCTAATGTAACGTCTGTTCATTTGGAAAGGTGTAAATATTGTTGCAGCTTACCAGCACTGGGGCAGCTACCCTCTTTACAAAACCTCTCTATTGTTGGTTTTGATGGAATTCTAAAAGTGGGTGAAGAGTTTTACGGAACTACTTGTTCTTGTTCTATTAAGCCGTTTAGGACATTGAAAGTTTTGAAATTTGAGCAGATGTTGAATTGGAAGAAATGGATTTCATTTGGTGCCGAAAATGAAGGAGGAGCTTTCCATCGTCTCGAGGAGCTTTATATTCGGAAATGCTCAAAGCTAACGGGAGATTTGCCCATTCACCTTCCTTCTTTGGGTATCCTTGAGATTATAGACTGTCCGAAGATGCTGGCTTCACTCCCAACGGCTCCAGCTATATGTCAATTGAGGCTGATAAATTGTAGGGAGGATATATTAAGGGAACTGCCAATTCATGTTACGAAGGAGCTCACAATTGATAGAATTGATGCAGTGGATATGGGTGGTCTACCAACTAGATTAAAAACTCTTGAAATAAACAATTGCAAGAAGTTAGGGCTCCCAATAAACTTGGACTATTCATGCCTTGAAGTTTTGCAATTGATCAGTTGTGATTCTCTCCGGTCCATTCCAATGGATTTATTCCCAAATGTTAAGAATCTGACAATCCGAAGGTGTACGGATCTAGAATCTCTTACAGTTGCAGAACAACATCAACATGATTTAGCGGCCTTGTCGTCTCTACTTATCGAAGGGTGTCCTAATTTTGTGTCATTTCCGAGAGGAGGATTGCACGCCACCAACCTTGGAAAGTTAGAGATCAGTTCTTGTGAGAGTTTGAGATCGCTACCTGACAAGATGCACATGCTCCTTCCATCTCTTACTCGATTTTGGATAAGTAAGTGTACAAATAGTGAGTCGTTTCCAGAAGGGGGCTTGCCTTCCAGTCTGAATGAACTTCATATTAGTTATTGTGAGAAACTCGTTGAGAGTCGGATGGGGTGGAGTTTGCAAAATCTTGCCTCTCTTAGAAATTTGAGAATTGAAGGTGGATCGGAAGATGTGGTGTCTTTTCCGGAGAAGGGGTTGCTGCTTCCCACAAATCTGATTAGTGATCTTTGGATTTGTGAATTCCCAAATTTGACGTCGTTGGGCAAGAATGGATTTGAGAACCTCACCTCTCTAGAAAGTTTGAATATCTCTAACTGCGACAATCTCAAGTGCATCTCAAAAGAGGGGCTTCAACGCCTCACCTCTCTTAAAAGTTTGTCTATCTGGCACTGCCAAAAGCTGGAGCGCATGCCAGAAGAGGCGCTTCAACGCCTCACCTCACTTGAAAGATTGAGAATCGGGTACTGTCCAAAGCTGGAGTACTGCATGTTAGAAGAGGGGCTTCAACACCTCACTTCCCTTTCTGTTCTGGAGATCGAGAATTGTCCTTCATTAACGAAGAGGTGGTGGTGGGAAAGAAGAAAAGGAAAAAAAGAATGGCGGCGCAAGCTTGCTCACATCCCCTTCAAAATGGTTGACGGAGAATGGATTGAATGAGCCAACCAAAAGTCTATGATCAAAACATGGGTACGTTAGGTATTTACTCTTTGATAGATGTTATACCATTTATAATCCTGGCCATATGCTTTGCAAAATTTTATAAAATTCCAATATATTTAGAAATATCTCTCCAATTTTTTTCCAATAGTTCAAGAATTTTGTATAATTCCTATATATTATTTATACAATATTAGGCTTCTTAATATGGAATCCAAATTGAGAATACAAGAAAAATCATTTAAGATCTCTATTATAGTATTATATGCTTAATGTGACACGAAAATAGCTAGAGTTTACATGAAACTTAATAAAATAACTTACATAGTGACATTCTAAAAGATCATTTGATAGTTTCTATGAAGCAAATAAATTCTAAATATTTCATTACAAATATAATAATAGACGAGTATTATTTCATAAAATATTATCATCAAAAATATGAAATGAATATTAAGACGTTGTATTTTTAGAATTTTATTTCTACGTGTATATGGCAAATTATCGAGATGTGACTTTAGATATAGTTATGTTTTATTTTTTATTTTTGAATCTCAATGTGTCACACACTAGAAAATTTGACCCCCCAAGAAAAATTGCCAATTTGCCACTGGTTGCCACTCTTCTTTTGTCTCTAATTTAGATGTCATTGGAGCTTGTGTTAATTTAGGGATCGGAGGCAAAACCATTATTTAATTTAGTGAGTATCAAATCTTTTATTTAATTTTGAATAGAAAAAACATTTTGGATGATTGTAAAATCAAGTGACTACCTTGCTCTGTTTTTGTTTTTCATTGTTGTCGGTCGTGACACTTTTTTTCACTTGTTAATTTGCAGACACGTGACATGATCAATGTGGGAAAATTGGTTGTTCATCTGCACTGAAGTTTTTGCCTCGTGAAATTGTAATATGTTGGAAGCTGAGAAGAGTTGAGATGAGAAGCTGAGATATTAGCAGATAACAAGTGATCTATTTGGGTTGTCATTCTTCCAAGGAAACAGAAACACTAAATGGATTAGTGGCATCTACCTCCAGAATATCTTTCAAGATTCTTGGTACTTCTATCAATTCAGGGGAGTCATCTTCATGCATGGCAGAAATCAAGCGTCCTGAAATTGAAAAGGGGGATACCATGAAAATTTGTAGCGTTCAAAAGGCATGTTAAACTGCATTACAAGCATGACGATATCATATATATTTTTCAGGAGAAATGCTTGGTCTACAAAGGGATCTTACAAAAAGAAACAATTTACAAAATGATGTGGTTTAATATGATATATTTGATTGCATTTTTCAGATAATGATTCAAATATTATGTTGAGATGGCCACTTTTTCAAGTTATTGCAATTGCCCACATGTCCTGTCTACGTAAGTGTTACCTGCCTCACAATCTTAAAAAGCTAAAACAAAATAAAAGGAAACCATTCTCAGAATGATGACAGGCTGAATACAAGCATTAGTTTGTTCAGAAGCCATCTCCTTCCAACTCATTCAACAAATTCAAAAGAGTGTGGCGAGAATAATGAGATATTTATAAAGGGGAAAAACAAAACAAAAACAGTAATTGGAGTTCCATTCACCACCTTAAATATCTCATGCTAATGCTGCACTCCCCATCTTAAATATCTCACATTCTAAGAACTAGTTTCTTTCTTTCTTTCTTTCTTTCTTTCTTTTGATAAAAAAACGACAACTACAAAAAACTATCATTATAATCTAAACCTGCCATCGGCTACAACGAAATGCAAGTGACAAAAGGATGATTGATATTTTGGAATGGAAACTTGAAGAACAATCGGTCATTCATAAGGGAATGGAAAAGGTTATTGGTGATGAAGTGTGCCAAAGCCAAGAAAGATAATGTATCATCACCCATGGCTTTGTTTTTTCCCCTTCTTTTTTCTTGTTTATTGAAATAATCTGGAGAAAATAAGAGAAGGGAAAGACAAAGGAGAGGAACGTATTTTTTTACCTTTTTTTTTTTAATAGAAGGCTTTCAAACGAAGGGAGGTGTGAACATACACGACCAGAATAAAAATATTTCCAATGCCCAGGCATCTCTATCAAATCAGTTATTTCCTTCTTCAACAGATGACTTGAGTCACAGAACAGAAAGATAAAGGTCATCACCATTGGCTTCATTCTTTTTATCATTAACTTTTATTCATTGAAGGCTTTTAGAAGGTGTAGGAGTGAGCACATACATGAGTAGCAGATCATGTGCAGAATTAAAATATGTCAAGCATCAAGGCATCTATATTCATGCAAGATAATTGTATGTCTCGCATGCTTGTGCAACAGTTTCCATTACACAAGAATGCCCAAACATGTAACTACCATAAGGTTCAAAAACTAGTTAATCCTTTTGAAACGGACAAAGAAACAAAACATCAGCAATCATGGAAATTAATAACATTAATCCATTCAGAACAGCATTGAGCAACTTATAAAATTTTTCACATGCACAGACAAAAGAAGCAGAGTCTAGGCTCAATACCCATATAGTACATAGCTCAGTAGGGCTGTGCATCCGGATCCGAACCGGATATCTGGGAACATCCGGATCTGGATCTGGCTTTTTAAAACCGGGTGGATATCTGCCCAAATAAATCCGGTCAAAATCTGGGCGGGTATCGGATTAATTGGGCCCAGATATCCGGATTGTAACCGGATATCTGGTTTAATACTGTTTTTATTATTTTGTTGCTTTTTTCTTCTGAATTATTTTTTTAACACTTTGTAAACGGTTTTTTATCACTTTCTAAAAAACAAATTTCTTTTAGCCCTTTTTGGAAGGCTTATTTTTCCCTTAAAAAAACATATCTATTAAACACTTTTAAGAGCCTTTTTAAAAAAAAAAAAAATCTTTTTAATAATTTTTAAAGGGCTTTTTTTAATAGGCTATTATGTTTATTATTTTTTATAGGCATTTTAAACTTTTCATTAACCATTCAAATTTTTATAAAACTAATTAATAATAAACATCAACACACACAATACAATGCATATTATATTGTTGTTTACATCACAATGCAAAACAACAATTTACAAATAAAATAAATAATACTACATTACTACAATATCAAGAGGTAACACTAAATGCTATGACTATCTGCCTACAATATAAACAAAGATGGAAATATTTCTATCTCTTAATATTTCCAAAGAGCCACACTGCTACTGCTGCTCATCTTCTTCATTGTCTCCATCCAAATTGGTCAATGGTGCCAAAACTATTCTGAAAACAGATTTAGTAAAAGAAAAAGTACTAAAAATAATAAAGATAAAGTATTAGAAATAGATTTAGAAACAAATGCTTGACCTAGTTGAGGAGATGGAGAATTGGGGAAACAGTGGCAGTGCAATTAATATATATTGATGCTCAATTATTTATCAACAGCTTGACAAATAATTACCAGCATGCAGATATATTAATAGAACATATGTTTTAGTAGCTTGAAAAAGCTACTAAAATTCTCAGCAACAAGCTAGATATATATACTGCTCATTAAAAAAAAAAATACAAGAAGAAACATAAAGAATAGAGAATTTTAAATAGTTACAAGATGCATGTTAAAACGATTATTGAGGAAATTGCTGGTGCATTCAGGGTCGTGCATGAATGAATCATATACAAAATGAAAGTAGAACTTCAATGCAAGTAAAGGATATTGCTGAAATCACATGTGTAAATTGTGTATATATATATATATATATGAGAATACCAAAGACTAGATATATATTAGAGCAAGGTTCCTGCAGCTTGGGTTTATAAAAATGAACCAATGATTAAGCATGCAATTAATCAATTCATGAAAATGACAAAGTCCATGTCTATATATATACATATATATGGCTCCAAAAAAGAAATAAAAGACAAACACCATGTCTCTGTTATATATTATTGATGTTCCACCCTTACCAATATTTGTTTGTCCTTTTGATTTTGTTTTTCAAAAAAAGGGCTGAAATATCTGATCATGAACAGAATTTGACATGTTTAATGATATATAGAGTCAGCCATATTAATTAGCCTTATATATAAGATAGGTCAGTGGTAAGCGCCTATAAACATTATATACATATAACATAGCTTATATAGCCTTGATATATAGCAGGATATCCTGGTCATATACCTCATGATATGCTAGCAGTACTAGGGCCTGATTGTCGATGAATATGAGAGAGAAGAAAGAAAAGAAAACCCAAAAATCCAAACATAAACACAAAAACTCAGATCTGGGCAAATTGCATCTAGATTTAAACACAAACACAAAAACCCATATTCACATTTAGAACTCAAAAGGAAAAAAAAAACAAAAACATAGATAAGCCGACAGATTTGAGATTGAACAAATACGGGTACCATACCAACAGAAACTCAGATCTACAAGTACGGAACTCAGATTCCACAAACACAGAAACTTAGATCTAAAACCACAAAAATAGATCTAGTCAAAGTGGTAAACAACCAACGAGAGAGGAAAGAGATATACAAACCGAGAAAGCATCTTAACATTATTTTTCAGAAGCAACAAAGTACACAGTTTTACAAAATTTATAGTGTTACGAGCATGTAGATCTACAAACACGTTTTTTCTGGAAGATTTTAAAATAAAGAAACCCAAAAACAGATTTACAAGCACAGAAACTCAGATCTACAAACACATAAACTTAGATCTAGTTGAAGTGGTAAACAGAGGAAATACTCACTAAATCTGACGGCACAAACAACACCTCGACAAGAAATTAGAGGCCGGAGATAAAAAAAAAAAAATCAAATAAGATGGGGAAAAGAAAGGAGAGAAGATAGACCCTTTCTTGTTGTGCTCTAGGACGGCGAAGGGTGCAAGGATGTCGATCTCGGCTCTATTCTGAAAACCCTTAGCAAGATGGGTCTATACTAATGACTCTAAATAGAGGGAGAGATGATCGAGACTAGAGCTGGAGAAAATGGTTTAGGGTTTTGGCCAGAGAGAGCACAGTAGAGTCTGGGACGATATCACCCAGAGGCTGGAAGCAGGGTGTTTCGAACTTTCGGCTTTACCTAATCAAAATGTTGTTTAAATAGTGCAGTTAACTGCATGACCAAAACGGATCCGTGTCCAAATTCGGGCAGTTACAAAATTTTTTAACCGCATAGTAATAATCTGGGCGGTTAACCGCCCGGATCTGCCGGATATTTAGTTTTCGGACTGGTCCGGATGCACAGCCTTATAGCTCAGGAACATTTTATTTCCTATCATTCAAAATTTTTAATAGTCCTTTCGTATATTTGAGGAAGCTGAATATGCATGTTTACATAGCATTACAAGTCAATTGGTAACATGATTAAAACAAAGAAAAAAATATGAAGGATCTATGTGTGGGAATTATCTCCTCCACGATCAAACTCAATTAGGTGGAAATACAGATCGGAGAAGAAATGATCGCACCTAATGGAGCTCTATTGTCCCCGTCCCCCACGACCAGCTCGCCAACCACAACCTCGCCAGGCCAATTATCTCCTGCCGAACTTCCTCTTCCGTATTTCCTCTCCAATCAATATTTCCTTATTGGGCCTTTTTAGCTATGGGTGAGTGCATTTCCATATTGAGCAATGTTCTGATGACTACCTTTGGTGCCGTCACTTGTGTTTGTAGAAACTGGAATGCACAACATACCATTAAGGACTGGGGAGGATACAAATTGAGTGCTGAGCTCAATGTGATGGGCTGCACACGTTTGATTCAATGCTTAGGGAAGACCAAGAGAATTGATGACTTGGTTAGAGGGTTTGCTGCATCTGTTGAGCCAGGTGGTGCGTCCACTCAAAATGTTGCTTTTGACTCACTGAGGAAAGATTCTCGGCAATGCTTTTTTGGCCGTTCATTTAAACTGAAGTCACATGATAAATATTCAAAGGCATGGGCTCTTGATGAAAAAGATCCATTCATGCGGCCAGATGGTGGAGAAAAGGTTAACGATGTTGCTTCTATACTTATAAATATTTTGGAAGCTATGGAATCAGAATTAGATGGATGTGCAGTCTTGATTGTTAGCCATGGGGATCCTTTGAAAATCCTGCTGAAAATACTCAATGCAGTTAAGCAAGACATAACATCTAGTAGTAACGACTTGGCACCGGGGTATGTGCCTCAAAACGTGTTTATTTTTGTCACTAAGACAGTTAGTGTTGAAGTTTATGTTATTGATCATAGCAAACACCCAACTAAGCCTCCACTGGGGCTTGTAGTCCGATGACAACACGATCAAGCATCCCAACGATGTGTGTACATGCAAAAGTGTATAATGAAAGTAAAGCAGCGGATAATTCAAATAAGTCGACTAAGTACCAGAATTGTTTAATACAAATCCACTTAAAACAAAGCAATTAAAGAGTAATATAAATATCCCATAAAACATAATAATTCCAGAAAAAATACAGAATTCAATAAACGGGAAACAAATCCCAAACATGAGGGAGTGATCCCAAATCACTCCTCCGGCGGAGCCAAATTTTCAGGCTCAACATCAGCATCATCTGCATCAAAATCTGCAATACTATAAAACGGTACCGCATGTAAGTAATAATCCAAACAACCCATAAGATAAAAGTACATTAATGCAACTAACAATTATGCATGCATATGATGAAATATGTATTAGGCCTAAAACATCACTTTCCCTGAAAATGAATATTTTTCAACACATGCCAAAATCCCATTTTGGCCCAAAACATTCCATTAAAACATTTCCCATCATTTTTCTCGAAAATGGCCTAAAACAATAATCCATCATTTTCCTAGAAAATTATTCACATAAAATCATTTTATCCAACACAAAATATTTTTCCAAAAAATAGGCCAATAATCAATTTTAACCATATGCACCATAATCTCCCCTAGGGACCATCCACACATCTTGGCTCCATTCGTCACACCATAGGTAATGATCGTGCAAGTGATTTCATAATGAGCGATGTACAGTTTCGCACCCAGCGTATCATCCTCTAACCTCTGCCAACAAGAGAGGTCACAGAGTCAGTACGAGAATGTTACTATTCTTTTCGATCCCGTTGTCGCCGAGCGACAACTCAGGGGACGTCACTTAGTATATTCTGCTCCCGAGTGACCAGATGAGCGCCACTAAGATAATACCCTATCTCGACTTGGAGTCATGATACACAAGCACCCAAAAACTATTTCTCACATGAAAACCTCGTTTTCAAATATACACATGAACATGTATGCAATTATGCGAAAATTCAATTTTCATTTACAAATATGAACATGCGTGTAATTGTGCAATGTACAAGACATGACATAAATATCCTATAGCCAACAAATCCCCGCATATTCCAATCACACAACAACTCCATCCTCCAATCCAACAGACCCCCTTACTCCTCAGAATCAGTCTAGCATAATCAACCAATTCACAGTAATATGAATTAGTGCAAAAATACATTTAAATCTTGAAACTTCTTTGAGCAAATACTTACAAAGATGAAAGGTGACTCTGAAAGATCAAGGGTGACGCCAAAACTAGTGGAGCAATGGTTGGCGGCAGTTTCCAAGTAAAGGTCATGGGTCACGAAGTGGGAATTCCGAAGGGGAGCTACAGGAGGCTTGGGTTGGTCATGGAAGTCAGTGGAGTTAATGGTGGTGGCTAGTGGCCATAGGTGGCGGTGCACAGAGGAGATCCGCCAACTTTGAAGAAAAGAGGCCGTGGGAGAGTGAGTGAGAGTGTGGTGGTTATAGGTCACAGTGGGGCATGAGATTGAATAAGGGAGTTCACCAATGGGTGGGGAAGTCGTTGGTGGTGGTGCGGTGGCTAGGCGAGTGTAGATGGCGGTGACAAAGAGGAAAAGCCGTGGGGATTGGTGAGTTTTGTGGGAGCAGACGGCGGTGAGTTAGGGGTTGAACTTGGTGGGGGACGATGGCTGGCGGGAGGGGAAGCTACTGTGGTGGTGGCAGCGCCGATGGGAGGAGCACAACGGTACAGTGAGTGTTAAGCCCACTTAGGCTATACAAGGCCAAGAGAGAGAAAGAGGGAGCGTGGCGGGTGGTGTTTTGGATATATGAGGTCATCGGAAGGTGGTGGAGCTGGTGGGTTGGGCGGTGACGCCAAACGGCGGCACACAGCAGCGGGCTTGGGGGAGAGATGCACGGAGAGAAAATAGAGGGAGAGGGGTCCATGGGCTGGGAGGTAGGGGAGGGAAATGAAGAAAAAAGAAAGAAGAAAAGGGAAAAAAGAAAAAGAGGTAAAAGAGGAAAAAGAAAAAGGAATGGAAAGAAACAAGATCCAGTATTTCAATTTGAGGTCTCGAAACCGATCCAACAAATAGGATTTAAAACGATAACTTAAATTAAAACACAGTAACTAAATAAATAAAATAGTAAACCCAACAATAAAGTAATTTAAATTAAAGAGCAACTTAAATAATAAACAATAATTAATAACAATAAAACACATTGAATTAAATTTCATAGTTAAAAGTCATAAAACAATACCACGTAAAGCATTTAAAATTTAAAACAAGAAAGCCCATAATCCTAATAAATGGAATAATTACTTAGTGGAAATATATGTAAATACGAGGTATCACATAAAACCTAATAATGACACGTTCTCAATCTTACTTGGGTTATTGAAGTTGTTCATACTGGGTCATTAGCCACCCTAGAGTTGTCAATGTAGGAAGGTGCTAAAATGGGTTTTGGAATTGGTGGAGCAAACCCTTTGCATTTTGCTATCGATATTGGGAGTTCAGAGACCTACCTCTTTAAGGAGAACTTTTGGGTTAATAATGAGTTTGAGTAACTTGGAACTGGAGACACACAACCACAATCACACCCTGTTATTGACCAGGGGCTTTTGGTTTTTAACTTGAGTGATGTTGCTACTAAAGGTTGGCAACCTACTACAGTAATAGGAGAAGAAGATGGGCATGGGAGGCTAGGACTTGTCGTTAATGACAAGAGCAATACAAGGTTGTACTCATTGCACCTGCGGCATTTCTATAATGCAAGCCGGGATATCATGGGGGGTGGATACATAGAGACAAGTGATACAAATCGTGTCAAAATGATCGGGGCAAGAAAGCACCAGATGGTTTTTCTTGTAAAGGGACACATTATCTTGGATGCATTACCTGCACTGGGGGGACCTTACGAGTCATTGAGGGGACAATTGGAGCTAATTTATGGAGCTGTAATACAAGATGTTGTCGATCCAGGTGTTCTATTTACAATATTAGTATGCAAGCATGAGGGTGTCAGTCATGTTAGTGCTAAAAAAGTTGCTCTTCATCTTAATGACATGCTATTGCCTGCCAACTTTGTTATGTGATCAATATCCTTTAGGAGTTTCGAATATTTTTCATCAAATTGCTATGTTGAATTTTCTTTTGGAGGCAACCACTTAGGGGACAAGTTTAGCATTTTTGTTTTACACACCAATGGTTCAATTTACATTTCCTACCCAGTTATTCCAATTGGAAGTTTCTACACGTGGGTCCTTGGTGGGATAGCAAATATTTTTAAGCCAAGTGAGTTGAGTTTAAGTGGGTTTGGAGGGCAAGTCTATGCAATTGCAATGGGAATGGATAAGTGAAGAGTGAAAGTACTTGCCATTGAGTATGCTACATTTTATAAGAGCTAGCCTTACTAATATTTGGGAAGACTACTTAGCTATGAAGTAGTCCTCGATTGAAGGCCAGTTCAAGTTTAAGGCTATCCTCGTTGTTCTCAATAGGACACCTTTTAAGGTTTTTTTGAACACATGGAAGAAGCCCAACAATATTAAGCTATATGTTTTTCTTGTCTTTATCATGGACAATTGTGAGGATCTGATTTCCGAATAACATGGTGTTGTAAAGGGTGTTGTGGATTCTGAGAACCGTCCATTGAACAATTCCAGAGAAATGCTACAACTAGACCAAATCCTCAAGATTTTCCACAAGAATTTGACCATGAAATGTGCCGACAAACTATTTGAGATTGATGAGAGCAGGGGAGCGAGGAAGCCTAACCACACCTTGTGAACAAGGTGCTTTGAAGGGGAGGGGTTTGTCACAGCACTGTCCATGAACAGTGGTGGGCCAAAGTTCATTGTGGGCTTGGGTTGGCTCAAGCCTATGGTTGTGTTGGCTTGTGACCCTTTCCGCTATTTTATTTTCAAGTTAATATCAAGTTGGGCAACGGCCCATTTACTGTTGTTAATTTGTTGAACTGTCTTTATTTTACAGTCTGGTTAAGTTGGCCCGTGGCCCATTAGTTAGTAAAAGGAGTATTTGTAGTGGAAGGACGAACATGTAAGGCATCCAGAAAATTAATAGAATTCTCATTTTCAAATTTATCATTCCTCTTTCTCTCTATTGTTTTGGAGGTTTCTCACCCTCGAAGTGAGATTGTTTATTCAACCCTTAGGGGTGTGTTACAGAATCATGTTTACTAATGCATGACCTTATTAATGATTTAGCATCAGGTGAATTTACCTTTAGGATGGAAGTTGATCATGATCGTTCTCACAAAATTTTCGACAAGACTAGGCATTTTTCCTAAGATAGAAGTCAATTTGAAACCTAAAGTAGGTTCGAGGCTCTTAATGAGTTTAAGCTGTTGCGTACTTTCATAGCATTGGAGTCGTCACGAATGTTAAGATTTCTGTTCTTATCCAAAAAAGTCCCACGTGATTTATTGCTATTGTTAAGAACTTTGCGAGTGCTTTCTCTGTCTCACTACTTTATGTTTCTTATACACAACTTACAAGGTTGCCTGATTGCTTATGTAAGTTGTGTAATTTACAGACATTCAATTTATTGGGTTGTGAAAATCTTATTGCACCGCCAAGAGATGTGGAAAGCTCATCGGTTTACGTCATCTTGATATTACTGGAACTGTTATCAAGGAGAAAAGGAAAAGAATGGCGCAAGACTGCTCACATCCCTTAAAAATTTGTTGATAAAGATTTGATGGACTGAACCAAAAGGTCTAGCAAAACATTTGTCAATCTCAGTTGTAATATCAACTTCTACACGAGTGAGGGTATGTGTTCATTTCAACCAGCCAATTCTATAGCCTGTGAAATTCAGAATTCTGATGATTGTTTTTATAACTCTCTGTTCTATATGTAAAGCTCATTCGAAAGCTCAAAAATGGTACAACAATCCTGTCATCAATTTACATTGACGAATGTAGTAACATTAATGGTTTCAATGCAGTAATTTTGGTTAATTTCTTTTGGTGTTTAGTCAAATCAGAATAACTCAAGCAGTGGTTAAGAAGAAACAATTAATTTTGGTTCCAAGTCGACGTCAGAGGGACCAAAGTATGAATGTTAAGATTTCAAGAATTTGGAGGCAATGGACTACTTTGTTCTATTTCACATTGTACCAATATTGGAACTCAAGACCATGACCATTTACAGTGAAGGTTTTGACATGTGATGATTAGTTTGCCAAAATCCAATGGATCAGCAATTGCTTCATCTCATCTCTAGTTTGATTGAAGTTAATAACTTAATGCTGCTCGAGTCGCAGCTTCTTGGGAGTAAAAAGAAAAGAAAAGTTGCTCTGAATTTGCAAGGTATTTTGGTTGCTTGTCAGGCAGTGGCATATATGGCTATGCACCTTTTAGTGTGGATAAGTAGGAGTTTTTCCTTTCCTATATATTATTTTATTTTGATGTGAATCAGTGCTTTCAAAACCCATATCAAAGCACATCTTTGGATTTCGGGCTACCTGAAAGAATATATAAGTCAAGGTGAGATACACAACAGGCAACAACTTCAGCCTTTGTAGAAGTCAAATTTCGAAAGCTCTTCGGAACTTCTAAGCAAATGATCTGCATTGATAAAACTAAGATAATATAGAGTCAGGACAAAATAAATGTAATGTTACGTAGAGTCAGGAAAAAATAAGGCTGCGTTTGGATGTTGAACTGAGCTCAACTGAGTTGAGTTTTTTATGAATAGTAGGGAGTTGAGTAGTGAAGATAATTATGTGAGACTCATCTAAACTGAGTTTAAAGTGTATTTGGATGTTAAGATGAGTTTAATACTTTTTATAAGAAATTGAAAAAGGTTGTGGATCATACATATAAAGATGTTTTAAGTTGAAAAAGGTTGTGGGTCCCACATGTAAGAAGGTTTTGAGTTCGTATGAGTTTAGAAATTTGAGAATTGAGTACTTGGATGTTAGACTCAGTTTAAAATTAAACTAAACTTAGTTGAGTTTTGTAACCAAATGAAGCCTAATATTACAAACTTGGAGCGTCTTTCCCACAATTGGTCTTTGTGCTTACTTTAGTTCTTATCCCACCAATTAAACCCGATGCTTAGATTCATTTATCACCGGAAAAACTTTTTTGTGGCAAATAATTTTATGCAACGATTATACCGCCACAAAAAATATGTTTCACTGTAAGGTTTCACAAATTTGTATTGGTCGCAAATACTTATTTGCGTCGATTAAGATTAACATAAATAATTATTTGTGACAAAAAAATTATTTCTAGCGAATATATATCGTTAGAAATAGTATATTACAAAATAAATAATAAATAATATTGAAAAAAAATACATTAAAACACACATCTTACATTAAATTACAATTCATAAAGTAATTACACAAATGACTTGTTTTATATTCTAAGCAATTACATTATATTACAATCCATAAAAACTCTTATATACATTAGATTACAATCCATAAAGCAATTGCATTATATCAAAGTGTGCAACTTTAGACTTCTTAAGGCACATCGAAGTACAAAACCTAGAAGCATGTATGTCCAATTGTGAAGCTGTACCTAAGATGAGGAATGGAGTCTGGTTTTCTTGGTAGCCCTCGTCGCTTCTTCCTGTAGTCCCTGTTTAAATATCTCATCGTCGTTTTTTGCAAAGTAAATATTTGTTATATTGTACATTTGCATATGATTTCTATCAAAACTGGGAAGATTGTGCTTCGGATTCCCCTGGACTTCTTTCTAATATATGTCTCTTATCTGTTTTCCTTCCTCTCTTCTTTCTTTCTTGATAATATCACTTTAGAGGCTTCTCTTTCCTTTTTTGATTTTCAAGATTTTTTAAATGTATGGTTGTTGTATGACCATGACAGGGTCGTTGCCTGGCTCTGATTCAAGCTGCATCCAATGTACAAGAACAAGGAGCAATGGATGATAAGGATAATTTTCTGCATGGTGTTAGAGATCTTTTAAGTATCCATTCAAGTAATGACCGCAATGTTCTGTTTTCAATAACTAAATTATCCATTCAAGTGATGACTGTGATTTTTAGCATTTCAGCCTGTATATTAATTTTATTATTGCTTTTACCATTTTCTTAGATGCTCAGGCTGGCTTCTCAACATATGTATCAGCTCCAGGCATTGTTCAGCAGATATCTAGTCTTCATTCAGATTTGATGACCCTTCAATCTGACCTAGAGAGTTCTCTTCCAGAAGACAGAAATAGATGTATCAATGAGCTGTGAGTTACCATTTTGTTTAAGATTTATCATATATTTACTAAAGCAGCCTTCCATACTAAGTTGATTCTCTAAAGGAATATATGCAATATATATAATTGTGGTTAATTATGCAGGCTGACACTCTATTTAGCTTTCAGCTCCATGCAAAACTATAATGTTCATGCATTCTTTCGGTTCCAACCCATCGAATGTTTACTCTTTGTATACATCCAGTATACTTGGGCTTCGCCTAGTCTTCTATTGATATTAATAAAAATTTTACTTCTAAAACGACAAATTTTTTAGGTTCCCACTAAAGTACTGTAAGCGTAGCAGAGAAAAAAAACTAGAAGTGACAATTGTATGTCCTCCATGAAGTAATTCTGCCACATCAATGACATCATGTTTATGATTGTTGTTTTATGATTGCATCTGGATTGCTTCTTAATCATTGTTGTTATCATCTTCATCGACTTTTTGCCTTATGCTTTTTCTCTATATCCTTGTTTGCATATTAATTAATGGATCCATGTATGTATATAAGTAATCTCGGCCCATGATTAATTCCAAGTGACAAAAGATGCAGTCATATTTTGTCTACTCTTTACTATCGAGCTCATCAACTTCGGACTCTTGCATGTCACATCCACAGTAATATGGATACAATGACATTGGTCAAATGCTCTATTGTGCTGAAGGATAAAGATTTTGATTACAGGCCTATTGTTTCTCCAAAATACTTCTAATTAATAATGAAAATTAGAGGAGTATTAAGTAATAAATTCTTGCATCTCCTTTACACAACCTAATGTGCTTGAATTTAAAATGCAACTCTCATTTATGTGCACAGTAGTAGTAAACATAACGAGATAGAAGAGAATCTTTCTCCACCAAGCACTTCTAAACTAGTTTGATTCACGTTGCAATTTCGTTAGGTGATGTACTTCACAATTGTAATAGATGCAATAGGATTATAGTAGTCACAGTTGTACAATGCTTGAACTAGAGTTAGTTCAAACGGCACCTCCTCCCTTCAATAAGAACAGGGTGGGGAGTGGTTTTGGAGTTTAAGAAAGACTTGGGGTGTGTGTGTAATTTCCCAATTAATAAAAATATTGGGACAACTAGTAATTCTCTTAATCGATTTTACCACTTTCTATTTGCATCTGGCATCGTGGACGCATATTTCCATAGCCTTTTATCTTCAGTGATTTTACCACTTTTTCCAATAAACAGCTGGCTTCATGCAACGTCCTTTTTGAGACAAAAAAAAGTAATGTCGAGCAAAATTTTCAATTCTTAAGTGCAATAAGTTGTTGTATTGATTTTTTTCAGGTGCATTTTGATCCAAAATCTGTAGCAATTACTATTTGCATCTTCAACAACGGCACAACCAATACTGACTCCTCAGGTACATTTTTTTTTATTCGTTACAATGGGTTCTTGTCTGTGTTCCACCTTATACTTTGCTATTCCCATCGCTGTTTGTTTTTATTTTCCTTTGTTGTTATTTAATTATTGGTTTTGGAAACAATATGGTGGAGGTTTATAAGCTTGCAGAACATAGAACACAAAACCAATCCCATTTATTTCGACTTGTGACAATGATTTCCCACATTTTTAAAAATGGTTTCCCACTATCCTAATTTTCAAAGAGCAATTAATTCATTACTTCATGTAATCGCATGTGCTCAACATTCTATTTATATGATTTTTCTGTTGATGTCTGAGTGATAGGAGGGACCTATTTAGAATGTTTTTAGTCAAACCTTGTTCTACATGCATGATCTAGCTAGCTGGCATTCGTTGGTGAAAACAATTGTGCTAAATATTTATATGTTCCAAGGAGTACTTGGATTATAAAATTAATGTTAAAACCAATGATATTCTTAATATTGGTTATTTATGTTGAGCACATGATAAATATGAAGAGAAACACCCTTTTCATCAAATCTTCCCATAGAATGTATCTATACAAACAAGCATGGACCGTTATAATTAAAATAGATGACAAATCCCAATTACTTCATGTACTTATCATGGATCAGCTTTACTACTATGTTTATTACTTGTAGCACTGATCATCTTCTTAATAATGAATAGATAATTATTAATATATATATATATATATATATATATATATATGTTAAAGGTAATGAGCAAATGGTTTATATGAATAGCTAGGCCTCACCTGTGTTCCCCATTGGATAAGTCTCTAATTCCTGTAGTTTATCTCTTTTATTTCTTTAAAGTGGCAAAAGAAATTGGCTTTGATAGAAGTGGCAAAAGAAGTGAAGGGGGGGAAGTGAGACTGGTGGGTGGTTTGGCTGGGAGTTTTTATTTGGTTGTAGTTTTTTGTTAAGCCCCAACAAAACAAATCTAGGTGTTGGATATTGAACGTGATTGATGGATTACATTTTTTGAGACATGCTTACATACTTCTATCGCTGACATTATTTTGCTTTAAACAAATAGGAATGGTTTTTATATGCAGGCTATATGTATTTTATTTCCATCAATCTTTAAAGAGAAGTTAATGCACTCTCCTTTATAAGTTTTAATGGTGTGTACTGATGCATTTTATCTTTAACTGTCAGATTGGAGTTTGTCAGATGGAAACTTCAAATATCCCACAAGTATGAGGGCATTGATGCAATCTTGTAATCTGTTTTATTGTTCTGCCCACCCCTCATGCCCAGGTGCAGATTTTATATCTGACTAGATAATTTATAAAGATAGAGGAGTAGCACAATTGACATATTTGAATGATGTATTATCATATATTTAGGGGTAAAGTGTAACTTTTGGATTCTAATTGGTCTACCCCATGGATATACCCCATAACTACATTAATGTGAATTCCCCACCTCAATGGATGAACTGAGTGTCATTAATTTATTAAATTAGATGGAAAGTTGCAATCTTTTTCTTTTATGTTTTCCTATTTCTAAGTATTTAGTATAGGTATGGGTACTATTGGATAAACACTCTTAACACTTCACAGTTTTTATATAGCAATGAGATGATATTATTTTTCTGTGTACATTAAGTGCAGTTTATTTTATTAACTTAATATTTATCTAGATAAATAATAAGATCTTATTATTTCAAGTCATTTACTCAAATAATATTCTAAATAAATGATGTTTTAAGTAATATTGTTCAGTTAATTACCTGAAATATGCAGATAAATATTGGGTAAATTAGAAATATAATGTTAGAGGAAGGGCGGAAATGAGGCCCCAGGAATGTCTGGGCGCAAGGAAAAAAAGGAAAAAAAAAAGCATAAAACACACCATTTGTGGCGAACATCAGTCGCCGAAAATAATGTAAGACCCGCGGCGATGTAAATAATCGTCTGGAAAATCCCTAATTTCGGCGATTGTAACGCGCCGCAAATACACATAATAGACATATATGTCTATAGCGGCGCTAACAAAAATCGTCGCCAATAACTTTTATGCAGCGAATATTGTAATATTTCCGGCGAATGACATATGTCGGTAATAATATAATTCATGGCGTAAGAAAATATCGTTGCAAATCTAAAGGAATTTACGGCGAAAAAAAGTTATATTATCGGCGATATTAATTCGTACCAAATATTTTCTACCGACGATTCTGTAAAATTGCTGCGACAAAATTTCCTTATAGCGGCGATTAATTGTATATTTTTGATGATTTTTTTCGTTGGTAATGTTTTTTCTCGGCGATTTCGTTTGAGCCGGGACCCCTATTTTCGACGATTTTTTGAACTATTGCGGCGAGTAATAATCGCCGAAAATAGACTTTTTCCAAACGATTTTTTGCTGAAAATTATCAAAATCGTCACTTTTATTTCGTCGAATATTCGGCGAGTTTAAAATCGCCGATAATGGGTAAACCCAACGATTTTAGTGGGTATTTTCGACGATTTTGCGTGCTAAAAAAGACTGGATTTCTTGTTGTGTCAAGTACAACATACTAACATAAATCTTTGTATCGGGTTCCTGCAAAAATATTCAATGTCACCTTCAAATCATTATAAAACAAAAATGCTAAAGATATCAGGAGAAATGAAAAGGGAAATGCAAGAAGCATGTACATGAAATGTTCATCTAAACCCAGGAAGCATAAAACACATGATAGCATAAATATGAATACATAGAAAGTTTTTCTACTTAGTTTTTTTTTTACAATAATATTAAAAGCACTCTCTGCTCCTCCCTCTCATCCACTCCTGCTACTCTACTAACTGGTTTATTTTTATGTCTATTTTCTTTTCGACTTTTCCTTTTAGTTTGAAAATATACATCAAATATACCACTTTCTAGCCATCAACGTGATGCACGTACGGCCCCCAACTAGCAAATTCAAAGGGCAGTCATGTTACCCTTTAGCTCCAACAATGTAAAAAAGTGGGTTTAACATAGGCAACATTTGCCATTAGATTAGAACAGAGAGATCAGAGTATTAGTGCATGCAGGTGACAGCCTCAAACCTTTTAATTTATAAAAATAAATATGACCACAGAAGAGTAATCATCTCAAGATAAGAAAGTTGGGCAACTTATACAGAGTGATCTGTATTGAACCATTTTTCAATCTCAATATATAATACTATTAGTTTTGGTCAGAATAAAAAACATTTGTTCAATTTGAATGACAAATATGATAGAATTTTTAATACTAAATTGATCAAGTATGACTAACTTCTGTGTTATCTGCAGGTTGCACTGTTCAGATTATTATTTCTTTTTGTGCTCTCTGTCAAGTATTTAGCTCATGTACCTGTGTCATTAACCATATCTTGTTTGTTTTTGTTTGTCTTCGTCTAATCACTTTTCTACTGATTTTGTGAACTCAACCCCTTTTGTCCAATTTAGTGAGACATGATTTTTGGCAATCCCAACTCTTAATACCTTGTTTTGTTTCAACAACTCCTTTCTAGCTACTTAACTCAATCCACCTTGTGGGCTTGACTAATGTGTGTAGAGTTTCAGGTTAGTAGATCAATCCATCTTCTTTTGCTGGGTTTGGAAAATTGTTTCTTGTTTTTCCTCTTGTTTGGTTTTATATGCTAATTTGTGCATGTTTATGCCTTGTATATTAGTCCAACTTGTTAAAGAAATTGTCTATTAACAGAATTTCTAATCACACTAAGTTCAAACATTTTACGTTCTTTAAAGATGGGAATGGCTATCTTCGTTGATACATGTTGATCAATTTTATAGATTAGGCCAAATCTTAACGCAATTGATCTTCTAACACAAGTGAAAAAGGGGATTGATTCTTAGACTAAGTCATGTATTCATATTTACGCTATCGAGTGTTCTATGCTTCCTGAGTTTAGATGAACATTTCATGTACATACTTCTTGTATTTCCCATTTCATTTCCACTCATACCCTTAGCATTTTCATTTTATAATGACTTGAAGGTGACATCGAATTTTTTTGCAGGAACCCTATACAAAGATTTCTACTAGTATGTTATACTTGATAATACATATTTACAGGTTTTATACTTTGATGTGCTTAAGAAGCCTAAAGTTACACATTTTGAATATAATGTCATTGCTTTATAGATTGTAATCTAATGTATATAAGAGTTTTTATGGATTGTGATATAATGTAATTGCTTAGAATGTAAAGTAAGTCCTTTGTATAATTGCTTTGTACATTGTAATTTAATATAAGATGTGCACTATTTTAATGTATTTTTTTCAATAGTATTTTTTTATTTATTTTGTAACATACTATTTCCAGCAATATATGTTTGCTGGAAATAATTTTTTGTCATAAATAATTATTTACGTCAATCTTAATTGACACAAACAAGTATTTGCGACCAAAACAAATTTGTGCAATCTCACAGCTGAACATATTTTTTGTGGCAGTATAATCGTTGCATAAAGTTATTTGCGGCCAAAAATTGTATTATAAATGATATTTTTTCAACGAGAAAAAATTGTCGGGAAAAATTCTACTAACAAAAATTAACTATGGTTGGTGTTTTTTCTTTGTTTCTTCAACAACATTTTGAGACTATTTGCGCTGATATAGATCACTGCAAATAGGGTTTTTTAACCGTTTGAATTGCATTTTGTGTTGCTCCTGTCCTCCATTGGCCACAACCAATTTCATCGCAAATATTCATATTTTTGCACTGATATTTCATTTCGATGCCAAAACTTTTTGGACAGTATTACCTAACATCTTGCGTCGATTCGTAGGTGATATTAAAAAGTATTTGTAACGCTGATGATACTTTTTGCGATGATTTTAAGCAACATAAAAAGCCATTTTTCTTGCCGTGACTAGACGTATTCTCCAACGCTCTCCTCGATTGTAACCTTCAACCACAATCTTTTAAGCTTCTTGTTGATGACATCAAACGGTTTAAAGCGATCGCCTCCTTGGTTTTTTCAAAGAATAATGCTAGTCCTACCGCTCCCAGCTCCTACTGGGAGCTACCGCTAGCATTTGTTTTTATTTTTTTATTTTTTACTTTGTGATTAAGGAATTATTTTTTAATAATATTGTGAATTTTTTTAAAATATATATATTTAAAAGTGTTAAAAAAATACATATAAAAAAAGTCAAAAAAAACACACCAAAATAACTAGCAGTAGCTACCAGCAATGACTATAGTGCCTTGGTTTTCTGTAATCTTTTAAGGAAAATGATACTCTCACCACTGGTTTTTACCACTCGGTGTTATCATTAGAATTTTTTTTTTAAATTTTTCTTTTTACTTAGTGACTAAGTAAATATTTTTTTAATAATCTTGTATTTTTTATTTTTTTAAAAAATATTTAAAAGTGTTAAAAAATACATATAAAAAAAACAACAAAACAAAAAAGACCAATTATGCCTAACGGTAACTCGCAGTGAGAGCTGGTAGCGGTGGACGTAGCATCATCCTTTGCGAAAACATCTACTATTTAATTAATGTAATTTGCTTATAAAAAAAATCTATTATTTATTATTTCTTTATTCATATTTGCCTAAAGAAAAATGATTCACACACAACATTTTTCACAACACTTTACACAACTATGGTTTAAATGAGGGGTATTTTTATAAAACATCTTATAAAAGTAACATCATTTTATAAAAATATCATTATCTTATAACATTGTTGTCAAATATGTTGTGAAAATATGTTGTGTGTATATCATTACTCTTTGCCTAAAACACCTACCACGTGTGTACATCTCACCCACTTTTCCTAATTGGATTTAGGAATTATAAAACAGCAAAAAATCATTTAATTAATCTTGCAACGTAGGCTAGACTTGTCAAATTTTTCTAATCATTGCAGGAAAGTAAAAATGTTTATTTAATTTAGGTAATGTGATGTGAGTGGTTTTTATAACTTAATTTTAGCCTGAAGAAGCCGGATTATATGATAATAATCTGGATATTAATGGCAATGCTACGTTTTCAACTTTTCATAAAAAGTTAAATTCAGTTCAACCTACTTCATACGTTTTAATCTAAAAAATTAAATTTATCTCAATATAAAAAAATTAACACATCTCAATAAAATCTATAAAATATTATTATTCACAAATTCAAATATTCAACTCTTCTCAACGTCTAAACTTAGCACATATATTTTGTGTAGTCCACTCAATTTGGGTATAAAAAGAATGATTGAGTTAATAAAGTAAGTTGCCTTGCACAATTTATTGTCGGAATTTGATTCTCATATCTCTTTTCTAAAGGCATTAGAACAACTGCCTTCCTTGGGCATTTCATTTTGGTAGGCCCTAGTGGCTAGTACCGTACCATGTGGCTATGTGCTTCCTTCGCTGCAAAGTTATTTTTAAGACTTTGTTTGGTTCATAAATTTGTAAATAATAATAAAATAATTTGAGTTAAAACTTCTATAAGATTTTAAAAAATGAGAGAAAAAAAAAAGTTGAATAAAAAAAATATAAAAGTAAAATAGAGTTATAATATAATTTTTTAATATTATTTTTACTTGGTATTTGAAAATTTTGAAATTTTTTTGTGTTTTATTTAGAAATTTGGGAATGTTAATGTAATGATTAGATCGAAAATTTAAAAATTTAAAAGTTTTGAAAATGTTTATAATGTTCGAATTGTGTTAATTAGATGTTTAGATGAGGTAAAATGGTTTGAAAATTTTGTGAACCAAACCAGGCATGAATGAATCGACAGAGAAATCATGTTATATAGACATTGGACATCGGAACTTGATTATTGTCTCTCTTTAATTTCCAAAGGCATCCTCCACGAAATTAGTACTTCTGCTTTCCTTGGCATTGTTTCTTTTTTTGGTAGGCCCTATTATACCATGTGAACTTAGATTCTCACATCTCTTTTCCAAAGGCAACGTCCATGAATGTTTATAAATTGATGTCGGATATATTTTTCAACAAATCAATTAAATAGATTTACAATATAATAGATCATACTAAACTAATTATCCTATTCTTATAAGTGGTTTGTTGTAATTATGAATGTTATACCATTTTGATCTCGTATGTTTAGCTTAGTTAGGATGCAGTTTTTGTTGAATCACACACTACATAAAGAGCATTAGTAAAGATCAGTTGACACTCTTCTTTTGTCTCTTTGGATGTCAGTGGAGCATCGGAGGCAAAACCGTTATGTTGATCGGAAGTATGTTAGTGAGTATCAAATCTGTTATTTAATTTTGAATACAAAAAACATTTTGTTGTGACTACCTTGCTCTAAATGCTCTGTTTCTGCCGAAGTTTGCATGCAGGTCTATCTATCTGTTCATCGTGTTCATCTGTAGGTATGTTCACGAGTCATAAGTCAGGCAATATCAGAATCAATGGAAAGATGTTTTTTGTGTCTGCTCTAATTTTAGCAAGTCTATAATATTTAGATTACTTAATGGCATCGTTGCTATTTAATTGCCGCTTCAGATCATCAAATGGCCGGCTGATCTATAAAGTTATTTCATGCCCAAAGAAATTTCCAGACACTGCAGTATCTCATCCAACATATTGGCCAATGAGTACTAGACTTGGTTATGTTAAAATTATGAGGAGTGTTGTAGCCACAGAAGAATTATAAAAATGTAATTTCATAAATTGATATGACTTCACGTGATTTATCATATCTATTTTACAATAAAAATAACTTTACGATTTGATGAATCACATGAAGCCACCTCAGTTTGCAGGATTACTTTTGTGTAATCTATTTGTAGCTAAAACATTTCTCTAAAATTATACGACCTCAATTTCTCAAAACCTCAACTTCACTTGGTTGTGAGTAAGTTATTTGAGCTTACACTAAGGATTTGTTTAGGAATAAATTTCATTTCATCCCACTTTAAAATTTTTCATACTTTCCTACTTAAACACAAATACTTTTCAATTTCAAATATTCAATTTTTTCATCTAATCATTACAACTTTCTCAAACTTTCAAACAAGACACATAAAATAATTTGACTTTTTCAATTTTTAAAACAAAAGGTGTGTTAAAAAATCATATTTCAACAATATTTGAACTTTATAATACCCATAGCGTTTATAATAAACGCTGGTTTCTGATTCATTTATTTGATTGGTTACAAATTAAATGGAATGAATAAAAGGAGAAACTCATACATATGTAGGAGCTCAATTACAATTTTTTCCCACGAAGAATGGATTTGTGACGTTAAAAAATTCAACGTATATGAATTCCTTTTACTGCGATTCATTGGCATTTGCAAATAGATTATAAGCGCCATAAAAACCAAATAATTTGCAGCAAAAAAATTATTTGCAAAAATAAAAATGGCGCCGGCAATAATCGTTTTTATGGCAATATTTTTACATTTACGGCACCACTACTTAGCCGCAAATGTGATTTTTTACCTGCATCTACTCGGTCTCTTTTGCGGCAAAAATATAACAAAATAAAAGGAAACTGTTCTCAGAAAGACGGCAGGCTAAATACGAGAAGCATTAGTTTGGTCAGAAGACATCTCCTTCCAACTTTTTCTTTTTTTTTTTTATTTATTGAAGACTTTCAAAAGGGGGGAGGTGTGAACACATACAAGACCAGAATAAAAAATATTTTCAATATCTAGGCATCTGTATCAAATCAATGATTTCCTTCTTCAACAGATGACTTGAGGCAAAGCCCAGACAAGTTTCTTTTTACCATGTGGAACTTCACCAAAGAATGGCACTTTTGGCTTACCCCTAGGGAGTAAACCTGCAAGAATGATGTACAAAGCAATCCAAGGAAACTCCTAATGAGGAATCAAACACAGGATCTTTGAGTCCACAACTCATCCCAACCTTGCCTTTGAACACTAGGCTGCACGCTACAGATAAGTAAGTGCAAGAAGGCCCAGACATGGTAATTACCATAAGGTTCAAAACATCAGCAATCGCGGAAATGAATAACATCAATCCATTCAGAACAGCATTGAGCAAACTATAATTTTTTTTACATGTACAGACGAAAGAAGCACAATCTAAGCTCAATATGAAACTTTTAATGCTCTGTTTCTACTGAAGTCTAAACCATCTTAACTCATCTATTCTCATCTCATTTAATCTAACAATATTGAAACCGACAAAAAAACAAAAGAAGCACAAGCTTTTTAAGTCTTTTTGTATGTTTGAGGAAGCTCAATATGACAATTACCCATATTTTTATTTCCTATCATCCCAGATTTTTAGTAGTCTTTTTATATATTTGAGGAAGCGGAATATTAACAAGTAAATTGGCAACAGGATTAAAACAAAGAAAACATACGAAGGATCTCATGTGTTGACTAAACATAGATGCATGTACCTTAGGGCTTAGTGCGTTCGTGCGTGCTGAAACTCTTAAATTCCCTCTTTTTATCTCAACTCATCTATTCTCATCTCATCTAATAATATTGAAAAATTTAAGTAATATTAAAAAAATTATATTATAATAATATTTTATTCAACTTTCATCTCATCTCATCTCATCTCATCTCATTTATATAGGCATACGAGTAAATCTTGCTTGAATTGACCCGTGGTTATCTTTAATTACTATCTGTTCATCGTTCTCTTCTATCATGTAGTGCCAACTCTAAGCATATATATAATTAAGGACATAATTTGGATATCAAATTCGCCTCACAGTAGAATAACTAATATTTTTATACAAGTATAAATTTCATTTACAACCCCCACCACCCCACTCTGTTTGGCCTTATTTTTTTCTTTTCTCTTACTTATACACTACAACAAAAGAGGTTTCTAGGATGAAAAAAATGGCCCTAATGTCATCCCAATATCAGTGTCTCAAGAGGTTTTTTAAGAAGAAAATTTAAATTTCGTTTCAAAAATATTTTTTGAGACAAAATTAAACAAAACCATTCAATAGTGTTTGAACAAAAGTTTTTTTTGGGACAATTAAATTTCATCCCATATTTCTAGTCGAACGGTAAAATCATTATGTTCGACTGTGAAGTATGTTCGAACACATATTTATGAGTGGTCGACCGAAATGAATTTGTTCAAACGCATTAACATGGAAAAATGTTCAAACGTTAAATTTAGTAGTCAAATAGACAATTATGTTTGGATGCATTATGTTGAATGTTCGATCGGATTAGAATACAATCGAACGACATACTAAGAGATGATGTTCGATCTTAGATTTCATCTTCAATGTCGTCAGTAACAGAGGGCAACTGCACTTGAAATGTCCAAGAC
The DNA here is from genome assembly GCA_029856935.1 of Cyclocarya paliurus. NCBI lineage: Eukaryota > Viridiplantae > Streptophyta > Magnoliopsida > Fagales > Juglandaceae > Cyclocarya > Cyclocarya paliurus. Next base: position 3,211,805 of record CM056958.1, on the reverse strand, counting down.
ACGAGACATGATCAATATGAGCAGGTGAAGTAAATTGACAGTTGAAATCACCAACAATGGAACTCAAGAAAGGATCAATGGATCAGTTTGCCAAAACCCAAAATTGAAATCGTTGGACAAGAATGGACTTTATTATTTTTATGTTTTGTTTAGAAGTTTAAAAAAGTTATAATGATTATATAATGATGAGATGAAAAAGTTAAAATTAAAAAATTGAAAAATATTATTTGTACTTAAATGATGTTGAAATGAGATAAAGTGGTTCGAAAGATTTGTAAAACGTGACTATGCATAAAGGAATAAAAGGAACGGACAGATAAATTGCAATAAGACATTGAAGCCGAAGTTGGAGTACTGATAGATGCAAGGAGACATTGAATACATTTTGCCAAAAGGAGTCCTTGACTTCTTGGCATTAGATAGGATTTGTTGCCCTATCGCTCTCAAGCCTGATTATAATTAATTAAATTATCAAAATAAATAAATAAACGGTCGAGAGGGGACGTCAATGCATTAATGCGTGTATTCCGCCCACCACATGCGACCTTAGCCCACGGAAGAGGACGACCATTCCCAACTTGAATTTCCAGTCTTTTTTTCATTTTAAATTCTTTTTTTTTTTTTTATGAAAATATCATTCATATTAGTGTTGGGATATTTTGTTCGGAGACTCAGAATTTGGAGCTAAGGATTGTGACGTAATTTTAGCTAAACTATCCCTTCAAACTTCCACCTTAGATTAAACATTGGTATATAAATTTAATTATGAGCTACAGTAATTGAATATATTATGTGTATATTTTAATATTTTGTATTTGAAAATGAAGTTAATTTAGGTTGATAGATGGATTTTATGTATTTTAATATATAGATGGTTGGAAATTATGAAAATAAAAAATAAAATGTATTTAAAAAATAAATATTGCATTAACTAAGTAGATTAAAAAAATAATATTATTTTATAATTTTAAAAAATGAGATGACTAATCCAATAATTCAAGTTTTGAAAAAAAAGCCAAAAAATATTTTCCAGCTCAAAAATGGTATAAGATATGATTGACCTGGTGCAATCAGGTGGTGTTGGATCACTGCAGTAGGCTGTTTCCTCCATATATAATACTCATTGCCAAATATTGTATGCAACCACATTTTACTCTCTGCTCTTTGCAATCTCACCTTCCAGCTTTCATTTGCTTTTTCCCCTTCCAAAGAACAAAACATGGCCGAATTAGTGGGAGGAGCACTTCTCTCTGCCTTCCTTCAAGTATTATTTGATAGGATGGCATCCCGCGAGTTTGTTGATTTCCTAAGGGGACGAAAACCCAGTGATGGGCTCTTGGACAAGTTGAAAACGATATTGTTGTCCGTTGAAGTTGTGCTTGAAGATGCCGAGGACAAACAAGTTACGAATCCTAGCGTGAAAAAGTGGCTTGATGAGCTGAAGCATGCTGTCTATGATGCAGAGGACATCTTGGATGTGATTGCTACGAAAGCCCTACAATCCAAATTAGATGCGGAATTTGGAACCACTCCAAGTAAGCTACGAAACTCCATCCGTACTCCTCTTTTTTTCAAGAAGATAGAAGAAAGGATAAAAGGGGTACTTGGGAGATTAGAAAATCTAGCAAGACAACATAATGTCATGGGTCTAGTACAAGCTAGTACCGTCGGAAGGAAACCATCTGATAGATTGCCCACTACTTCTTTGGTAGAAGATTCAGAAATTTGTGGTAGAAATGAAGATAAGGATGAAATAATTAATAAGTTACTTCTTGATGATGCTAGTGACAATAAGATAGGTGTGATTGCCATAGTCGGCATGGGGGGACTGGGCAAGTCCACCCTTGCTCAACTTGTGTACAATGACAAAAAGGTCCAAAAGCATTTTGACCTTGTAGCATGGGTTTGTGTTTCAGAGGAATTTCATATGTTTAATGTAACGAAAACAATTCTGGAAGCAATAGCGCCTTCTTCAACCAGGGATATTCAAGATCTAAATCAGCTTCAACTTAAACTAAAGGAGAAATTGATGGGAAAGAAATTCCTTTTCGTCTTGGATGATGTTTGGAATAGGAATTACACTGAATGTGAGGTATTAAGCAACCCCTTTAAATCTGGGGCACAAGGAAGTAGAATCATCGTAACAACGCGCGATGCTGATGTTGCATCAGCCATGCGTGCTTTTGCAATCCATCATCTAAAGAAGTTACAAGAGGAGGATTGTTGCGAACTATTTGCAAGACATGCATTTCATAATGCTAACAACTCCAATATGCATTCAGACTTTGAAAAGTTTGGTCGACAAATTGTTGAAAAATGTAAAGGTCTACCCTTAGCAATAAAAACAATTGGGGCCCTCTTGCGATCCAAAGGACTTGTAGTTAGTGAATGGGATAAGGTTTTGAATAGTGAGATTTGGAGTTTGTCAAATGAAATTCTTCCTGCTCTAAGATTAAGCTATAAACACCTTCCCTCATATATAAAACGGTGTTTTGCTTTCTGTTCAATATTTCCAAAAGACCATCCCTTCAAGAAAGATGAATTAGTTTTATTATGGATGGCAGAAGGTTTTCTCCACGAAATTGAAAACAAAACAATGGAAGAAGTTGGTAATTATTACTTTGACACTCTTGTATCAAGATCAATATTTCAGAAGTCGAATGAAGATGAACTATGTTTTGTGATGCATGATCTCATCAATGACTTGGCAAAATTTGTGTCCGGTGAATTTACATTTAGGTTGGAGGTTGATAGCCATTCTCATCTAAATGTCAACAAGACTCGTCATGTGTCGTATGCTAGAGATAAGTATGAAAATTTTAAGAAGTTCGAGGCTCTTCAAGAAGTTACGCAATTGCGTACATTTTTGGCATTAAAATCGTCAAGAGCTTGTTTCTGGGCAACTAAAAAGTTGTTCCGTGATTTATTTCCAATGTTAAGTTGTTTACGGGTGCTCTCCCTATCTAAATACAACAATATGCGCGAGTTGCCAGAATCAATTGGAAAAATTACACAGTTACGTTATTTGGACATTTCTGATACGAGAATTAGAAGGTTGCCTGATTCTTTATGCAAGTTGTACAATTTGCAAACATTGAAGTTATTTCACTGTGAAGAACTTGAAACACTGCCAAGAAACATGCAAAAACTCGTTAATTTACACCATCTTGATTTGACTGGAACTGCCGTAATGGAGATGCCGATACATATGGGCAAACTAAAATGTCTCCAGACATTAACCAAGTTTGTCGTTAGCAAACGCACAGGGGGTAGCATTAGAGAATTGGGAAAGCTTGCAAATCTTCGAGGAGCACTTTCTATCTTGGATCTTGAAAATGTTGAATCTTTCAAAGATGCAGAAGGCGCATGCTTGGGGAATAAAATGGACCTTAAAGAGTTGGCATTAAACTGGAAAGCAAGTTCGAATACTGAGATTTCAGAAAGTCAAAGAGATGTACTCAACGGTCTGCAACCACATAGAAACCTGAAAAGTCTCACTATAAATGAGTACATGGGTCGAAGTTTTCCAAATTGGGTAGGGGATCATTCCTTCCCTTACGTAACGTCTATTCATTTGGGAAACTGTAAATATTGTTGCAGCTTACCAGCACTTGGGCTGCTACCCTCTTTACAAAACCTCTCTATTGTTGGTTTTGATGGAATTCTAGAAGTGGGTGAAGAATTTTACGGAACTACCGGTTCTTCTTCTATTAAGCCGTTTGGGGCATTGAAAGTTTTAAAATTTGAGCAGATGAGGAATTGGGAGAAATGGTCTTCGTTTGGTGATGAAAATGAAGGAGGAGCTTTCCATCGTCTCGAGGAGCTTTATATTCAGAGATGCTCAAAGCTAACGGGAGATTTGCCCATTCACCTTCCTTCTTTGGGTATCCTTGAGATTATAGACTGTCCGAAGATGCTGGCTTCACTCCCAAGGGCTCCGGCTATATGTCAATTGAAGCTTGCAAATTGTAGGGAGGATATATTAAGGGAACTGCCAATTCATGTAAAGGAGGAGCTCACAATTGGAGAATTTGATGCAGTGGATATGGGTGACTTTTTCTCGCATATGTCTGATCTTCCAGTGGGTGGTCTACCCTTTACATTAAAAACTCTTGAAATAAGGAATTGCAAGAAGTTAGGGCTCCCAATAAACAGGGACTATTCATGCCTCGAAGTTTTGAATTTGTCCAGTTGTTATTCTCTTCGGTCCTTTCCAATGGATTTATTCCCAAATGTTAAGGATCTGAGCATCGGATGGTGTAGAAATCTAGAATCTCTTACAGTTGCAGAACAACATCAACATGATTTAGCGGCCTTGTCGTCTCTAAATATCTTCGGGTGTTGTAATTTTGTGTCATTTCCAAGAGGAGGATTGCACGCCACCAACCTTGGATCCTTACGGATCAGGAATTGTGGGAGTTTGAGATCGCTACCGGAGAAGATGCACGTGCTCCTTCCATCTCTTACTCGATTTTGGATAAGCAGGTGTACAAATATTGAGACGTTTCCAGAAGGCGGCTTGCCTTCTAGTCTGAATGAAATTGATATTATTTATTGTTTGAAACTCGTTGAGAGTCGGATGGGGTGGAGTTTGCAAAATCTTGCCTCTCTTAGATATTTGGCAATTGAAGGCGGATCGGAAGATGTGGTCTCTTTTCCGGAGAAGGGGTTGCTTCCCACAAATCTGATCAGTTTGAGGATTGAGGAATTCCCAAATTTGACGTCGTTCGACAAGAATGGATTTGAGAACCTCACCTCTCTAGAAGGTTTGTATATCTATGACTGTGACAATCTCAAGTGCATCTCAAAAGAGGGGCTTCAATGCCTCACCTCTCTAAAACATTTGACAATCGACAACTGTCCAAAGCTGGAGCGCATGCCAGAAGAGGGGCTTCAACGCCTCACCTCTCTAAAATGTTTGACAATCGGCGACTGTCCAAAGCTAGAGTACTGCATGTTAGAAGAGGGGCTTCAAGACCTCACTTCCCTCTCTGTTCTATATATCAGTGAATGTCCTTTATTAATGAAGAGAAGGTGGAAAAGAAGAAAAGGAAAAGAATGGAGGCGCAAGCTTGCTCACATCCCCTTCAAAATAGTTGACGGAGAATTGATTGACTGAGCCAACCAAAAGTCTACGATCAAAACAAGGGTACGTTAGGTATTTACTCTTTGATAGATGTTATACCATTTTGATCTCGTTTCGCTTTGCTTAGACCCAGTTTTTGATGAATCACACACTACATAAAGTTTTTTGTATAATTCCTATATATTATTTGTTTTTAAGAGTGTGGTCTTGTTAAAATTAAATCAAAATAAAGTTTAGGAGAAATAATAAACTTATTAATATAGATCCCAAAATTTTTTATTATACAATATTAAACTTCTTAATATGGAATCCAAAGTGAGAATATAAGAAAAATCATTTAAGATCTCTATAATAGTATTATATGCTTAATGTGATACAAAAATATATAGAGTTTACATGAAACTTAATAAAATAACTTACATAGTGACATTCTAAAAGATCACTTGATAGTTTCTATGAAGCAAATAAATTCTAAATATTTCATTACAAAAAGAATAATAGATGAATATTATTTTATAAAATATTATTGTAAAAAATATGAAATATATATTAAGACGTTGTATTTTTAGAATTTTATTTCTACTTGTATATGGCAAATTATCGAGATGTGATTTTATATATAGTTATGTTTTTTTTTTTTTTTAATTTCAATGTGTCACGCACTATAAAATTTGACCCCACCCCTCTCCCCCCAACGAAAAATTGCTAATTTGTTACTGGTTGCTACTCTTCTTTTGTCTCTTTAGATGTCAGTGAAGCAAGTGTTAATTTAGGGATTGGAGGCAAAACCATTATGTTGATAAGAAGTCTATTAGTGAGTATCAAAACTTTTATTTAATTTTGAATACAAAAAACATTTTGGATGATTGTAAAATCAAGTGACTACCTTGCTCTGTTTTTATTTTTCATTGTCGTTGGTCGTGACACTTTTTTCACTTGTTAATTTGCAGACACGTGACATGATCAATGTGGGAAAAATGGCTGTTCATCTGCACTGAAGTTTTTGCCTTGTGAAATTGTAACATGTTGGAAGCTGAGAAGAGGTGAGATGAGAAGTTGAGATATTAGCAGATAACAAGTGGAACTGGAACATTCCGTGAAGCAACGTTTTGAAATGCTAGATAACTTTCAGGATACAACGACGTTTGGCTTTATGTTGAAACTGTTTGTGTTGCAACTGTTTTTTTTTTTGTCATGATCAGTCGTTTGCTTGTTCGAATTGCATTCTGCATATAAATAAGTTTTAGGAGGTTTGGATTTCCTCCAAGAATCCTCTTGATTCAGAAATTCAATTATTGTGATTTCAATCCCCCTCTCCAAATTGTAATGTTTCAAGTGATAGAGACATGTGAAGTAAATTCTACAATATCTATCGAACAATTCTATCATAATAAATGAAGATTATAAGACCCACTTCCCGTGTGGTGTCACAGAATCTGGAAATTTCGAGTACTAAAGGCCATGAATGAGTCACATACTCTAACCCATTGTCTCGAGCAAAACAGACAACAAGAAGTTAACAACATATTACGGTTCAATCATATAATCTTGCCGAGACACTTGTCAAAATCTGACTGATCATAACCCACAAAGAAAGAACGAAGTGTCCAAAATAAAGCAGGACCAGAAAATTCGCGGTTAATTTTCGTGTCTCGAGTCTAGCGACTAGCAAGCTCTCTTCCCCTGCACATCTACTCCATGTGCTGCTGACCATAACGGTGGCAAGTTAAGGTAGAGCCAATTCCATAGCATACTTTGGTGACCACAAACAAAGGATCGAAATACGTGGTTAACCATTTGCTTTTTTGGAAAGAATATGCGTGGCTGGCTCATTAGCACCGGCCCTTTCTTTCCCTGCTCTATATAATCTCCACCACTCTGTGCATGCCATCTTACCCTCATCCACAAATCCAGTCTCAAAATTTGCTTCTATCGCTTTACTGTGAAGAGTACCACCATCAGGTCCGAGTACTGTCTTAGAGAAAGTAATTAGTTTTCTTCTTTCTACTGTTTTAACCATGCTAGAAGGAAAAGCAGTTATTGGAGAGGAACTGACTTTGAGATATATATCCCCAATATCTTAACTGATAAAAGTATACAGCTTGAGATGTATCATGCATGAAAATATAACTAATTCTAAATAAATTATATATATTTAGATAAATCAAATACACACCAACTTATAAATCAAGTCACACCCATTACATTGCCCAATAACAATACATCTCATTTATTTGTAGACGTCTAAAATCTTCAAACCTTGAAGGTACAAATCTATTTAATTAACAAGTATTTTGAAAAAGTGGTATTATAATGTTATTATACTACACACAATTCACATGATATAATTTGATTTGTAAAATTCAAATTTTAAAATATATCTTTCAAATTGAATTATGACATATAAATGATATGTGATATAGAAATCTTAAAATAGAATTATTTATACTTATATGATTTGATTTGTGCAGTTGCTCTATTTAAAAAAAAATGAATAGACTTGCACATTTTAAAATTGTATTTAACACTACTTTAATAATTGTAAAATATTTTATTACTATTCACAAATTATTTCACTCTATTTACACATGAAATAAAAGCACATATATAGTAGCATAACATCAACACATCATAATATTTCATAGTAGTTCTAAATATATATAAAAAAAAAAAAAAAAGTTACAAAGTCAATGACCTCACTAGTGGTGGTCATCAGATGTGGGGGAATGGCTTCAGCTTGTTCCACATGCGGTTCCAGGATTGAGGACCTTTGACCTCCTAGCTGAACCCGCAAGACCCTAAAATTAGTACCCCCAACATCTAGTGCATAATAAGTTCCTTTCTCACTCCTGATGAAAAAGGTAATGTCAATTTTACCATGGTATTAAATGCAAGATCTTGACAGTACCACCCGCTCATACAGCGATGAGAACAATATGGTCATTGCATGCATCAGGACAAACAAAACCAATGCGGACATGAAATTAAGCCAAACCCACTCAAAGTTTTCACTATGTCCCTTCCACCGAATGAAACCACTAACATCGACGATTTTTGCAGCGATTTATAACGCTAAAAATACTTTTCCCCAGCGATTTAACGGCCAAATCCGAAAGTTATTTGCGGCGTACTTCACACTATTAGTAGTGAAAAGAATCGCCGCATATAATGAATTTTCCCGACGATTTTTTAAACTCGTTGGTTTAAGTTTTAAGTGAGTAGATAATTGCGACGAACGTGCGGCGCAGCATAAATCGTCGAGAATGAGTATTTGCAGTGAATATAGGGGTTATTTGCGGCATTTTTGGCACCGAGAAAAGCCTTGTTTCTTGTAGTGAAAGAAATAAAATCATGTTTTATTACTCCTTGAAACATGAATCCTGAACCAAAATTTTTTTATTGTAACTGAATCCTGAACCAAAATTATGTCTTACATAAAGCAAAATGGCACCTATAAACATCAGAGAACTCAGGGAAAGACAAAGCCCCAAATTGCAATTTGATCGAATGAAAGGCTAGTGCACGATTAGTTAGTGGCTTTTGGAATCTAATGCAGTATTCCTATGAAACTTCTCTCACATTTATGCACATTTATTTTTTCAAAATTTTCTGTAAACCATATTCTTAGATTTTCCAAACAAAACATTCCCATATAGAGTGGACGAATTAATCACAATATTGGAATGTCAAACCGACATATACAACTACATATCTAGATCGGTAAGGTGAATGACTTCAAAACATCCCAATCTTAAAAGCCATGTAGAAGTAATAAAAAAATACTACCAAATGACCGCTATCATCAACCTGTCTCATAGAGATTAGATTTTCTTCAACTTGAGAGTGTGTCCAACTTTCTGCAAAGTACACACATTTTTGTTTAGGGCTATGATATGCAAAGATCACTCCCGCTACATACAGTGCTTTTCCATTAGCCATGTGCACCTTACCAAAATCACTATCAACATAGTTATGAATGATCTTTCGATGCGAAGTGCTATAGAATGAAGCCCTAGAATCCAACACCCATCATTAACCGGACTATGCACCTTAAGAAATAGAGTATCTTGTATTTCTTCAGTCACCATGTTCACAACGTCATCCTCAGTCATCTTCAGATTTCGACAATCACTTTTGATGTGGCCTGTTTTGTAGAAAAAGACACCAAGTTCTTACAAGTGATGTTTACAGACAAGCAAACGACAATGAGAAAATAAGCAATCACACACATGACACAAAGGTTTACGTGGTTAGGGAACGTGCCTACATCCATGGAGTTGCAAATATTTTTATTCAGAAGAAAGTAAGAATACACTGTGGAGCAATACAATGTCTCTCTCACTCTCTTACACAAGGGCTGCCTCTCTCACTTTTTCTCTATGTTTCATGCTACTCAACCTTAATCACAAACTCATATAGCATATATATACAAGTATGCGGAGACAAAACCCTATGAAAACAGATTTTGGGTAACTCGCTCAAGCAACTTATTAGGCAAACTAGTCTCAAGATCCAAAAGGGATGACTTTTTTGTTTCACTTAATACATTGCAGATATTGAGTCGGCAGGCACACCTGCTTAGAGCTTATAGAGGGCAACTATACTTGAAATCTCCAAGACTTTGAAGACACTCGAGTACTTGATCAATATAAGCAGGTGTAAATTGACATTTGAAATCACCAACATTGGAACTCAAGACCGTGACCATTTACACCGAAGGTTTTGACTTGTGATTATCAGTCCGACAAAATCCAATGGATCAGCAATTGCTTCTTCTCATCTCTAGTTTGATTGAAGTTAATAACTTAATGCTACTCGAGTCGCTTCTTGGGAGTAAAAAAAGAAAAGAAAAGTTGCTCTTATTTTGCAAGGTATTTGGGTTGCTTTTCAGTGGCATGCACCTTTTAGTGTGGATCAGTAGGAGTATTTCATTTCCTATATATTATTTTAGTTAATGTGAATCAGAGTTTTCACAACCCATATCAAAGCACATCTTTGGATTTCACGATACCTGAAAGAATATATAAATCAAGGTGAGATACACAATAGGCAACAACTTTAGCCTTTGTAGAAGTTAGAATCCAAAAGCTCTTCGGAACTTCTAAGCAAATGATATGCATTTATAAAACTAAGGTAACATAGAGTCAAGACAAAATAAATGTTATTTACGTTACATATATAGAGTCAAGACAAAATAAATGTTACAAACTTGGAGGGTCTTTCCCGCTTTAGAACTTATAAGTAAGGCCTGACTTGGTTACCAAGATAAGAGTCTCATTTCATATAATCGTTACAACTTTTTCAAATTCTCATACAAAATATAATAAACAATTCAATTTTTTCAAATCTTAAAATAAAAGTTATATTCTAATAATATTTTATTAAACTTTCAACTTTTATCTCATCTCATCTCATTTATGCATATTAAGATTTCTATAACTATGATCCGAGCCCCGGATATCAAGATCTCTATTATTATGATCCGAGACCAAGGTATCAAGATTTTGGAGTGAAATTACTGAGGGTTTTTGTGGATCAAAGCCTCACCAGAATCTCATAAAAAAAAAAAAAAAAATCAATTCATGGTTGTGTGACCTAGGGTGGAGAAATATAGATGGCAAAAGTCAAGACATTAAGAAAACGTAATAATTTATCTTTAATATAGATGGTACAGTACCGTGTGACACAAATGAACTGCCGACGATTATGTCGTTCCGACTCTAGGCATCTGACTGTCGTTAATCCAACTCTACACATCTGACTATGTTCCTGTCTTTTCTGTAATAGGACATGGAGATAGGGGACATGCGTGGAGATAGTAGCTAAACATGGGAATTATCTCCAACAAATAAACGATATTTTTATATGTTATAAAATAAGAATATTTTTATAAAATGATATTTATTTTATTAAAATATTCCTCCTTTTATAATATTATTGTGTAAAATATTATAAAAAAATCTATTTAATGCAATTTGCTTATAAAAATCTATTTAAAAACCATGTTTATTATTTATTTATTTATATTTGCCTAAAACACCTACTACATTATCTCACCCACTTTTCCTAATTGGATTTAAGAATACTAAAACAACAAAAAATCATTTAATTAATCATTGCAACGTAGGCTAGACTAGTCAAATTTTTCTAATCCTTGTAGAAAAGTAAAAATGTTTATTTAATTTAGGTAATGTGATCTAAGCATGGCTTTAATAACTTAATTCTAGCCAGCAGAAGAAGCAGGATTACATAATAATAATCTCGATATTATATAGATATTAATGGGAATATCGCTACTTTTTCAAATTTTTATAAAAATAAATAAATTCATATGAACTTATTTTATACATTTTAATCGAAAAAATTAAATTCATCTCAACTTAATAAAAAAGTTAACACATCGTAATAGAATTTATAAAATATTATTATTTACAATTCAACTAAACTCTTCCCAACATGCAAACCTAGGCGGTATCTTTTGTGTGGTCCACTCTATTTGGGCGTAAAAAAGATGGTTGAGTTAATAAAGTAGTAAGTTGCCTTGCACAATTGATTATCGGAACTAGATTCTCATACCTCTTTTCCAAAGGTATCGTACATGAAATTAGAACAATTACCTTCCTTGGGCATTTCATTTTTGGTAGGCCCAAGTATACCATATGGCTATGTGCTTCCTTAGCTGCAAAGCTAATTTTTAGGCTTCATTTAGTTACATAAATAAGATGGAAAACTTGTAAATATTAATAAGATAATTTATAAATAATAAAAAAATTATTTGAATTAAAACTTTTATAAGGTTTTGGAAATGAGAAAAAAAATTGAATAAAATTAAAAAAGGATTATAATATTATTTTTACTTTGGTATTTTTAATTTTTAATTTTTAATTTTATTTTATTTAGAAATTTGATAAAGTTGTAATGATTAGTTGAAAATTAAAAATATTGTTTGTTCTTGAATGATGTTTGGATTTTAAAATGAGATAAGATAGTTTAAAAAATTTGTAAAAGATGATTAGGCATAAAGGAATATTGGACAGATAAATAATGCTATATAAACATTGGTCATCGGAACTTGATTCTCGCCTCTCTTTAATTTCCGAAGGCAACCTCCACGAAATAATTAGTACTTATGCTTTCCCTACAACATATGCTATTTTTTGCCAAGAAGAGCTATGGTTAGAAAAAATATATACTAAGTGTCAAAAAGTTTTTCTCACCAAATTGGTCCGTGGCATCTTGGTGGCATATATCTGGTAAAGTAATTCTCTTTTTCCACCAAACCACAAGTTCATTGGAAAAGCATTCTTTTTCCACTTACATTTGTGGCGGTTAAAACATTTTTTTTTTTGGCAAATACAATCTCAAGTGGAAAATAACATTATTTTCCATGAGAAGAGGTTGTGACAAAAAGTGTTTACCAATGACTTCTCTTCGTGGAAAAAGTTGTCTTTAGTATTTCCAATAAAATACTTTCGTGGGCAATATATATTTTCCATAAAGTATTCCGTTTGAAATACTTATTTAGGAAGAAAGGTTATCGCTGGAAATAATAACTTCTGGCAAAAAAAAATATTTGTCATGAATTATATTTGCAGTAAATGCTAAGAAATTTTAGAAAAAAAAAATGTAAAATAAAAAAAATGAGATTAAGCCAAAAATAATCATAGCAAATAGTCTAATTTAGACTAAAATAAATATATCCAAACCTTGGATATTCAAATTCACGCTTATAATAATTTAAAAAAAACATATAAAATTGTATTAACATTCCCAAGAAAAACTTCTAATGAGAACTCAAGAGAGGAAATTGCCCATACAATTTATATACATACACCACACAACCACAAAACTTTTTAAGTTACAATTCATAACTCCACAAAACCACAACCATACAATCCATTCAAGTTTTATAAGATCAACATACAATCCATTCAAAGTACTCATTTGTTTTTACAAACTTCATCCATACCCAATACATTTAATATACACAAATTTGTCTATTAAACCAACATCATCATCATACTTTACAAACTCACTACAACTCCATCACTTAATCTCAACGCTTCAAAACAATTCATCTTCATTCCAACCATTCCATGCTCAAACATCAACACAAGTGAAGCTCCATTGCAATCCACATAGGCTATCATCCAACGAACAAAAAAAAAAAAATCCACTTTAGAAACAGATTATAACTAACCCAAACAATTACATTTAATTAAAATTTGTTTATAATTAAACTACCTTTAATTTAATTAATCAATGAAAAAATGCATAAGTTCTTTAAACTAAGCCCCAAATCAAAGTGATGATGATGCAACTACACAGTTTAAATGTGACAATATGGTACAAAAAAAAAAAAATCTAAAAGCATACTAGGAGTAATTGTTTCTTGACTATATGGCACACCTGAGAACATATTAGATGGACATTGGGGGAAACCGTTGGAAATGAAAATCTCACACTTGGATTCAATTATATAACTAGTTTCCAGGTTAAAATGATGGTAAAAATGCTAATGAATTCCTTTCTATAATTGATTCATAGGTGCTAACAATAGGCTTGAAAATATAAATATTCTGTGAAACAAAAGATCACACTTAGAAGAATTATATTTTATATGGAGCCGGGCAAGTTTGATTTCATGTGTTTTCAATATACCCCATTAGCTAGCATTACAGAACCAGGTTTTTTATTTTTAAGGCAATCAAGAAGTTTTATTCATAAGAGAAGGCTAAGTCCAAGTACACGGGAAATATACATGAGAACAGAACCAGGTATTAAACCAACATCATCATCATACTTTACAAACTCACTACAACTTGGTCTTCTTGTAAACAACTTAAAGAGAAAGGAACCAGTGAAACCTAGTCAAGCTATAAACTCTTACAAGTGCATGTAGTAGATACATATTCATGGCTTCTACTACCCTTTCCTGCAACCAAATAAGAAGGCACCAAAATAAAACCACATCAGCCAACACTAAAAAAGAAAAAGTTCAAAAACCTTCAAGGCTAACCCAATTAAGATGGCACAAATAAATGCAATAGTAGTTAGTTAGTTCATAAACCTTTCACAGACCAACTGAGATTCCAGCATAACTCCAAAACTCTTTGTCTCTCACTAGTATAAATCAACTAAAAAGCAGCTATTTCATTTATCCCACAAAATAATTGAACCAAACAACTCTAAAAATCATAAATCAAACATCAAAGACAACCGTGGCTTGATAGAGACAAAGCTAGAGAGAGACAAAGAGATCAGTTTACCATAGATGGATGGTTGGGTTTGGTGGTGCATGGTGCTCTGGGCCATAGATGGATGTTTGAGTTTGCTCTCATACCCTGATACGGAATAACAAGTTTAATGATAGAAGTAGTTAATAATTTAATGAGAATAAACATAAATGAAAATAGAAGGAGTGACATTACTCAACTCAATGGAGATATGTAAAGCAAAAACAACAAACACCTATAGATTCCAAGCCAATACATTAATAGTGTAACAAAACATCAAGTCATAACTATACAAAAGTTACATATTGTTTAAGATGAGTAGGATAGACATGAGTACATCCAAGTCACATAAAGGCCAGTTCCAACCCAAAGCTCCCCAAGTGACAACTATGGTCAATCTGTTTTCAGCATATGGATAAAGATAATTTCAGAAGTGTGAAAAGATAAGCAACCCAAGTGTAAGGGAATATAGATCAATTACATATGACCCAGATAACCAGTAACAAACTTTTTAGGAGATACTACATAGAAGAGATTAGAAGCAACAGTAACTATAGATATACTACATAGAAGAGTAACTAATGTGCAACAGTAACTATAGCTTCCTAATCAGAATACGGGCTTAAGCAAAGGCAACTGCTCTGGGGGGTGAAATGGACGGCAAACAATTACTCCATGAAGGAAGTTTTATGTAAACTTTTAAGGATAAATTCAATATATCTAGCAAAAAGACTATGTTGGTCCATTGCCTTTTGCTACAAGTTTTCTATAATAATAGGCCTTTCGCTGTAAGCTTCGCCCTTTTGAAAAAGTCTTCAATCTACCCTATCTCTCTCTCATTTCTCTGTATCTGAAAAAGTCCTCAATAATATGCCTTTGCTGTAAGTTCTTGCTTTTTCCTCTATTGGTCGGTCTCTCTATCTCTCCCTGCTAGTCATTTGTGTTTATATGCTTTCTTTTATGATGCTTTCTAAGAAAAAGCGAGTCAAATCACCTCCAATCCTCTTCTTGTAACAGAACCCATAAACCATAATTTTTAACTACCCAAAATTTCAAATAAAATATCTGAACCATATGTAAAATCAAACTCCAAATCTCAACCAACCACAAGAATTTAAGTTTTAAAGCATGAAAGATGAAATTGAGAGAGGGAGAGTGAGAGAAACGGAGGGAGGGAGGGAGAGAGCTTACTAGACGGCGGTGGTGCGACTGTGGGGCAGAGACCCATTGGCTAGACAGAGTCAGCGGGACGAGTGGGAGGCACCAACGGATAGTTTGAGCGGGACGAGTGCGAGGTCCTTTTACGTCGACAGCGGCGGCGTGGCTTGGTTGGGAGCTACGCTGTGGATTTTCGACTTGTGGGGACGACGCAATGGAGAAGAGCATCAGGTGGGAGAAGAAACGAATACCGGGGGGGGGGGTTGGGGGGAAATGGGTTTTAAATTTTTCGTCTTAAACTTAATTGTGGCGATTATTTCTCGCTGCGAAATTTAATATTTCTTCGCCACAAAGCTAGCAAGGACGAGAGTTTATTTGCGGCGAATTTTTATCGCCGCAAAAAGGCATTTTTGTCGCTGCAAAAACTTGTTTCCCACAAAATATTAATCCCCAAGGAAATTTCCTTGGCATTTCTTTCATTATTTTTGGTAGGCCCAATTATAATAACATGTGGCTATGTACTTAATTCCTTCGTTATAAAGCTAAGCTAATTTTAAACAAACTGGAATATAGTACTCATTGCCAAATATTGCTTGCAACCGCATTTTACTCTCTGCTCTTTGCAATCTCACCTTTCTTCATTTGCTTTTTCCCCTTTCAAAGAACAAAACATGGCCAAATTAGTGGGACGAGCATTTTTCTCTGCCTTCTTTCAAGTATTATTTGATAGGATGGCATCTGAGGAGTTTGTTGATTTTCTTAGTGGACGAAAACCCAGTGATGAACTCTTGTCCAAGTTGAAGCATGTATTGCTATCTGTGGGAGCGGTGCTGAAAGATGCTGAAGACAAACAAGTTACCAAATCAGAGGACGTCTTGGATGTGAAAACGTGGCTTGATGAGCTGAAGCATGCTGTCTACGATGCAGAGGACGTCTTGGATGAGATTGCTACAAAAGCCTTACAATCCAAATTAGATGGAACCAATATTACAAGTAAGGTACGAAACTCCATCCATACTTCTCTTTTTTTTAAAAAGATAGAAGAAAGGATAAAAGGGGTAATTAGGACATTAGAAAATCTATCAAGTCAACAGAATGTCATGAGTATACTACAAGCTAGTACCGTCGGAAGGAAACCATCTGAAAGATTGCTTGGTAGAAGATTCATAAATTTGTGGTAGAAATGATGATGATAAGGATGAAATAATTAATAAGTTACTTCATGATGATGCTAGTGACAATAAGATAGGTGTGATTGCCATAGTTGGCATGGGGGGAATGGGCAAGACCACCCTTGCTCAGCTTGTATACAATGACAAAAAGGTCCAAAAGCATTTTGACCTTGTAGCATGGGTTTATGTTTCAGAGGAATTTGATATGTTTAAAGTAATGAAAACAATTCTGGAAGCAGTAACATCTTCGACTAGTCATATTCAAGATCTAAATCGGCTTCAACTTCAAGTAAATGAGAGATTGATGGGAAAGAAATTCCTATTGGTCTTGGATGATGTTTGGAATAGGAATTATACTGATTGGGAGATATTAAGCAACCCCTTTAAATTTGGGGTACAAGGAAGTAGGATCATCGTAACAACGCGCGATGTTGATGTTGCATCAGCCATGCGTGCTTTTGAAATCCATCATCTAAAGAAGTTACCAGAGGAGGATTGTTGGTCACTATTTGCAAGACATGCATTTCATAATGCTAACAGCTCCTATATGCATTCAGAGGAGGATTGTTGGTCACTATTTGCAAGACGACAATTTGTTGAAAAATGTAAAGGTCTACCTTTAGCAATAAAAACAATTGGGGCCCTCTTGCGAGACAAAGATGATGTTAGTGAATGGTATATGGTTTTGAATAGTGAGATATGGAGTTTGTCAAATCATGAAGATATACAAATTCTTCCTGCTCTAAGATTAAGCTATAAACATTTTCCCTCATACATAAAACGGTGTTTTGCTTACTGGGCAAACTAAAATGTCTCCAGACATTAATCAAGTTTGTCGTTAGCAAGCGCACTGGGTGTAGCATTAGAGAATTGGAGAGCTTGAAAATCTTCGAGGAGCACTTTCTATCTTGGATCTTGAAAATGTTGAATCTTTCAAAGATGCAGAAGGTGCATGCTTGAGGAATAAAATGGACCTTTAAGAGTTGGCATTAAACTGGAAAGAAGGTTGGAATACTGAGATTTCAGAAAGTCAAAGAGATGTACTCAACGGTCTACAATCACATAGAAACCTTAAAAGTCTCACTATAAATGACTACATGGGTGGAAGTTTTCCAAATTGCGTAGGGGATCATTCCTTCCCTTATGTAACGTCTATTCATTCGGGAAACTGTAAATATTGTTGCAGCTTACCAGCACTTGGGAAGCTACCCACTTTACAAAACCTCTCTATAAATATTGATTCTCTTTACAAAACCATTTTGATCTCGTTTTGGTTTGTTAAGATGCAGTTTTTGACACACTACATAAAGAGCATTAGTAAAGATCAGTTGACACACTTCTTTTGTCTCTTTGGATGTCAGTGGTGCTGCTGTTAATTTCGGAATCGGAGGCAAAACCGTTATGTTGATCGGAAGTATGTTAGTGAGTATCAAATCTGTTATTTAATTTTGAATAGAAAAAACATTTTGTTGTGACTACCTTGCTCTGTTTTTTTTTTCATGGTTGGTCTCCATGTGACACTTCTTTTCACTTTAATTTGCAGACACGTGATATGGTCAATGTGGGCAGGAGTAAATTTACATTGAAATCACGAACAATGACTGTTCATCTGCACTGAAGTTTTGCATTGAAATCACGAACAATGTCGGAAGCTGAGATATTAGCAGATAACAAGTTTCAGTAGACGACCAGACGTGAAAGTAGTTGGAGTTGAATAGAAGTTGTGCGTTTTACTAAGTGGAACTTGAACTTTCCGTGACCATGTTGTTTGGGAATGCTAGTGAACTTTCAGGATACAACGACGTTTGGCTTTGTTGAAACTGTTTGTGTTGCAACTGTTCTTACAGATTTCATCACTAGTTTAATCAGGTCTTAAGACTAAATTAATGCTCTGTAAGAGCTAAACTTCTTACTTAAGCCTAGATTCCAGGTTCAAGATCACATACTGAAACTCTAAATCTTCTGTTTCTGCCGAAGTTTGCATGCAGCTCTATCTATCTCTGTTCATCGTTTTCATCTGTAGGTATGTTCATGAGTCATAAGTCAGGCAATATCAGAATCAATTGAAAGATGTTTTTTGTGTCTGCTCTAACTTTAGCAAGTCTATAATATTTAGATCACTTAATGACATCGTTGCCATTTAATTGCCACTTCAGATCAACAAATGGCCGCTGATCTATAAAGTTATTTCAAACCCAAAGAAATTTCCAGACAGTGGATATGTCCCATTTCTCTGCCAAATCTTGTATCTCATCCAACATATATGGCCAACGAGTACTAGACTAGGTTATGTTAAAATTATGAGAAGTGCTATAGCCACCTCAGTTTGCGAGATTACTTTTGTTTAAACTATTTGTAGCTAAAGGATTTCAATAAAATTATATGACCTCAATTTCTCAAAACCTCAACTTCACTTGGTTGAGTAAGTTATTTGAGCTTACACTTAGGATTCGTTTGAGAACAAATTTCATCTCATCCCATTTTAAAATTTCTCATACTTTCCTACTCAAACATAAATACTTTTTAATTTCAAATTTTCAACATTTTCATATGATCATTACAACTTTCTCAAACTTTCAAATAAAACACAAAAAATAATTCAACTTTTTTAATTTTTAAAACAAAAAGTATGTTAAAAAATCATATTTTAACAATATTTGAACTTTATAATACCTATAGTGTTTATAATAAACGCTGGTTTCTGATTCATTTATTTGATTGGTTGCAAATTAAACGGGTTTATTTTCTATTGATATTGAATGTGATTCTTTGGTGGTGGTTAACTGGATATTGGCTAAAGCTTGTACAGTTAGGTATTTTGGGATTTTTGGGACAAGTTGATGATTTTACTTGAGGATTTTGATTACAGTTGTAAGACCCAGCCCCGGCCCTGACCCAACTTCCTCCCAAGGAGCCCAAGCCCGTGGAAGCGTTTTCAGAATCGTCGCATGGTTTCCCTCATTTTTTTTCCATTTCCATGCACGTCCCTTTTCTCTTTTCCTTAGGTTTTATCTGCTTTCCACTTATAGCTTCTATAAGTGTTAAGCATCCTCAATCCTAGATTCATTGCCGCTGCCCTTTCCTCAAGCCCTCAACCATCCAAACTCCTCTGAGCATCACCCTCCATTGTGAACCTCGGCTACCACCTCAACCGAGAGACAAACAACCGAAGACCACCCTGTTCTTGCAACTCAAATCAGAACACCTGCTTCCTCCACGTCGAACCACAACCCAGCCACCCACAGAGCCAGCTCTCTTTGTGTCTTCGTTACCAACCCAGCACACGCGAAACCGTAGCCCAGCAACTCCTCTTTGCAAACAGCGCACCACCCTCTAGCTCGGCCTTGACCCACCCAGTCACGGCTCACCTAGCTACCACACAAACCAACCTCCACAAGCCACGACCCACGCCATCCCAACTTCACCGTAGCCCAGTCCTCACCAGTCCGTAAAGCCCCAATCCGCAAGCCTCAATTGCGTTCAGCAGCCCCGCCTCCCCGAAAACCAAACCAATCTAGCTGCTCTTCCTTAGACCACCATCACGTCGAAGTCTCCTCCCTCTCAGCCACCGTGCAAGGTCAAGAGCCTTCATAACACTGCCCTTCATCACCGTCGCCCAGCCATTGAAAGATATACCACCCACGAACTCCTCTGTTTTTAGCCACCCGAAACAGAGATCCTACCCACCGAACCAACGTACCGCACCGCACCAGCCGCTCCAAGCTGTCGCCACCCTCATAGAAAGGGACATCGGACACTCACAGGCCACCTCAGTCTGTAGCAACCCCTCATGGTGAGCCATTGCCGAAGCTTTCACTGCCTTTCCATTCCTTTCTCTGGTTGTGCGCAACTCTCTCTCTCTCTCTCTTCGTTTCTCTCACTCATCTCTCTCTCAGTGCCCCGCCGCCGTGACCACTTTCATCCACCGCTCAGCCCCTTTGCTCCGCCGCACATTTCACATCTCTCTCGATCAGCCTCCGTGCGTTTAACAATCTCTGTTTCTTTTTACAAATTTTAATAGGATGGTTTACATAGGTTGTGATGCTTGCCTTTAGGTTAAAATAAAAATAAATGTTTTAATTACATTATTATCCTTCGAGTTACAAACTGTGTTAGTATGTTTTAAACTTTTTACAAGGAGACTCCATTTTATTTATGTTTATAGAAAAAATTTAAGTAATTTTAACATGTTATGAAGTAGAGATTTATTTTTAAGAGTAAACATTAATGGTGTAAATTTATTTCTACACTTTAGATATGCTCTAGTTCATTAAATAACAGTTGTGGTTTAATTTAAAATATTTTGGTATAATTATATGATCTAGTATTAATTTTATAGTTTGATTACAATCGTAAATAAGTTACAATTTTTTTTTTTTTTTATGTTTTAGTCGAAGTTATTAGATGGGCTTTGATGATTTTAGAAAGAGATGATATATTTTGAAGTTATGAGAATTTTAGGCTTTGAAAAATTATGATAGGTTATTATAGAAGCGTAGGCTTAAATATCGAAATACGTGTTCAAGTGAAATTTACGAGAATTACGTGATTATTTTATAGGTGACGAGTAATAATTGTTCGGCATTTTTTTGAGGAAGATTCTGAAAAACTAAGAAGTTCATGTAAGCGGGGTTCAGATCATTTTTTTGCAAAAAATAAAATGATCTGAGGTTAATTTTGGAAAATATGCATATTTTGTTATGAAAATAAATTTTGGAAACAACCTCAGTTATTTGTTCTGCATTACTTAAGAAATTATGTATGAGAAGAATGTATTTTCTGTCATGACTAGTGTAGACATGAGATTATTTTGACATTTGTTTTTGAATTGTGTAAAAGAGAGCGAATAAGAACTTTTGTGCATAAATTATATTTTTGTCATCTGATTCTGTTCTGTTCTGTAAATATTTTGTACTCTGATTTGATATGATGTGATTTCTGAAACCTCTGGCATGACATTCTGTTTCTGTTCTATTCTGACCTTACCATGGGTGTAAAACTATGGCCTCTGTTTGGGTTGGTACCAACTTTTCTATTCTGATGCACCCACTTTGGAAACAAAGTGTTTTTCTGCGTGGTCTTTCCTATGTGCATACTCGGGGCTCCAAGAATAATAAGAGGAAGATTCATATTCTGTTTCGGCTCGGTTGGCCGAGGTTTGCACAACCCTACCACGGGAGTTAAACATGGAATTATGTTATAACTATGCATTCTGTAAATAAAAAGTGTTTTGTTCTGCATTCTGAAGTCTATAAATGCTCATATTTGCATACTAGTATATGTTATCTGCTTACTGAGTTGTTGATAACTCACCCCTTATCTCCATAATATGTTTCAAATATTTTTGATGCAAGAACTGGAAGTCAGGAATAGGGAGTACTTGCGAGTTTTGTTGATCATAGACGACTAAGTGCCTTAGAATACAAGGACTTTTGGGAGAGTCTTTTGGTAGTGTTGATATTTTATGTTGCTTTGGTATTTTAAGAAATGGATATTTCTAGCCTTTGCGGAAATGTTTATGTATATTTTTTTTAGGTATTTCTGATGTACTCTTATGTAGGAATATGAATATTTGTGCTGAACAAATAGAGTAATATGTTATGGAGACTCTAGTTTATTTTAAAAGTGTTATTGGAGATGATTTTAAGTGACATGAGTTAACTCTTCGGACTCTCGGAGACGAGGCGTTACAACAGTATTGGTCATTGTTTTAGAGAAATTAATCAAGTTGCAGACTGACTTGCTCGCGAGGGGGCTTGTGAGTTAAACAATATGATTAGGGAGACATCTCAGTTAGGCCGTGAGGCCAGAGGTTTGTACAGGCTGGACTGGGTGGGATTGGCAACCTTTCGCATGCCTTGAGTTTTTGGTTTTTGTTTTTGTCTGGTTCGTTTTGTAGGCATGTTAGATACTGCAACATTTTTCTTTTCTTTTTTTGGCTTGTAGGCTTGTTTAGTTCTACTATAGTTGTGGTTTGGTTGGTTTGTAATTGGGTGCTTAAGCGAGGTTGGTTTGTAATTGAAGTTTTCCTCCGGCTTAAGCAAGGGTTACTAATAAACTTGGGATGGGGCCACTGAAGTGGGGCTACCGACTCTTTTCCAAAAAAAAAAAAAAATGTAATGAATAAAAGGAGAAACTCATACATATGTAGGAGCTCAATTACAATTTTTTCCCACGAAGAATGTATTTGTGAGGTTAACAAATTCAACGTATATGAATTTCTTTTACTGTGATTCATTGGCATTTGCTAAAAGATTATAAGCGCCATCGAAACCAAATAATTTGCAGCAAAACAATTATTTGAAAAAATAAAAATGGCGCCGGCAGTAAGAGTTTTTATGGCAATATTTTTACATTTACGGCACCACTACTTAGCCGCAAATGTGATTTTTTACCTGCATCTACTCGGTCTTTTTTGCGGCAAAAATATAACTGAAGACCGATGTCGCTGCAAAAATCTCAATCAAGACTCGTCACTTGTTCTATGTAAAAACAAATTATGAGAACTTTAAAAGTGCGAGGCTCTTCAAGAAGCTAAGCAGTTGATCAGTACGTTTTATGCATTAGCATCGTCAACATGGAGATTTTATTGTAAAAAGGTAGCGAATAATTATGACTTATTGCCAATCTTAAGATGTTTACGGGTGCTATATCTTTATCCAGAGATTCTTAGAAAATGTGTTTTAAGTTATTATTATTATTATTATTATTATTATTATTATTTTGAAATGAACTAAGAATTTCATTAATGCAATCAAGAAATACATGAATAATTGGAGTTTGATGAGATATTTAGAAAGGGGAAAAACAGAACAAAAAACAGTAATTGGAGTTCCGTTCACCACCTCAAATATCTAATGCTCATGCTGCACTCCCCACCTTAAATAAATATCTCACATTCTAAGAACTACTTTCTGAGAAATTCAATCAAATGATAACTACAGAAAATTATCATTACCTTCTAAAACTGCTGACAACTACTGCGAAATATTAGAATTAATTAGATCTCTAAATTTCCATATTCAAGATCACATGCTAGCTGAAACTCTTAATACCCTCTTTCTATCTCAACTTATCTCTTCTTATCTCGTCTAACAATATTAAAAAACTTAAGTAATATTAAAAAATTATATTCAAATAATATTTTATTCAACTCTTAAATCATCTCATCTCATTTATGTAGCCATACCAGTAAATCTTGCTTGAATTGACCGGTGTTTATCGTTAATTACTATCTGTTCATCATGTAGTGCCAACTCTAAGCATATATATAATTAAGGACATAATTGTTGGGAATTTGGACCTCCTAAATTCACCCCAGAATCCACCTCTATGCAGGAATATAAAGAGAAATAGAGAAATAATAATAACACAAGAATTTACCTGGAAACTCCCAAAGCAGGAAGAAAAACCAGCAGACCCAGAGAAGAAAATACACTATGTGAAAAATTGTTACAATCACACAATTTTTCTCCTCACCACAAATGACACTCACAAAATTTTCTCACTAAGAAAACTTTAACTTTCACCTCTTTCCCTTTTACAAGAAAAGGCTAATAGAGGATTTTACTCACAAGTTATTACTTGATAACTTGTTAGTTGGTGTGTCTAACCAAGAAGTCTTAGCCTCCTTATATAGCCCAAGAGGCTTATTGTGGCTTCACTTCCTACCCATGTGGGATTGAAGCCAAGGAACAAACTCAACAATCTCCACCTTGTGACTTTGGCTGATCCCACAGCCATGCTCCACCTGGATGAAGATCTTCATAGCTTCCGCTATCTTTTTGCACCTATCTTTATGCTTGAAGACCAACTGAAGTCGCGCACAGCTTCAGTTTCTCAAGTGTAACGCTCTTTGTCAACATATCAGCAGGGTTCTTACTTCCACAAATTTTCTCAAGTAACAACTGTCCATCATCTACCAACGATCGTATGAAGTGATACCTGATCTGTATGTGCTTAGTCCTGGAATGAAATGCTGGGTTCTTGGCGAGGAATATTGCACTCTGATTGTCGTAGTAGAGAGTGCCCTTTTGAATATCTTTGCCCAATTCCTCCAAGAAACCCTATAGCCAAATCATTTCCTTTGCAGCTTCTGAAACTGCAATGTACTCAGCTTCTGTCGTCGACAAAGAAACTGTCTTTTGTAGATTAGAACCCCATGAAACTGCAGTACCACCCAGGGTGTAGACAAACCCTGTGGTACTCTTTCTGCTATCAACATCTCCAGCTAAATCAGCATCAACATAGCCCTGCACCTCTAAGCCCTCTCCTGAGAAACACAAGCACGTTTCTGAGGAGCCTTTTAGGTACCTCAAAATCCACTTCACTGCTTCCCAATGTTGTCTTCCCGGGTTACTCATGTATCTACTCACAACTCCCACTGCATGGGCAATATCTGGTCTAGTGCAAACCATAGCATACATAAGTGAACCAATAGCTGAAGCATAAGGAACCTTACTCATGTAGTCTTGTTCCTCTTCTGACTTTGGTGACTGATCCTTACTGAGTCTGAAGTGATTGCCTAAAGGTGTGCCAACTGGTTTGGCCTTGTCCATATTGAACCTGCTGAGTACCTTTTTCACATACTCAGCCTGAGAGAGTCTTAACGTGCCTCTGACTCTGTCCCTAACAATTCTCATGCCAAGAATTTGCTTTGCAGCTCCCAAATCCTTCATTGCAAAGTGCTCTGACATCTGCTTCTTCAGATTATTGATCTCATCAATACTAGCCCCTGCAATAAGCATGTCATCCACATATAACAACAAGATAATATAAGAATTGTCAAACTGCCTGACATAGCAGCAGTGATCTGCCTGACATCTGATGTATCCTGCACTGCACATAAAACTGTCAAACTTCTTGTACCACTGTCTAGGAGCTTGCTTCAGGCCATACAAGCTCTTCTTCAGTCTGCAAACTGAATCTTCATTTCCCTGTACTACAAACCCCTCAGGTTGGTGCATGAAGATGTCTTCTTCAAGGTCTCCATGAAGAAAAGCTGTCTTCACATCTAGTTGCTCAAGAAATAGATCTTCAGTAGTAACCATAGCCAACACTAACCTGATGGTTGTGATTTTTACCACAGGAGAAAAGATCTCAGAGTAATCAATACCCTGCTTCTGCTGAAAGCCTTTTACAACAAGTCTGGCCTTGTACCTTTTACTACCATCTTGCTCAGTCTTTACCCGGTACACCCACTTGTTGTGCAATGCCTTCTTCCCTGATGGAAGTTTTGTCAACTCCCATGTATGATTCCCTAACAAGGAATCCATCTCATCTTTCATGGCCAGCTCCCACTTGCTAGAATGTTCATCTTGCAAGGTTTCCTGGTAGCTCTGCGGTTCTCCACCATCTGTCAACAGAATATAATTCAAAGTAGGTGAGAAACGCTGTGGGGGACGAATAGTCCTAACTAACCTGCGAACTGCAGCTGCAGGAGTAGACGGCTCTGGTTCTGATTGCGGAATAATCGGAACGGGTGCATCGGACCCATTCTCCCCGTCACTCACATCTCTACACTGCACAGTGGTCTCTGGTAGGTCATCCAAGCTCTCGAACTCGAACTCATGAGGAGCTGCTTCAGCAACTGTACTGGACTTATCCTTGTACATAATCTTCTCATTGAATATCACATTCCTGCTTCTTATAATCTTCCGACCCTGATCATCCCAGAAACGATAACCAAATGCCTCGTCTCCATAGCCAATGAAATAACATTTCTTTGACTTAGCTTCAAGTTTACTACGGGCATCAGAATCAACAAGAACATAAGAAAGACAGCCAAAAGTTTTAAGGTGAGAAAATTTGACCTCTTTCCCACTCCAAGCCTCCTCAGGCAGTCCACAATCCAATGGAACTGATGGCCCTCTGTTTATCAAGTACACAGCAGTGCTGACTGCATCTGCCCAGAAAGTAGGTGGTAATCCAGCGTACAGCCTCATGCTTCTAGCACGCTCATTAATGGTTCTATTCATACGCTCAGCAACTCCATTTTGTTGTGGTGTTCCAGGAATGGTCTTTTCCATTCTGATACCGTGAGTTGCACAGTACTCATTGAATCCTCCATCAATATATTCTCCACCATTGTCAGACCTCAAGCATTTCAGCTTTAAGTCTGTCTCTGTTTCAACCAGGGCTTTCCAATTTTTGAACACATTAAATACATCAGATTTATGCTTCAAAAAATAAACCCATTCCTTCCTGCTGTGATCGTCAATGAACGTGACATAGTACCGAGAACCTCCAAGAAATGCAACTGGGGAAGGTCCCCACACGTCTGTGTGCACAAGATCTAACTTTCCTGTTTTCAGTGTTCTACCACTCTTCAAGAAACTAACCTTCTTTTGTTTTCCCATAATGCAACTCTCACACGTACTGAGATCAACTGACTTTAGTTCTGGTAGCTTGCCTCTAGCCAGTAGTTCTTTCATGCCCTTCTGACTCATATGGCCAAGCCTACAATGCCACAAATCTGCTGTGCTCTCTGCAACGGTAGTAGCAACAGTATTATTCAAACCAGTAGTCATATAAAGTGTACCAGTTTTCTTACCCCGAGCCAGTACCAATGCCCCTTTAGTGACCTTCCAGGTGCTATCTGAGAACACTACTGAATAGCCACAATCATCGAGTTGCCCAACAGAGATAAGATTCTTCTTCAACTCAGGAATGTGTCTGACTTTCTGCAAGATCCATTTGTTCTTGTTAGGGAGTGCAATATCAATGTCTCCCATTCCCACCACATTCAAAGCCTCTCCATCAGCCAAGTACACCTTCCCAAAATCACCTGCAACATAGTTTTGCATTATTTCCCGATGGGAAGTTGTGTGGAAAGAAGCTCCTGAATCCAGTATCCAGTCATCAACTGGAGTATGAACTGCAAGTAATAGTGCATCTTGTACTTCTTCAGTTACCACATTAGCACTATCATTCTCCTTTTTAGGATTTCTGCAATTCCTTTTTATGTGACCAGCCTTGCCACAATTCCAGCAAGTTGCCTGCTGCCCAGGCTTTGTCTTGCTCTTGCCCCTGTTCTTTGATTTTGATCTGCCTCTGTTTGAGTTTCTGTCTTGTGATCTCCCTCGAGAATCAACATTAAGCGCTGAAGTCGAACCCGAGATTTCGCCTGAATCCCTCTTGCGTACCTCCTCAGCCAAAATCAAATCACGAATATCATCATATTTTAATTTTGATTTACCAGCAGAATTACTGACAGCCATTCTCATGGCTTCCCAACTATTTGGCAGTGAGGCCAATAGTATCAATGTACGTATCTCATCATCAAACTCAATTTCAACAGATGACAATTGATTTGTGATAGTATTAAAATCATTTAGATGTTGTGCAACAGACGTACCATCTGACATTTTCAAGTTGAATAACTTTTTCATCAAATGTACCTTGTTATTTGCTGACGGCTTTTCATACATACTTGACAAAGCCGCTATGAGATCTGCAGTCGTCTTCTCCTTGATGACGTTGTGTGCAACGGATCTCGATAGGGTTAGTCGAATAACCCCCAGAACCTGTCGATCTAGCAGGTCCCAATCAGCAACTGCCATGGTCTCCGGCTTCTTCCCTAACAATGGAAGATGAAGTTTCTTCCCATAGAGGTAATCCTCTATCTGCATCCTCCAGTATCCATAATCCGTGCCATCGAACTTCTCGATCCCTGATACTTTCACGTCTGCTCCAGCCATCTCCTTAGACCCGAACCTTGGCTCTTGATTCTTTTACCGTAAGAATGAATAGTACTCACTAAGTAAGTTCCCAGGAAAGATTTCTCTTTCCTAGACAGAACTTCAAAGTTCCCAGGAAAGATTGGAGGGTCACAATGGACACACTTAGAATTTCCAATCTCCTTAGACAGAACCTCCTTAGACTGTACGTATCCACACTACCATACCAAAGCTCCACCCCACAAAAGAAAGAGGACCCCAGCTCTTGATACCAATTGTTGGGAATTTGGACCTCCTAAATTCACCCCAGAATCCACCTCTATGCAGGAATATAAAGAGAAATAGAGAAATAATAATAACACAAGAATTTACCTGGAAACTCCCAAAATAGGAAGAAAAACCAGCAGACCCAGAGAAGAAAATACACTGTGAAAAATTGTTACAATCACACAATTTTTCTCCTCACCACAAATGACACTCACAAAATTTTCTCACTAAGAAAACTTTAACTTTCACCTCTTTCCCTTTTACAAGAAAAGGCTAATAGAGGATTTTACTCACAAGTTATTACTTGATAACTTGTTAGTTGGTGTGTCTAACCAAGAAGTCTTAGCCTCCTTATATAGCCCAAGAGGCTTATTGTGGCTTCACTTCCTACCCATGTGGGATTGAAGCCAAGGAACAAACTCAACAATCTCCACCTTGTGACTTTGGCTGATCCCACAGCCATGCTCCACCTGGATGAAGATCTTCATAGCTTCCGCTATCTTTTTGCACCTATCTTTATGCTTGAAGACCAACTGAAGTCGCGCACAGCTTCAGTTTCTCAAGTGTAACGCTCTTTGTCAACATATCAGCAGGGTTCTTACTTCCACAAATTTTCTCAAGTAACAACTGTCCATCATCTACCAATGATCGTATGAAGTGATACCTGATCTGTATGTGCTTAGTCTTGGAATGAAATGCTGGGTTCTTGGCGAGGAATATTGCACTCTGATTGTCGCAGTAGAGAGTGCCCTTTTGAATATCTTTGCCCAATTCCTCCAAGAAACCCTGTAGCCAAATCATTTCCTTTGCAGCTTCTGAAACTGCAATGTACTCAGCTTCTGTCGTCGACAAAGAAACTGTCTTTTGTAGATTAGAACCCCATGAAACTGCAGTACCACCCAGGGTGTAGACAAACCCTGGGTATCGTCGGTAAAGTATAGAGGATTTAGTGGCATTTATATTAGAGACGCTTATGGATATGCCGAGAAAATTGAAATTTATCGACGTTTCATTTTTATGCCGGTAATTAAATATATATTTGTTGGTGTTTGCATAAATGTCAATAAAGTAGAGAGGATTTAGCGGCGTGTATATTATCGGCATTTATAAATATGCCGTAAAAATAGAAATTTATTAACGTCTTATTTTTACGCCGTTAATTAAATATACATTTGTCGGCGTTTGCATAAACGTCAATAAAGTAGAGAGGATTTAGTAGCGTTTATATTAGAGATGCTTATAGATATGCCAAAAAATAGTAATTTATTGATGTTTCATTTTCACATCGGTAGCTATTATGAGATTTTGGATTCCGGAAACGTGGGGTGGGAGTCATTTATGGAATAGGACTCAATATTTATGGAGTGAGAATAATGGATTTTCCAATTAAATTTGGTAATTTTACAAATTAAAAAAAAAATTATGACCTGATAAACACAAGCTAGGGTTTTGTAATGGGCACAAGAAACCCAAGCCCATGAGAATCAGTCCCACGTCAAAGCACGTCTCCCATGCACATCACCTATTCACATTTCTTGTCCCATTTTTCACTAGAGTTTTCAACAACCACACACGTTAATGCACAAACCTTCTACTTTGCACCTTAATGATCTTCCCCAAGCTAGGGTTGCCGCATGCAATAGCCCATCCTTCTTCCTCAACCCCACGTTCACCACCCCAGTGCCCAATAACCATTGCATGCACGTACGGCCATTAACAGCTACTGCCACCAACCTCCATCTTGTAGCAACAACCCAAATGGAAACTCACCCCCACCGTAGCGCCCCCTGCTTAGCCATCGTAGCCATTGCACAAGCTCCACGCATGGAACCGCAACGTCAAAGGCTCTATTTTCACCATACCAAAACATAGCAGCCCATTCTCCTTGCTCTCGATTCCATTAGGTGCCGCTAGCCTTGGCACGGTGAAGTCCAGCTCACTGGTGTGTTCACCTCAACCGCCCAGCTCGGCCAGAGTGCCACCTGCACGGCTCCATCCCTCTGTGTAAACCACATCTGATCCTTTAGCTTCCCACCGTCTGATCTCTCACCGTCTCTCTTTCTCTCACATTATCTCTCTCTCGCTCATCTCTCTCGCTCTCTCTCTCTCTCTCTCCCACCTTGCCGACCACTCACGACCACCGCTCATTGCCTCTCTCGGTGAGTCCTCCGCAACCAGCCTCTTATATAATAATTTATATATAGACTTAAAGTATATTACTAATAGTAATAGAGTGTTAGTACAAGACCATAAAGTATAAATTGTAATTAATATACATTATATACTAATGTATATTAGTATTATTATAGTAAATTCATAATACTAATATAATTATCGAAAAGATTAATATATTGAGAATTTATTAAGCATAAAATGTTATTAATATATATTTTATTTAAAGTATATGATCAAATAAATATTCATGTTTAACATTATAATAACATTATCTTATATATAATATATAATAATATTTTATTATATATATTATATATAATATAAAAAATATTATGTTAACATTTTAATTACAGAGAAGATTAGAATATTTGGATCAAAGAGTACTGATCAAGCATAATATTAGTCAACAAATTAGAAAGAAAGTGGCGGAACCAACAATTTCTTCGAAGGGGTTTTGCTACATAACCTCCTACTATTCATCCACACTCCACACTCCACATTTTTTAATATTTTTTTAATATTGTTTTTTGAATTTATTTTTTTAAACTATTTCAAATTTTTTATTCACTATTCATATAAAAATTATTTAATAAAAAAAATTTGAAAAGATGAAGTGTGGAGTATTGGGAGGTTGGGAAGATTTATTATTCTTCGAAAAGGGGCCGATTTTTTTTTGCTGGAGAACACATTTTCATAAATTTTTGGGAGCCCTAAACGTGGTTCCGCCTCTACCTAATGAACTAATGAAAAATAATGAAAATTTAAGTTGGCGTGCTGCCTCAAATTTTCATGAAATTTAAATTTCCCTCTCATTGGCAACGCTGCAAATTATAGGATGAAGCGCATCTTATTCCCTCAATATTCCAGAGGGAAGCGCCCCTTATTCCCTCAAATTCTCAATATATCAGCCAACGAGATGCAGCCCCGCCCACGCACACGTTAACCTTCATCGGAGGAGAACCGGACAAGACCACCCATTGCTACAGCTTCTCCACGCCGCTGCCATCCTGAACCAAAGAACCACCAAGCAACGCCTAGAGCATCCGCCTCATATGATCTGTGATCTGTAATGGCTGATCTTCTCGTGACCACCACCCAAATGCAGCCAAGTCCTCTCATGCACAAAGGAAGTCCCTCCAACCAACGGCGCCACCACCCTCCGCACTTGGAAATCTGCATCGGAAGCCACATGTGAGACGCCAAGAACCAGCAACGGCTGCCTGCATATAAATATATACCGATCCTGCAGCCTCTGTTTTAAGCAAGAAGAACAGAGCATTGTTCTCCAAACCGAGGGCCATGTCTTGCTGCAGTTGGGCCACGACGCCACCGCAAGCAGCAACAAAAGACGCCGGAAAACAAGCCTCCACCGCCCAGTTGATCGATGTTCAGCACCACTAGTGTCCGTAACTCCCACGCCGTTTTATGAGTAAACTCCCGCGCCGTTTTATGCTTTCTCTCTCCATTCTCTCTTTCTCATCACACTATTTCTCCCTGCTTCCACAGTAAACTGCCTTCTCCCAGCCACCTTGCCGCCACTACGTAGCTGCTCTCATGGAGTCTCCGTCGCACAGCCCCTCTTGCCAGTACCCCATACATGTTGACATGAAGAAATGCAGAAAGTGGGGATTAACATTTCCATCATTATTTTTTTGTGTTTAATTTGAGCGTCTGTCTTAGATTATTTTCGACAAAAAGAACTGAGCTGGTTGGATCTAATTAACATAGTGAATTAATTATAGCAAATATATATGTTTGGAAAAGGGAAATAAAAAGATAATTGTTTCATATTTTGTTTACTTTTTTTCACTTCCCATCTATTATCTGACAATGATGTCTCTCGCTCATGCATATACAGGGATGTTATGGTACTAGAAGCACTTCTCTGCATTGTTTGTGAAAGGAAGAAACGAAGTATACTTTTACGAGAGGCATCTGGGGAATGAACCGTGGAAATCCGTCCAAACTCTGTTCGGCTAATCTCATCTATAATCAAAATGTTCTAATGTTCAGTATTTTTTCACATGTAATGATTTTATATATAGTTGTTTTTCACATGTAATCAAATCACTTTTATGTGATTTGATTTGTAATTTTTTGGATCTGGCAAAATAATTACCCAATTACTGGCAATTGGTGGGTGTCTATTTTAGTGCTGACAAAATAACTATCTAATTACTAGCATTTGTAAAAGCCGATAACAGTCTTAAAAATGCCAATATCAAAATAATTTATTAGTGCTTATAGACGTCAATTAAATAAAGAATAATTACCGGTATTCATAAGCGTCGGTAAAATTATCTACAAAATGCAAGTACCAAAATAATTTACCAACGTTTGTAGACGTCAGTAAAATAAAAAATAATTATCGACATTTGTAAACGCCGGTAACACAATTCACAAAACGTCGGGTGCAACAAATATTAACGACACTTGTAGACGTCGGTGAAAAAAAATGTTGGGAGGAATTGGTCGATTACCGGCATTTGAAAATGTCAGCAACATAATAAATAAAATGCCGGTAATAAAAAATGGGATGGTGGCGTTTACATAAACGTCGAAAAATAATATTCCCGACTCTTAAGTGCCGGCGCTTGGGTTGCGTCGGTATATAAACGCCGATAAAACAATTACCGGCATTTATTGTCCAATTGCTGACATTTATGGGATGCCGGCAAATTGCCGACATCTTTTTTTTCTAAAAACTGTTGTGGTTTTTAGGGGTGTTCATCCGGGTTCCGATCCGGGAACCTGGGTATACCCGGACCGAAACCCAAGTTTCAAATCTAGGCCAATACCCGGTTGGTCCGGGTCAGACTCGGGCCAGAACCCGGATGAATTCGGGTTTTTAAAACCCATAAATCTGGGTATCGAGTTGTAATTGGGTTTTTAAGTCCATATAAAAGGTTTAGAAGCATAATTTCTTTTAAGCCTATGGAATTAAAATGTTGAAAATCATAATTCTTCTATATTTATTAAAAGAATTTAAAAAAGTGTTGAAAATCATAATTTTTTATAAAAGCATGTATTTTATGAAAACAATTTCTGAGTCACATTAAAAAGCATAATACTAACATTTTCCAGAATAATAAAAATATATAAAAATGAAAAACTAAAATGCATGCAATCCACTACATATTACACTATTTTATTATTTACACATTACATTACATTGCAAAATACAAAACTACAAGATATGAATTGCAAAATAAATTCGGCAACCTAAGAAACAGACAAAGATCCAAGGCATTGGATTCCAGACTTCATATCGCCACTACAATGAACTCAGCAATGAAAGAAACTCTATCGGCTCTTCATTTTCTTTAACAATCTGCTGATGAACAACATCCAAAGTGCAAATTAGAGGACCTACTAGGCATTGCAAGAAAGAAAGAATGCATAAACCTTGTTATAAAATATGTTAGAAACGAAAACAAAAAGCACAAACGTAACACCCTGTACTCGTAGGGTAGAGATGTCACTAACATTCATAACACAATGCCCGGTAAAGAGATTCATATCCTGAATTACCTCATTTATTGAAAAGCATCAAAAACTGAAATGAACATAATTGTTTCGAAAACTGAACGTAAGGTAAAAGAACATAAACCAATCCTTATGAAAGACATAAAAGAAATCTAATTCTTGTGTGAATATCACTTATTCCTTCCTAAGTCTTTATTCTAGACCTACTCTTGGCCATCCAGCTCTACGTCATCATAAACTTCATCTGTGACAATTAGACATAGAAGAAAACAGAAAAATAAATAAAAATGAGTTGAAGACTCAGTAAATAGTACATCATACCGTAAAACATATTTCAGCCTAGCATAGACTTAATTTCTGAAGACTTTTCACACATACATCATCATGGATTGGCACAACATATTTATTTGTCATTAACATGAGTGGAGACATTCATAATCATGGCAACATGTAATGTGAATGCATAATAACTTGTTTATCTTGTCTTAACATGAAGTGAAACACGCTTGGGTCCGTATTTCACATAACTTACATAACATGGAGTGAAACATGCTTGAGTCCGTGTTTCACTTAACTGATTAACATGGAGTGAAACACCCTTGAGTCCGTGTTTCACTTAACTGAAATGATTCACGCTTGAGTCCATGATTCATTTAACTGAATAACATGGAGTAAAACATGCTTGGGTTCGTGTTTCACTTAACTGATTAACATGGAGTGAAACACGCTTGAGTTCGTGTTTCACTTAACTTGTGGTTAACCACGCTTGAGTATGTGGCACCGTCTTTAAAACTTCTTATATTTCTTAATGCATGAGATTTCATTAGACTTCATAAACTTTCTTAACATGGCATATTCTTGTTCATGACATAACATAACATGACATATTCTTGTACATGATAGAGCATAACATGGCATAACATGATCTGAACATTTTATGACATTCCATGGCATACGTGATCAAAATACTACATGACATGGCATACATGATCCAAATACTACATGAACATGGCATACATCATCTAAGTATTACATGAACATGGCATACATAATATGGCTATTCTATTACATGGCATACTAGACATAAATTACTGCATGAACATCTCATGGCCTTCATGTGATTTTGGTAACATTCATTCATTCAAGCATAATCTCATATCTTATCAAAGATCGTGAAAAGGAAATCTAACCTTGACTTGTCTCTTAGCTTAGCATAGATAACGATCACAAACACATCATAATTTCATACATAACAATAATATTCATAGTATGCATGCATTTATATGATCATACTATTTACCTCTTAACGCTGCCTCTTGATTTCCAACTTGTAGCGCATTACCTATATGAGGTACTAAACGTTACTAATTTCCTAGAAAAGCGTGTCATAATACTCGACATAACTAAACACGTATAATGGAACTTAACTAAAAATAATATGCTTTAAAGCATACTATAAAAACATACTTTAAAATCCTTAAATACTTCTATAGAAGTAAATCCATGACTAATATATTTATTCAAGTAAAACTTTGGCCTACTTAATTATCAGTCCAGCCCCAATCAGAGAAGATAGCCCACTTAAAGACACTAAGGCCTCGTTTGTTTTCGGAAAACAGCTCATCTCATCTCAATTTCATCATTACACTTTTCCCAATTCCAATACAAAATAAAATAAACAATTCAACTTTTTCAAATTCATCTCATCTTCTCTCACCTAATCATTTCAACTTTTCAAATTTCAATACAAAATAAAATAAAAAATTCATCTCATCTCAAAAGTTTTCATCTCATCTCATCTCATCTCCGAAAACAAACGAAGCATAAAGCAATTTCTATAAACACAATCAGCCCAATTTAAATCTCAAACCCTCATGAAATCAACCCACTTGACCCAGTATTGTAGTTTCTGAAATAATTCAAGCCCACCAAGTTTAAAAACCAGTTAAGTTACAACTAAGCCTAGCCCCGATAAACTCAGTCTAGTGGTAAGGGTACTTTGGGAAACTGAAATAAAAGAAATAAAGAGATAAGACATGCTTATGGGTGAAGAGGCCGTGCGATGCTCACCAAGGAGATCAGCTGCGATGATGGCTCTGGGTGGCTGGGAGTTTCTGGCGGCGCTATTGGGAGGTTTCCTATGATGGTGCGACCCCGAGAGAGGGAGAGAGAGAGTTTAGAGAGAGATAGAGTTGAAACTTAAATCACCGAGAGAGGGAAGGAGTGCGTGCAACGACAGTGGCTTACCTGAGGGAGTGGGTGCGACAGGGCTAGGTTGGCCAGCAGTTTCTGGCGTCGTGGGTGGTGCTTCGACGTCCTAGGGTGGTCGGCGGTGGTTGGGTAAAAAATGGGGCTTATGCGATAGTGCTATATCTTTGGGTATTTTTGTGTGTTACAACAGAGGGTTTTCATAGGATTTATAGACGATGGGGAGGGGAGTGGCGTGAGTCCTCAGTAGGTATGCTAGGGTTTGAAGTTGGCTACTCTTGGGGAAAATATTCCTACAAGGATACGGATTCTGAGAGGATTTTGAGGAGTCGAGTTGTAGCTTCAAATTAGGAAACTATTCTATTATGGAAACTAATGGATAACTATACAAAAGTTTTGGTTCAGAAAGAATCACAGTTTTTAATTTATCTGATAGCATATTTCCCAAAATTAATAATAATAAAATATATAAGATACTAGTTTTATGCCCTAAATTTGGACCTGGATGTTACAACGAAGCAGTTATCCGTTGGAAGGCTGGACCAGAAATGTGCTGAAGGTGAAATGTTATGTTATAAGAAGTTATATGTGATTAACCGGTCAAAGCTATATCTTTAAACCAAGTAGAATAGATGGAGCCAATAGCCCTAATAGTTTTACAAATTGCAGGATGTTAAAAATATATATGGACGCAATCAAGAAAATAAAAAAGAACCCGCAAGTGAACAGTGATGGCAAAATCAAATTTTATCAAGAAAACCAAATTTTCTTGTCAGGATGCTCCCAAGATTTCTAGAAGCATTTTAACATAGATGTTTCCATTTGCAAGCCCATTTCACATATCAATAAAGAATAAAACTTAGTCAATTACAAACTTAACAAAATTTTCACCCTTAATGTTGTTGAAAAGCGCAATCACACATAAATAAAGATTATCAATGCAGGTCAATAACATAAGCATTCATTTTATTTTACTTATAAAAACATAAGCATTCATCTGAAATGTGTGTGGGAAGAGAAAGAGAGAGAGAGCCCCTTGATAAGTAACTCACTCTGCCCAAACATTTAAATGTTTTAAAGGTAATAAAGGCATTTCTATTACCTTTAAACTCATGCTGTTATGGTGGGCATTTTAAAATCTTCAACTTCTAATAACTCCAATATTTTAAAAATAGACAAGAGGATAGAACTTGGAAATGATTACCAACTTCTACTACAGAGCTTTATTATTGATTGGAAGAGTTATCATGATTTTAAATAAAAGTACATACGAGTTTAGTATAAAATCTGTTATAAGAAAATGGGTTCAACATCATCTAAAACTTATGCCCACGATCTAGATCTCACAAACCCAGATCCAGATCTTCTTAGGAGACTCTATGGTTATGGATATTTTCACTCCTCCCTACTAAGTCTCACAAATCCAGATCTAACCCATAAAAACACTACACAAAGATTACTCCACTCAAACATTCACATCAAAATAAACCCAAAATCAACAGAGAAAACAAAAATTATAACAAACAATACAATACGTTTTTATACAAATCAATAGAGTACAGACTACATGGAGCTTCTACTAGCATGGAACATGCAGACAGATCATAACGAAACAATACGTTTTTATACAAATCAACAATAAGAAAGCACATAGCAATAAAATAAAACCAACAACAAAAAAGAAAGTAACGTGAATGGTGGGATTATAACAAAGAGCAGGCAAACGCATGGCAGATATCATTTTGGGGCAAACAAAGAGCAAATCTCTGATCATTCATTTATATGGCTTTTAACAACAAAACATACCCATGGTTTGTTTATACCCTCGAAAACTTAAAAAAAAAAAATACCCATGGTTTAACAAAAAAGAGCAGATCTAGAAAAATAACGGCATATACTTTATACCCACATAAGATTTGTTCAAAGGAACTGCTCATAGATCGAGAGAGAGAGAGCGACTTACCGAAGTGTGAGAGAGATCAAGAGAGATTTACCAAAGTGAGTGAGAGAGAGAGAGAGAAGAGATACTTAACGAAATGAGAGAGAGAAGAGAGACTTACCGATCGAAAGTCCGGCTAGCCACGAAGGCGAGAGAGAGAGACGGAGGCAAACTTGAAGGAGAACTAGGGTTTCATGGCACGAGGGGGAGAGAGAGAGGAGAGCAGAGATAAGAATCATAAAAAGGGGGGCGCTGAGTTAGGCTTAGTTTTTTTTTTTGTTTTAATTAAAACCGGGTACTGGGGTTAAAATCCGGTACCCGGGTGTAATACCAAAATCGGCTCGGATTGGGCTGGTTAAGAGTGATGCGGGTTTGTATCCGGGCTGGAACTCGTAACCGGAACCCGATTATCCGGGTTCCGGACCGGGCCAGATAAAAATCCTGCCCGGATGAACAGTCCTAGTGGTTTTGGTTCGTTTGGCATGAAAATGAAAACCCAGCTCAACAAAGAAACTTCTGAAATCGTGGTTTTTTTTTTAATAATAATATAAAAGTGACGTGCAATTAACCACATCACACGGTTCTGCAACAGGTACCCAACGCCAAGTACCTATAGCAAAATTGTAAAATATAATGTTCCTGTTCTTATAATTTGTGGTTTATTGCTTATTTCTTTGGGGCCCTCAGTTAAAAAATAAAATTACTACTTTTAAAAAGAATAAAAAAATCAGTAGTGAAGTGCATGACATGTGATTTAGATGAGTTACTGAACTCTATTAATTATTAAAGATTTAAAGATTAATAATTACTAATAATATATACAGAATTTTTTTACAACATTTTAACTATACATTAATTATATATCTTAAAAAGAATACATTTTTATAAAATGACTTTACGTTTAAAATTATTTTATCAAAATACTCCTAAAGGCATATATATATATATATATATATATCATCATTTTCGAATTACTAAAATTATTAAAGCAGCCATTCTTGTGATGAAGCCGCCCAGAGGACAAGATGAAGCCAAGCAAGCAAACACCACAACCAATAATTTAATTAAAATTATTCGATCAAGAATAATACACAATTTTTGTTAGAATAAATAAAGGAAACATATAAAGAAAATATTCCAATATTAAAAGCCCATGATCAGCAGTACTTATAATATTAAATTCGGTCCGAACCGGAAATTTTCACCAAATTTTCCTATCGTCAATTTTATTCTGCATGGAATTAAGACGTCATGTGGTGCTGGCTTTCGCCTTGGATTGCGGACGGTGAGAAGATTCTGGTGACCGGCATAAACCGAACCTGAGGACCAGCTTGACTCTGGAGTCCCTTTATAGTGACGAGTAAACGATCCATTCCGTTGTATCCCTTAGATAATTTGTGCGATTATTTATTTTCCTGTAAAGAGTGGACATGATGCGAAGGATTGGACGCCTCTTTGGACTTTGATTTTTGCCTTGGGAAAACAGTGGACATGACTCGGTTAGCCCGAAGACGAAAAAAGGAAAAATTATTCTCTCTCCATCCCACACCCCACTCCCTATGAAAACACTTCTACACTCTATGAAAAACACTCACACATCTTATGAAAAAACTATACATGTAGAGTGTGTAATGTGAACAGTAACTGATTTGTAGCAAAACTCTGAAAAAATATCATCCTTGAAGGTCTTATCAAGGCATTACTTACAAATGTTTGTCAAACCAAATGATTTGTGAAATACAATCAGGAAAAGAATTCTACCAAACCAATATATCATCAAGAAGCCAAGCATGCCTAGCCAGTCGATAGGTTGCTTCATTGCCAACCCTTCCAGTATGCTGCAATGAACAAATCTGGAACCTCTTCATGAACTCTTTGATCTCTGCTATAATGTTGCCCAGAAAGGCTAAAGACATATGTTCCTGCTGCAGTTCACTTACCAAAAGTAAAGAATCACTCTCAATAATCAGCTCCTGCAATCCAAGAGGCACACACAATTGTAGACCTCTCAAAGTCACCAATAGTTCAATTTCAGCTAGATCCTTCACTTCATACTCCTTTTTACTAGCAAACATGAGGAACTCTCCTTGTGAATCTCTAAGAATAATACGCACACCTGTTTTTTGCTGATCCATACACACTGCCCCAACTATGTTCGATTTCATACTTCCGGCAGGTGGAGGATGCCAGTAGCATTGTCTTTAAGCCAGCTTCATTGGTTTACCTCAAGCCTCCTTATAATCTTTGTGCAGAACTAAAGCATGTTCCACCACTTGCTCAGGCAATAGGACTTTCTCTTCATATATTCTCTGATTTCTTTTATACCATAGGCCCCATGCAATTAGAAAAAATTTCTCCAAGTATTCTTTGATGCCTTTGCTCATAACTTTCTTGACTACCTCCACGAAATCTACTTGACATTCCTCTTATGGTAGACATTTCAGCTAATGGATCCAATAGTCTGTTATAGAAGAACAGTAGTAAAGGGCATGATCGACCTACATCTTCCACACCCTCACTACAGAATTTGCACTCATCCTCCAGAAGGATCCTTTTTTTACTCGAATTATGCAGAGTTGGCAACCCATCTATACAAGCTCTCCATGCAAAAACATTCACCATACAGTAGTTGAAGCTGCCAAAGTTTCTTTTAAAATTTACACTCACAAATTCACTAGTTATAACTTTTAAAATATATAAAATAAAATCCACTAGTGGATATATTTCAGAATTCAGAATGTATCCAACCATTTTCCATATATGAAAAGCAGAATGTAATAATATATTTCACAATTTTTTTTTATTAACACCGGGTGTCCGGAGTAATGTTCTGACTATTCCACAATTATTAATTATTTATTTTTCTTATTTTTCCTTCCATTTCTCTTTTGAATGGTGTTTTGTTTGTATTGTTGTTAAGGTTGTGTTTGGATAGTGGGGTGAACTCAGATTATCAGTGAATGGTAGTGAAAAAATAATAATAAAATATTATATAGTAATAAATAGTAGTAAAAGGTAGGTAAAAAATAATAAATAATAGTGACTACCCAAACAGAATTTAATCTTGGAAGAATATCATTTTCCTAAGACATTATTCGTGATAAATTTTGTCCGCACAACTATTTTTTTTTTCAGTCCTCCATACCAACCGAGTGGCATGCATGCCCAACTGATTCTTTTCTTTTCATTAATCATGAGATATGACAGGCAGCAAC
This sequence comes from Cyclocarya paliurus, assembly GCA_029856935.1. NCBI lineage: Eukaryota > Viridiplantae > Streptophyta > Magnoliopsida > Fagales > Juglandaceae > Cyclocarya > Cyclocarya paliurus. The sequence continues at coordinate 3,170,185 of CM056958.1, read as the reverse complement.
TCAGCCTTTGTAGAAGTCAAAATCCGAAAGCTCTCCGGAACTTCTATGCAAATGATCTCCATTGATAAAACTAAGATAACATAGAGTCAAGACAAAATAAATGTTATGTACATTACATATATAGAGTCAAGACAAAATAAATGTTACAAACTGGAGGGTTTTTCACGCTATGAAACTTATAAGTAAGGTATGGCTTGGTTACCAAGATGAGAGTCTTTTCTCATATAATCATTACAACTTTTTTCAAATTTACACACAAAATATAATAAACAATTCAATTTTTTCAAATTTTAAAATAAAAATTATATTAAAAAATTATATTCTAACAATATTTTATAAGTTAGTCTACATATAGTACCCAAATGGGGACTACTCATGCAAGCCCATACAGTTATGTTTTTAAAAAAATTTAAAATTACAATAATATCCTTTTTAAAATGATTTTTTTTTCCTTTTACCCTCATTCATCAATGGGACTGCACACGCAGTCCCCCACTCAGGACTGCAAATAGAATTTCTCATATTATATTCAACTTTCAATTTTTATCTCATCTCATCTCATCTATGCAACTTGAATCCTCTAATATTATATCTGAGATCCAGATATCAAGATCTCTATTATTATGATCCGAGACCATGGTATCAAAATTTTGGAGTGAAATTATGAGGGTTTTTGTGAATAGGAGCCTTACAAGAATCTCATTAAAAAAAAAAAAAAGGGGAGAGAGAGAATCAATTCATGGTTGTGTTGCCTAGGGTGGAGAATTAATATAGATGGCAAAAGCCAAGACAATAAGAAAACGTAATAATCTATCTTTACTACATATATATATATATATAAGATGCCAATTAGAAAAAATAAATAAATTAAAAAAGGAAAGGAAACAGATTTTGATTGTCTATCGTGGGAGATGCCCATTGAATCTGTGAGTTTGTGGGAGATAAATATTCAGGGGACCCTCCGGAGTGAGCTGCAAAACCCAAATTTCTTGTAGGTGGGTCCAAATTAAACTGAGAGTATTTCTCTAAAGTGCACCAATTTTCATGATTGAGAGTAGCAGATCAAATTGCTCATATTGCAAATATATATGCATTGGCTTAGAGTTGAAGTGGAATGGAACTTCTCTCTTATTGGATCCTCTAGTACTATTAAATCTGAGACCTGGATATCAAGATCTCTATAATTATAATCCGAGACCTAAGAAGTTAAATTCATCTCAATTTAAAAAAGTTAACACATCTTAATGGGACCTAACCTATAAAATATTATTATTCATAACTCAACTAAACTCTTCTGAACATCCCGACGTAGCCGGTATTTTTTGTGTAGTCCACTCAATTTGGGTGTAAAAAGGATGGTTGAGTTAATAAAGTAAGTTGCCTTGCACAATTTAGGAACTTGATTCTCACATCTCTTTTCCAAAGGCGTCATCCATGAAATTAGAACCACTGCCTTCCTTGGGCATTTCATTTAGTACTATACTATATATTATACCATATATGTGGCTATGTGCTTCCTTCCTAGTAAAGCTAACTTTAAGAACTCGTTTCATTACACAAATAAAATGAGAAATCAGTAAATAATAATAAGATAATTTATAAATAGTAATAAAATGGTTTAAGTTAAACCAATGGCAAGTCAATGAAATTAGCAAGCTTTAATTCCTTGTCATTTTCTTTTTTGGTAGGCCCTATTATATCATGTGAATTTGAAATTAGTACCGCTGCCTTTTCCTTGGCATTTCTTTTCCCACCAAACCCACTACTTTGATTCCTTTCTCTGTACTGAAAAATAATCGCAGTCATAAAGAGACAATGTTTTTCAAAACATAAATAAAAGGTATTTTGTATAATAACAATATTGTTTTATAATCTTATTTTCTTAAAAGTGGAATATAAAAATTTTAGACAATAAATTGACATCAATTTTTGTGATCACCAGATATATTTTACAATAAAAATATAATTACAATTTAACCCATCATATTAAATTACATTAATATATAAATTTATATTTATATATAAAATATTTCTATATAAGAGCTTGCAGTTCTCTTCGTAGAGAAGTAAATTTGGTAAGAAAAATGAGTGTTTTAATATTTCTTTATATATGATTAATAAAATGATCCTTAGATGATTAGTAAACTATATATGATTTAGTAAACTAAGTAGGAAATTAAAAAATAAAATGGTAGATTTCATGAATCCTTGATATTCATATTAATATATATATATTGTTAGATTTTATTAATTAAATAAAATAAATTATTTTGAGTATTTTAAATAATAATGTGATGCAAGCACTCAATTAAATAGAGAAATACTATTCATCATCCTAATTCTCATCATCCCATAACGTGGTATTAGATGATTGGATATTATTTACTATATTTCATTTGTGAACCTATCATCTAATGCTATATCATGGAATGATGAGTGGATGATGAGAATATAGATGATAAATATAATTTTTTTGTATAAAATATTAAAAATTCCGTTGATTAGTGATGCCATAAGATATTTTGTAGTTAATGTTTAATGGAGCTAAACTTATTAATTATTTTAAGTTTTATTAAATAATATATCATTTATTTGTACTGAGATGACGAGGTCGGTCCAATGGCTCATAAAATTATATTACTGTTCATTGACGTAATCGACCATTGCTGTAGGAAGAACGTTTCCAATCTTTTAAACGTACTGCGATAAAAGTTCAGAATGTCAGGTATTTTCGAACTAATTGAACATTCACTGTATTAATTAGTGTTTTTTTAACAATAATTATTCATGAGGGATCAGAAAAAAGAAAAAGAAAAAGAAAAATTATCATCTACTCCTGCTCCTCTACTACTCCTACAGTATATATTTCGTTTATTTTTGTCTAATTTCTTTTCAAAATTTAATTCCTTCTAAATTGAAAATATTAAATATACCATTTTATAGTTGAAAAATAATATTTGCAGTTATAGAATGTATAAGCGTCGCACAATTCTTTTAAGCAAATGAGTAAATATGAGAAAAATCAATTTTTTTTAATAATAGATCTCACTATTTTTTTAAAAAGTATACGACACTTGTACAACATATAATTATATCTAGCAATATTACTCTTTCTGGCTACCAACGTGATGCACGCCCCTAACATCGGCACGTGCAAATAGTATACGCATTATAAAATGGACTCTGGTGCTCCCTCAGACTTGCTAGTTACAGCCTTCATCAACCTTCCACTATCGACACATAAGACCCATGTACCGATACAATGCCGCATGGCACATCTTAACACAATTTTTTATTTTGAAAACAAATTGAGACCCTCGTTAAGAAAATAATTTGTACGTAGATCTTAAATTTACCTAATATTTTTTAGAAAAAATACACATTTTATTATTTCAAATATCATCTCTCAAATGACAATTTTGGAAGCAGAACTCCTTATACCAAGTGGCTACGTGCTTCCTTTGCTATAAAGCTCATTTAAAAGGAATGGACAGATGAAATTGCAATAAGAAATTAAAGTCAAAGTTGGTGCATTGATAGATGGAGACATTGAATACATTTTGCCAAAAGGAGTCCTTGACTTCTTGGCATTAGATAGGATTTGTATGGGCATTAGATACCATTATAATTAAATTATCAAAATAAATAAATAAACGGTTGAGAGGGGACGTCAATGCATTAAGGATAAACCTTGTATTCCGCCCACCACATGCGACCTTGGCCCACTGAAAAGGACGACCATTCCTAATGTGACGCTACGACTCCAACGTACAAAATAATATGGGAATCGTGATGTCAGGATGATGACAACACGGGTCACGCATCCCAACAATGAGTGTTCAAGTTTGTGCAACATGCAAAAAGTGCACAACAAAAGCAACGGATAAATATAAATAAGTACCAATATTTCTTTACTACAAATATAAAAAAAAAAAAAAAGCGTTTAAAAGCCATACCAATGCCCCAAAAAATAATACAAGAGCTGAAAATACAAATATGAGTGATCCCAGATCACTCTTCCGACTATGCCAACTCCTCAGGCTCTGCATCTGCATCATCAACATTAAAATTTACAGTATCAGAAAATGGTACCGCAGGTAAGAAACATTCAAAATGCCCCAAGATATAAATATATTAAAACAACTAATACTATGCATGCACATAATGACCAAAGCGCAAAACCCGAGAAAAACACCATTTCTCGAAAATCATAATTTTTCCACGCACGCCAAAAATCACTATTTGGCATAAAACTAAAATTCAAGAATAAATCCATTAATTCCAATTTTAACCGTATGCACCATGGCCTCCTCTAGGGACCATCCACATACTCTGGCTCTCTTCGTCACCCCACAGGTAACGACCGTGCGAGTGATGCACAACGAGTGATGCTCAGTTCCGCGCCTCCTGCGTACATAGCCAAGCATCCTCTGACCTCCGACAGCACAAGGGGCCACGGAGTCGGATCGAGAGTGTTACCATCCCATCCAAGTCCCGAGCAATAGCCCCAGGGGACGACACTCAGTATATTCCACTCCCGAGTGCCCAGAGGAGCTCCACCGAGATAATACCCCATCTCGGCTTGGGGTGATCACACGTACCTGAAAAACCTTTTTCACATTAAACACAGTTTTCAAAACACACACCCATGCATGCGTGCACAATGCCATGAAGTTGACCAATTACCAAACATATCAAAATATAATCAACACACAAATACTCCATCATCAATCCATTCGTCCCCGAACTCCTCAAACTCAATCTAGAAACCAACCATAACATAGTTTATAGAACAGGTTAGTACAAAAATATACTTCAGTCTTAAAAGTATTTTGGAAAAATACTTACAATGCTATAAAGTAATTTTAGGAGGATTACAGAGGAGCTAGAAGCGCCAAAACAGCAACTCCACAATGTAAAAACACTGTGCCCGAAATACACAGAAAATCCAAATTCAAACGGGGTCAAACAAAAGTTAGGGAATGGTAGGGTAGGGCCTATGGAAGGTGGTGAAGCTAGTGGAAGCAATGGTTGGCCGTGGGTGGCGGCCAAAACGGCGGTGGAAGGCCAAAAAGAGTAAAACGGAGATGAGCTCGTGGAGGTAGCTCCGGGGACGGATCGGAGCCGAAACTGGGTGGGTTAGGACGGCAAGAGGCTGGTGAAGAAGTGGTGAAAATATAACGGCCAATGGTGGTCGGATGGCGGCGGAATGGGAGGAGGAAGGACGAGGCTTCGGACTGCTTGCAGAGGCTAACACTGGCACTAGCCGGCCTGAGATTTGAGGGGTTGGTCGCCGGCGGCCGAGGAAGATGATGGTGCCAGCGGTGAGGCCACGGACGTGTTGGGGCCTCATCAAAAACCGTCCTAGGACAAGGTCCTAGGCATGCATGGACAACAAAGATCGGGTTACTTCCAAGATCAAGGCTAGCCAAGGCCAACCAAGGGCCAAGATATATCACAAGCCACATTGGCCATGCAAGACCATATCATTTATTTATCCTTATTTATTTTATTTAATTATATTTCAAGGGACCTATTGGGGGTTTCCACTTTGTAATCTCTATAAATAGGACCTTTAGGAATTTCATTTTACATCTTTTGATCATTTGACATTTTTCCTTTGTGGAACGGTTTGGGTGTGTTCTTGAAGAATATTTTTCGGTGCTTAGCACTTGGGCTACTTGGGTGCAATTCGTGAATCCCTAGTAGAGGATCATCACCTTGCAATTCGTGAATAGGTGGTGATTCAATCTATCATATTTCATCATTGTGCAATTCGTGAATCAATGGTGATTTATTTATCTATCCTTTTATCGATCTTTGTTTCATCATCTTGCAATTCATTGAATAGATGTTGATTCAATTATCTTCTTGTGTTTATGTTTTCCATTCTATATTCAAAAATCTAAAAATACATTGTTCTTATATTTTCGTGTTTGTTCTAATATTTTCCATCTTGTTCATCTTTATTTTCTTGCAAATCAAAAACATTCTAAGTCTCAATCTTAGTATTCTTTGATTTCTCAAAATACCCATATAATCTATAAAAAAGAGTCTTCATATTCCTTTGTTGAGTCCATTCATCTTGGTGCATTCTAGAATTGGTGTTAAAGTTATTCACCATTGTGTTCTTGAATGTGCATGCGTGTTCATCCATATTGTTCATCTATAGTATTCATCCATAAATTTCCTTCCATCCATTTTGATCTTCCTACATACACTATTCGACCAATCCTAGTATTTACCCTACTTTCCATAATTGTCATCACTACCATAATTAGCCTCAACCATACACAATAACCCTAGCCGAAACCCTTGTCTTCCACAAATCCTAACCATCCCTCAAGAGTCCTACTAGGCAACTCCCTTAACTTTAGGAAATTTGACTCATTCCACTCAATCCCAAAAATCCTACCAATCCCAAAACCATTCCTAAACTTTAGGAACCCTAATCACCCCATATTTATCCTTCATTCAATCTTACATTGACCTAGCCAAATCCCACATTTTCCATATTGGCCACTTACCTAAATTAGCCTTCTTCCACATTCCACCTAGCCCTAGCCGAAACACATATTCTCTCTTCATTCAAATTCAAATTCGGTCACTCTTGCCTTATTCGAATTTGACCTAGCCGTCCACCAATCTTTCCATACTAATGTTTCCATAACTTGGAAACCCTAGTTGACCAAATCACACCACATAGCCGGCCACCACACTATCCAAAGTCAAATCCCAAGATTTTAGGAAACTTTCTTAAAATCTCTCAACCTCCCAAGTTTGGCCAACCCTAGCCGCCCATCACCATCTTCCAAACCCTAAAACTTTCTTCGATCATCCAACCCTAAACCTAAACCCCAAAGTGACACCTACCCATATTTGATCCTACAATCAAGGGATCACAATAACCACTCCCATATTCTGCTAACCCTAGCCACCCTTCATCCAACTTAACCCTAGACTCCCACAAGGTAATTCCTATCACTTAGGAATCCTTAACCCATCTTCCAATTAATCCAAATTGGAAATCCACCCCTTGCCTTAACCAAACACCAACTTCCCAACAACTCCCATGCCTCTTACTATTTAGAATTAACCCTAGCCACCTTACCCATCATCCCAAACCTATCTTCCAAATCCATATCCCTTGATTTAAGGAATTGCCAACCCATTGTCAATCCCTTAAACCTCTCCATCCCTACAATATCTCTAGCCAACCAAGACTTACCACAATAGCCAAAACCGAATCCCAATCCCTCCAATCACTCAACTTCCCTAGAATCACTCCATTCTTAGACTCTCTCAAGTCAACCAAAGACTTCCCACCTCTTGCCATATTCAAATCATACATTTCTTATCTTACCATAACCAAATCTCATCTTCCATATCCAATCCCTCAAATCACTCATTCCCTAGAATCATTCAAATCAATCAAAGACTATCATCCAATCTTGCCATATTCAAATCCCATCTTCCATCTCCAAATCCCTAAACTCAAGGAACAACCCTAGACCCATTCAAACACAGCTCATCATCATTTTTAACCTAATTCCCATCTTTCCCAAAGTGACTCATCAATCAAGGAGTCCTAGCCTCATCCAACCACATCCTTCCAACCCTAGCATCTCATCCTACACTCCAACCTTAAGCCAACTCTTCCAAATCTCGAAATTTCCCTTAGCCACCATCCAAACCTTAGCCCAACTTCATCATATCAACCCTAAACAACATCCAAAAGGGCCCAACATCAAGGGCAACCCATAAGCCGTTCCCCATTGCATCAAACACACATATTCATCACTTAGATCACACAAACTCATCAATCATCATCATCATTTCCATCACTAAACACCAGACCTTTATCAACCTAGGAACCCATCATTGCCATTATACGTGCAAGGCCAAGCAAGAAGGCTTGACACTCGGTCACCATCATCACCAAGGCAAGCTCATGGACTAAATGTTTAGAGACTTAACCGGGGTCCCTAACAGAATGGCCGGCAGCGACGGGCTGGGTGAGAAGCCGAAACGGCATGGGGGAGAGGAGAGAGAGAGTCGGGCGGGAGAGAGAAGAAGGAAGACAGAAAAGAAGAAAAAGAAAAGAAAGGGAAGAAGAAAAAGAAAGGAAAAGAAAAGATAGGGAAAAAAATGAGGTCTAATGCTCACAACTTTTGGGTCACAACTGATCATCAAAATAACTATTTTTAAAACAGTAAAATAAATAAATCAATTTAAACTCAAAACTAGTTAAAGTAAAATATTAAACTCCAACAACAAAATTCTTTAAAATAAAAGGCAATTAAATTGCAGAACATTAATTAAAATTATGAAAGAACATTAAAAAAATTATCGATTTAAAAATCGTAAAATAATCTCGCAAAAACACGTTAAATTAAATCAAAAGGCTCAAAATCAAATATTTAATTATAAAGCCCTTCAATAAAAAAAGCACGTAAGAATCGGAGTGTCACAACCTCCCCCCTTAAAATAAATTTCGTCCTCGAAATTGTAGGGTCAAACATCAATGCTAAAGACATGCATGAGATGCGACTAAAAGTAGGCTTAAGAGACATACTGTCATTCATTCAAACAAATACGGGTATTGCTCCATCATGTCTGCTTCTCTTTCCCAAGAGAAATCTTGAGCAAATAGATCACCCCAAGCTATCTTCACCAAAGGTATCGACTTAGATCTCAACCTTTGCTCCTTCCAATCTACAATCTGCGTTGGGGCAACCTCATAAGTAAGCTCAGGCTGAAGTTGAATGTGCCCTGGGTCGATAAAACGCGGCTCTTGCTAACCAAAACTTTTCTTCAACAAGGACACATGGAACACATCATGAACTTCTCCAAAATACTTTGGCAAGGCAATTCTGTAAACAACAGCCCCAACCTTCTCCAAAATCTGAAAAGGTCCAACATACCTTGGGCTAAGCTTTCCTCTCTTACCAAAGCGCTTGACGCCTTTCATAGGAGAGATTTTGAGATAAACCCAATCACTTTCCTCAAAAGACAAGTCTCTTCTCCTTGAATCTGCATAACTTTTATGATGACTTTGTGCTTTCGCCATTTTATCTCTCATCACCCGAACTTGATCTTTCATATCTTTTATTATCTCGGGCCCAATTAATTTACTCTCACCAACTTCATCCCAACACAAAGGCGACCTGCACTACCTCCCATACAGAGCTTCATACGTGGCCATCTGAATTGAGGCATAAAAACTGTTATTATAAGCAAACTCTATCAGTGGCAAATGATTTTTCCAACTTCCCTGGTATTCCATAACACAAGCCCGCAACATATCCTCAAGAGTCTGAATGGTACGCTCAAATTGACCATCAGTTTGAAGGTAATATGCAGTACTAAACTTTAACTTAGTGTCTAAAGCTACCTGTAAACTCTTCCAAAAATGGGACATGAACCGCGAGTCCCGATTCGACACAATACTCTTGGGTACTCCATGCAAACGCACTATCTCCTTAACATACAACCGAGTCAGCTTTCCCAAAGAGTCAGTATTATTGATAGGCAAGAAATAGGCACTCTTGGTTAACCGATCAACAATCACCCAAACCGAGTTCTTTCCACTAGGAGTCCTCGGAAAATCCATAGAAATGTCATCCAACTTCCACTCAGGAATAGGGAGAGGTTGAAGTTTACTAACGGGTCTCTGATGCTCAGCCTTAACTTGCGGCCACGTGTCACATTTCTCAATAAACATGGCAATATCCAACCTACTCGCACTAGTCTCCCAATGGCACATCATGACTATTACTCCTAGAGCGGTCATGTAATCCAAAATCTCTATATCCACAAAACCTTAATACAACACCCAAGAAATCCCAACAATTAATAGTTCCATTTGATAATCTGAACTAACATCTATTGACTCCTACGGTAAAACTTCCAAACTTTCGTTGTATATTACACTTTGGTAACCTAATAGTACCTTCCAAAGTTAACCATCAATAACGAAATTGCATAAATAAAGGATTAATCTCCAATTACAAGTATTGTCTCAAAATTTCAAGTCATCACTAATTCCTCAAAATCAGCACAAAATTTGAACTCCTAATTACAACAAAAAATATCATGCTCCTACTGCGCACTCTGATATTTGCAACATGCCTAAAATTTATGTCCTCATAAAAATTAATACCATTGAGTACAAGGTGGTTCCATACCTACTAACCAAAAACTCTTACCATACTTTGGTAGAAAATACTCTATTTCCCAAAACCATGAGTTATCACTCATTCCTCAATTAACTCCAGGTGCCTTAATTAAAATTAATATTCCGCAAAATATAAGCAGGATCATTGACAGAAAACCAATATCAACCAACCTTAACATCCCAAATTGAAAACAAATAGCATCACCACAAAATACACCCGTCTCAACCAAGATAAGGGACATACCCTAAAAGTCTTGAATCCAACCCGGCCAACCAATAAGAACGCCTATCAACTTCTACCTGACAACCTAAACCCGAATGCTTAACACCGAAATTCTGAATATCATCTAATCTAACGGTGACTAAACTCACTATGAACTACCATTGAGTTTACCAAAACCTTATCAAAACTTTCTTGGTAACTCGCCCACCTACTTCTACTCCTATAAGCTAGTATTTGCATGACTAGTTCCTTCAATAGCACATCACTATTAAACCCAAGGCACGCCATACTACTCAAACCTTCATCCACCAAAAACTATTGCACAACACTCATAGATCTTAATATTTTATTAACTCACATACTTGATTATGTTATCACCGCTGATGCCTAAGCTTCAACTTCTAAGATTTTATCATACATCATACATGGCGACCCATCAATCTTTTTCCAAGTTAAATAACAACGTCCTTAATTCTTCCAACGGAACGCTCAATCTCCAAAGGGAAGTATAGCCTCAAAAATTTAAATTCCTATGTGACCTCAAGTCACAATTAATTCTTGAAAGTAATCACAACAATTATTGCCAATCACCATTTCATTGAGTAACCCGCTTCCATTGTACACTTCAATCAACTCCTCAAAAACTCAAAACCAAGGTCTCTTGAACCTAATACTGTTATGTCATCTCTTCTTTAACACCTACCTAAGCCACTTCTTCCAACAAAAATGTGATTAAGACATGTACTCTCCGAAATCCATACACACTCACCACTACTACGCATCAATCTCATGCACCCTTAGCCGAAACCAAAAATCCTCCAAATGTGCAAGTGGTTCATCATTATCATTTCCATCATTTGGACCTATATCCTTGAAAAACAACAAGAATTTTTTCCTAGGTCCACACCATCTATTATCTTTAGACTTGATACAGATCAATCCTAAAACTTGCCACTAAAACCTCGAACTAATAACAATCATTTTCCGAACTAGATCGACATCTTCAATCCATAGAAAATACAGGAACTAAATCAATACCTTTAATCCCCAAAGAAATATTCTCATTAAAAAAAATCCTATATCAGTAACTCAACTCTGATCAATCCTATTTCAATGGTTATAGACTAATCAATCTCCTGAATAGATCAAGCAAGTGTACCAAGTCTACAAAACTAAGAACTCAAATCTTATTATAAATTAGTCCTTCAAATCTGCAAATCTAAAACCTTAAACCAGATAAGAATCCCTTTTTTTTTTTTTTTTTCGAAATCCTCAATATTGATGACCTTAAATCTAAAACACTCACCTTATAAAACTTGCAAAATTTTAAAACTGCAAATGATACCAAATTGCTTATCCGAGTCGGCAAAATCTAAAACTTCTAATTTAATTAATCCTTCAAATGCTTGTTGAACCTACCACCTTAAATCCCATAAACTTATTTTCTAAAAACTATAGGGCCACAAACCTTAAATAACTTCTCATAAATCTATCCTCGAAGTTTGTTGAACTTACAACCTCGTACTCCATTATTCATTACATAAATTCTATAGAACCTGAGACCTCAGTTATCCTAAGCGATTTAAAGTTATTCACGTCTCAGCTGCGACTTGAGTTCCTACTCTATAGAGTTCACCTCGACCATATCGTTCCCTTTGAGTCTCGATATTAAAACAAACCAATCGCTAAAAGTTCAGGCCTACTACACTAAATGTTTAAGCCTAACAATGACATTCACGATCGTACCATCATCCTGCCATAGCGTAGCCCTTAACCCACTTTTCAACTCAAACAGATTAAAATATAATTATGGAAAAATAAATTAAAATATAACAAAATGCCATGAAATAAAATAGAATAAAACCAACCAAGTATAATAACATACAATAAATAAATCATTAAAGTAACATACCTCAAACAACATAAAACCAAAACAAAACAAAATCTCACAAATAAAATAAAATTTCATAAATAAAATAAAATACAATAAAATGAATAAAACAATGAAGAAATACACAATAAATAATTAAAACAAATAAAATAACCGACCATAAAATAAGACAATTAAAACAAACTAACAGAATAAAATAAATAAGCAAACAAAGTAGTATACAATAAAATAAATAAAACCAATAAGAAAAACATGCTTTAAATTAAATAATTTCAAATCCCAACTTTAAAACTTTCTGGTACTACACCTATGGGACATGTGACTTTACCCAGAGCTGAACTGCTCTGATACCACCTGTGACGCCCCAACTCCCTCATACAAAATAATATGGGAATCGTGACGTCAGAATGATGACAACATGGTCACGCATTCCAACGATGAGTGTTCAAGTGTGTGCAACATGCAAAAAGTGCACAACAAACGCAGTGGATAAATATAAATAAGTCAACTAAGTACTAAAATTTGTTTACTACAAATATAAAAAAAAAAAAGCGTTTAAAAGCCATACCAATGCCCCAAAAAATAATACAAGAGTTGAAAATACAAATACGAGGGATCCCAGACCACTCCTCCAGCGGAGCCAACTCCTCAGGCTCTGCATCTGCATCATCAACATCAAAATTTACGGTACCAGAAAATGGTACTGCAGATAAGTAAAACCCAAAATGCTCCAAGATATAAATATATTAAAACAACTAACACTATGCATGCACATGATGACCAAAGCGCAAAATTCGAGAAAAATACCATTTTTCAAAAATTACAATTTTTCCACGCACACCAAAAATCACCATTTGGCATAAAACTAAAATCCAGAAATAAATCCATTAATTCCAATTTTAACCGTATGCACCATGGCCTCCCCTAGGGACCATCCACATACTCTGGCTACCTTCGTCACCCCACGGGTAACGACCGCACGAGTGATGCACAACGAGTGATGCTCAGTTCCGCGCCCCCTGCATACATAGCCAAGCATCCTCTAACCCCCGCCAGGACAAGGGGCCACGGAGTCGGATCGAGAGTGCTACCATCCCATCCAAGTCCCGGGCAATAGCCCCAGGGGACGACACTTAGTATATTCCGCTCCCGAGTGCCCAGAGGAGCTCCACCAAGATAATACCCCATCTCGGCTTGGGGGTGATACACACGCACCCGAAAAGCCTTTTTCACATTAAACACAGTTTTCAAAACACACACTCACGCATGCGTGCACAATGCCATGAAGTCGACCAATTACCAAACAGATCACAATATAATCAACACACAAATACTCCGTTCTCAATCTGTCCACCCCCGAACTCCTCGGACTCAGTCCGGAAACCAACCAGAACACAGTTTATAAAACAGGTTAGTGCAAAAATATACTTAAGTTTTAAAAGTATTTTGGAGAAATACTTACAGTGCTATAAAGTAATTTTAGGAGTATCACGGAGGAGCTGGAAGAGCCAAAACAACAACTCTATAGTGTAAAAATATTGTGGCCGAAATACACAGAAAATCCAAATTCAAATGGGGTCAAACGAAAGTTCGGGAACGGTAGGGTAGGGCCTATGGAAGGTGGTGAAACTAGTGGAAGTGACTGTTGGCCGTGGGTGACGGCCGAAAAGGCGGTGGAAAGCCAAAAAGAGTAAACGGAGATGAGCTCGTGGAGGTAGCTCCAGCGACGGATTGGAGCCGAAACTGGGTGGGTTAGGACGGCAAGAGGCCAGTGAAGAAGTGGTGAAAATATGGCGGCCAATGGTGGTCGGATAGCGGTGGAATGGGAAGAGGAAGGATGCGGCTTCGGACTACTCGCGGAGGCTAACGCCGGCACTAGCTGGCCTGAGATTTGAGGGGGTTGGTCGTTGGCGGCCGAGGAAGACGATGGTGTCGGCGATGAGGGCCATAGACGGCCGGCGGCGGCGGGCTGGGTGAGAAGCCGAAACGGCGTGGGGGAGAGGAGAGAGAGAGTCAGGCGGGAGAGAGAGAAGAAGGAAGAAAGAAAAGAAGAAAAAGAAAAGAAAGGGAAAAAGAAAAAGGAAGGAAAAGAAAAGATAGAGAAAAGAAATGAGATCCAATTCTAACAACTTTTGGGTCACAACTGATTATCAAAATAACCATTTTTAAAATAGTAAAATAAATAAATCAATTTAAACTTAAAACTAGTTAAAGTAAAATATTAAACTCCAACAATAAAATTCTTTAAAATAAAAAGTAATTAAATTGCAGAACACTAATTAAAATTATGAAAGCACATTAAAAAAATTTCCAATTTAAAAATCGTAAAATAATCTCGCGAAAACACGTTAAATTAAATTAAAAGGCTCACAGTCAAATATTTAATTATAAAGCCCTTCAATAAAACAAAGTACGTAAAAATCGAAGTGTCACACCTAACTTGAATTTCCATTTTTTTTTCATTTTAAATCCTATTTTTTTTTATTTATAAAAATATTATTCATATTTCATATTGTGTTGGGATATTTTGTTCGGAAATTCAGAATTTGGAGCTAAGGATTGTGACGTAATTTTAGCTAAAATGTCCCTTAAAACTTCCACCTTAGATTAAACATTGGTTATAAATGTGATTATGAGCTACAGTAATTCAATAAATGTGTTAAGTTACAGTAGTTAAGTTTAAGGAATTTTATATTATTTCTCATTCCTTTGTGAATATATTATGTGTATATTTTAATATTTTGTATTTTAAAAAGAAATTGAAGACAAAGTTGTAGTATTGATAGATGGAGACATTGAATACATTTTGCCAAAAGGAGTTCTTGACTCCTTGGCATTAGATGATGATGATCAACAAGGATCTGTTGGCGTATCGCTCACAAGCCTGATTATAATTAAATGAGTAGTACTAGTACGAGCAATGTAACTTACCGTCCTCATTTGGGGATTGCAATATAAACTTAGGTAATTTTATTTTTAAAATTTTTTAAAATTATAAAAATATCTCTCCTAAAATGATATTTTTTCTCATTTAATAAAGGGCCTGTACATGGGGACTGCAAATAGAATTTCTCTACTAGTACATACCGTTGTAAAATGTACAAACGTCATGCTGTTATTTTGTAAAAGAGTGAGATTTTTTATTAAATAATTAATTTTATTTTATGTAAATCTTGTATTTATTTTTTTTAAATGATTACACGACACTTACGAATTACTAAAACTATTATTTCTCTAATTAAATTATTTAAATAAATAAATAAACGGTTGAGAGGGCACGTCAATGCATTAATGCTTGTATTCCGTCCACCACGTGCGACCTTCGACCATTCCCAACTTGAATTTCCAGTCTTTTTTCATTTTAAATTCTATTTTTTTATTATTTAGAGAAATATCATTGATATTAGTGTAGGGATATTTTCTTCGGAGACTCAGAATTTGGAGCAAAGGATTGTGACGTAGCTAATTAAAATTTACAATAATTTGTTAGATTAAGCATCGGTATATAAATTTGTTAACTTACAATAATTAAGTTTAAGGAATTTTATATTATTTCTCATTCCTTTGTGAATATATTATGTGTATATTTTAATATTGTGTATTTCAAAATGAATTTAATTTAGGTTGATAGATGGATTTTATGTATTTTAATATATAGATGGTTGGAAATTATGAAAATAAAAATAAAATGGATTTAAAAAATAAATATTGCATTAACGAAGTAGATTAAAAAAATAATGGCATGGACCAAATTAGCCCTTACTTTGTGCAGAGATGAGGGTCCAATAATGGCTCTTAGAGCATCCACATCTGGATGCGTAAACCATTGTTATCCCTAAAATATAGAGATGAGATTTAGGGAAAGTTGCGGAAGAGGCTCCCATCCGGATCCCTAAAATAGGGATTTCATTTAGGGCATCTACAGGGGTTCCCCATATAGAACCCCTGTACATCCCCAATCCGTCCGAACCCCAAATCTATTGCTGTTGGTCCCGCGTTTCTCTCAACCCTCTCGATTGCCCTCATTCGTGGAGGAGCCCCTCTCTCGAACCATTTGCCACCATTGACGGTGGCTTCTCTTCATCGAGTTGACACATATTGTAAGTACATCTTTTCTGTGAACCTTTCCGTCTTCTTCTCTCCATAGATAGACTCTGTCTCGGCTCGCACAAATCGAACCCAGTGAGCCTCTTTTCCATGGCAAATCATCTTCATTTTTTATTTTTATTTACAAAAATTAGTGGCCTGGGTCGCTTTGGCCACTTGAAATCCGAGAAACCTAGATTTCTCACTGGTACTCTAGGGTATGAAAATTCATGGATCTATGACCCATATGCACAACTTTCATACATGTATATGCCATGGTTATCATATTTGCTGGATTTTTCGACTTCTAAGTTGTATTTATCAATCGGGTTGCTTGTATTGAGAACCGTGCATTGTGTTGTGCACCATTCGAGGGGTTAAGATCTGAAGCTCAGTGCATATGAAAACCCTGAATTGAATTGGTGGCCCGACTCCTTTTCATTATCTGAATCATTTACCATTATCTAGTTGCTTTCCATTTATACAGGGATTCATTTTTCACAATAAACTGAGTTTGGATTTGGATAATTTACTCTATTTGGGTTCTGTGGAATTGGACAGTTTAGATTTTGTGGAATTGGATAGTTTGGATTTTGTTATTGCCTAATTAACCAAACTTTGATTGGCTTTGTTTGAACAGTTTTGATTGTGTTATTGCCTAATTAACCTAACTTTGATTGCGTTTGTTTAGACAGTTTGGATTTTGTAGAATTGGACAATTTGAATTTTTCTAATTAGACAGTTTGGATTTTGGACTTTGAGGCTCTCTTTTACTTCTTCTAACACATCACTTTGA
Organism: Cyclocarya paliurus; assembly: GCA_029856935.1. Taxonomy (NCBI): domain Eukaryota; kingdom Viridiplantae; phylum Streptophyta; class Magnoliopsida; order Fagales; family Juglandaceae; genus Cyclocarya; species Cyclocarya paliurus. Next base: position 3,153,012 of record CM056958.1, on the reverse strand, counting down.
TTGGAACTTGTTTGGGTTACCTTCCTTTAGATTCAGATCTCACTTTTTTTTGCTCTATTTTTCATTTTGCTTCAGATCGCACTTTGGTTTTCCCTTCACTGAGTTGCCATTTGAATAATTGGACAATTTTGATTTTGTGGAATTGGATAGTTTGGATTTTCCTAATTGGACAGTTTGGATTTTGGATTTTGAGGCTCTCTTTTACTTCTTCTTACACTTTACTTTGATTGGAACTTGTTTGGGTTACCTTCCTTTAGCTTCAGATCTATTTTTTTTTTTTGCTCTATTTTTCATTTAGCTTCATATCTCACTTTGGTTTTCCCTTCACTGAGTTGCCATTTGGGTAATTGGACAGTTTGGATTTTGGACTTTTAAGGCTCTCTTTTACTTTTTCATACACATCACTTTGATCGGAACTTGTTTGGGTTACCTTCCTTTGGCTTCAGATCTCAATGTTTTTTTATCTATTTTTCATTTAGCTTCACATCTCACCTCCTAATTCACATTTTTTCCGTTAGCTTCAATTTTCACTTTGTATTCACATTATTTCCTTTAGCTTCAATTTTTACTTTGTGTCACTTTGTTTCACTTCCGTATCACTTGTTTTTTGCTCAATTGATTTCGTGGTCTCTTTAATTATTGCTCCCATAGACTGAGCTACTGTTGGTTTGACTTCCTTAATTTCTGTTTTTATGATTTTCTGCATTTTGCATGCTGCTTAGTATTGAATTTTCCTTCTATAAAATAACTCGGCTGTGATGATATAATTTGTACTATTGGGACCCTTGCAGTGTTTGATACTGATGAATAATTAATTCTCGTGGGGGAGGGAGGATGCATATCTATTGTTAGGCTATGATGATGGTGTTTCGTGGGGTAATTCATAAGTGTTAGTGGGTCTCATTAAGATGGTGGGGTAATCCTCACCCAAATGGCCATATTGCAGTTTGTGATAGTTTTCACAAAAGGCACGTGGGGTTTGGGTAAGGTTTTGCAGCCATTTGATGTTGGGCTCCTATCTCACATATGATGTAAATTATGTGTACCATTCTGAGCCACATTTAAAACACATAAGTGTTTTTGGAACTAGATGGGAATGCTCTTATATTTCATGTTTGCAAACTGATTTGGTTATTGGATTTGATTTGTCTTAACCCCTCGGCTGTGATGATGAGAAAATCCGAGAATGTTTCATAATACTTTGGCACACACCTCTGTGGCATGGTAACCCGGATGGCCAATAAATACTGGCAACCGGTTGTTGCAGCCATGCAAGGGAGGGTGCCAAGTGAGCTTGCCATAGGATTCCTGAGCCGGTTACCAAACTTTATTTCTGCATGTAGTTTGTAATTGTCTAACATGCGTACCCCATTTCTATGTCTACAAAATTATAGAGATGGATTCACAAGAGCATGGAAATATGTTCTTCACCAGCCTCCTGACTCAGGAGCCTGAACTTGACCACATTTATGTTGGTCAAGGGGAACAACATTCTATGACTTTGGATGACTCTCCACCCCCGCCCCAAGTAGAGCCTCCCTCTCAAAGAAAATCAGCCAGGGGTGCAAACTTCACCCCCGAAGAAGACAAGTTACTTGTCTCTGCATGGCTGAATAGTAGCGTTGATGCCATCCAAGGAACGGACCAAAAACACACCCAACTATGGGAAAAAGTTAGTCAATACTTCAATGACTATAAAGAAACAACAAATGAGCGGAGTGTTGGGTCCTTAATACATCGGTGGGCTGCCATTCAAAAGGCGACCAACAAATTTTGCGCTAAACTCGTCCAAGTTGAAGGGTTGAATCAAAGTGGCATGACAGAGCAAGACAAGGTATAAGCATCAACTTATTTATTATTGACAGCACTTACTTTAATTATTTTAATGCATTATGTTGCCTTTATCTTTGATTGGTGTTTAATTATTTGATCTTATTCTTGATTTGGAAGTTTGACAAAGCAAAGGTCATGTACCAATTGCTTGAGAAAACGGTTTTTCAATTCGAGCATTGTTGGCAACTACCTAAGGACCAACCGAAATGGAATCAGCGTTGCACAAAGGATGGGATGAAGCAAAGGTCAACGATGTCCCCTACATACTCGCATACCTCAACACATGCAACTAATTCACCAGTTGATTCAATGGATGGTACAGAGGGCGTCAATCTGGAAAGTAATGATGTCATCGAATTGGATAGGCCAATCGGAGAAAAGCTGAGAAAGGAAAACGTAAATCTCAAGGTAGGGCATCAGATGAGCTAGTGGAGCTCAGCAAGCGTAAGTATACTCTCCTAGAGGAGTCACGTGCTCAGGAGAAAGAATTTTTCCGACTCAAGGCCTAGAAGATGGCATATGAACGAGAAATGGAGGGAAATAAAAGTAGATAGGAGGACGAGAGACTAAGATTGGAAGCGGAGAAACTGGAAATCGCCCGGTTGGAGAGAGAGGAGCGGATAATGTTGCTCGATGTGAGTACATTAAATGAAGTTCAGCGGATGTATTTCCAACAATTTCAAAGAGAGATATTGCAATGATGTAATGCTTCAGACAATTGATAATGATATTTGATTTGTAACTAATACATTTATTATGTATTTATTTATTTTAATGTATTTTATCTAATTGGACACTTTGTATCACTTTTGCACGTTGGTTGTATTGTAATATATTTTGTACGTTTGCAAAGTTTTATTACTCAATATGAAAACGTGGTCATTGAATTTGAGTCCAACATGGATAGATGTTACATGATTACAACTCGACATTACAAATCCATAAACTATTACAGATAATTAAAATATTACAATAACTTTGAGCATACTCTTGAATCAAACATGTTTTTTGGAATGGAATTTCTAGAAACTTTCATACACAGTCTTTACTAATGATAAAATATAGAATACAACATAATCTTCTCTTCTATTGTTGGGAATAGAATTGCCAATTACGTTCAATTAAATCTACTTGTAGTTGATGATGTGCTGAGCTATCTCTAATTTCATGATGACTCTGAATGAAGTTGACAAATTCATTTGTTGGATTGCGCGACAGCTCGAGAATATCATCATCAAGTTGATCATACTCCATATTCAGACACTGACTACCATCACGCTCATCCTCAATGATCATGTTATGTAGAATAACACATGCTTTCATTATCTTTGTTAGGTCATTGACTTTCAATAATCGGGAAGGTCCACGAACGATTGCAAATCGTTGTTGAAGTACCCCGAAAGCACGCTCGACATCTTTTCTTGCGGATTCTTGTGCTCTGGTAAAGTTTTTCTTTTTATTCCCTTTGGGTGATGGAATAGTCTTCACAAACGTTGACCACTTGGGATAAATACCATCGGCAAGGTAGTACCCCATAATGTAGTCATTGCCATTAATTGTGTAATTGACTTTGGGAGCACATCCTTAGGTAAGTTCTGTGAAAATAAAATATCTCTCTAACACATTAATATCGTTATGTGAATCAGGCATACAAAAAAATGCATGTCATATCCATAGATCATATGAAGCAACTGCTTCTAAAATAATAGTTGGTTCATGGATGTGGCCGGAGTACGTACATTTCCAGGCAGCGGGACAATTTTTCCACTTCCAATGCATGCAATCAATGCTTCCTACCATTCCAGGAAATCCCCGTTGTTCACCAACCACAAGCAACCGAGCAATATCATTGGCATTCGAAATCGTATATATTCATCTGAAAAAACAGTTATGATTGTTGAGCAAAATGTTTTGAGGCTTTCCATTGCGGTGCTTTCTCTAATACGGATGTATTTATCCATAAAATCTCCAGAAACCCCATAGGCCAGCATTCTAAGTGTTGCGGTTATCTTTTGCATAGAAAATAAACCCAATCTTCCAGTATTATCTCTTCTCTGAACAAGTAGGGCTCGTAAGCCTCTACCTCATTTAGAATACGGAGAAATAGGGGACGACTCATCCGAAATCTTCTTCGAAATAGATTGGAGGGATATACTAGATTTTCTGCAAAATAGTCGCGAAAAAGGCGCTCATGCCCTTGAATATGATCACGCCAAATAAACTTACGACGTTGGCGATTGGCACGATATCTCGATGACTCTTCATCAGCCTCGACATTAATAACAGCTTCCAACTCATCATCAGATGACAAGTATGTGAGCAATTTATGAAAGAAAGAACGAGCCATTTTTGAGAAGGGAGTTGAATATGAGACTTGGGTTTTTTAGAAAATGAATGCAAGCAAGAGGAGTATTTATAGAGGAAAAAGTTACCGTTACGTATAAGACACAAAATGTTACCGTTGGAGAAAAGACAAAAAAAGTTACCGTTAGGGAAAAGACAAAAAATGTTACTGTTGGATAAGAGACAAAAAAAGTTACCGTTGGATAAGAGACAAAAAAAAAGTTACCGTTAGATAAATGACAAAGCATGTGTACTAAGTTGCAAGAATTCAAAATGTTACCGTTGTACTATTTTGAAAAATATTTTATCATCATTAATTTGATAGGTATTACTGTTAGAGAAATTGAAATTTATATTACCGTTATATGAAAATGAAAAACCTGTTATTGTTACGCTAATGCAAATCAAATATTAGTCAAGTATTAGGTTGGAATCATAATAAAAATACCATCGCGTTGGAAAATGCACATATTTAAAAAAATATATTATTTTTAATACCGATGTTGAATTGAAAAATAATACTGTATCTGAGAAAAGAAATTCGTATAAGTATTTATAAAATGTGATGTTTGGAAAAAAGAGAATAAGACAAAAGAATTAGTGGTTAAAAATGGAAATGGAAGTGAGAGAAAAAAATAATGAAAAAAGAATAGAAGAATATTATTTTAATAGAATAGAGAAAGGATAGGGAATGAGATGTAGAAGGTTTTTTGAAAATGAGTAAAATTTAAGATAAAATTTTAAGGAGTGTCCTTTTCAGCTAAAATTTAGGACAAAATATAAGAACCCAATGTGGATGCTCTTAATATAATACTCATTGCCAAATATTGCTTGCAACCACATTTTACTCTCTTCTCTTTGCAATCTCACCTTCTAGCTTTCATTTGCTTTTTCCCCTTTCGAAGAACAAAACATGGCCGAATTAGTGGGACGAGCATCTCACTCTGCCTTCCTTAAAGTATTATTTGATAGGATGGCATCCCGCGACTTTGTTGATTTCCTAAGGGGACGAAAACCCACTGATGAACTCTTGTCCAGGTTTAAGAATGTATTGCTATATGTGGGAGCGGTGCTCGAAGATGCCGAGGACAAACAAGTTACCAATTCTAGTGTGAAAACGTGGCTTGATGAGCTGAAGGATGCTGTCTATGATGTAGATGATGTCTTGGATAAGATTGCAACTAAAGCCTTACAATCCAAATTGGATGCGGAATTTGGACCCATTCCAAGTAAGGTACGAAACTCCATCCAAACATCTCTTTTTTTAAGAAGATAGAAGAAAGGATAAAAAAGGTACTTGGGAGATTAGAAAATCTAGCAAGTCAACAGAATGTCATGGGTCTAGTACAAGCTAGTACCGTCACAAGGAATGCATCTGAACGATTGCCCACTACTTCTTTCGTAGAAGATTCAGAAATTTGTGGTAGAAATGATGATAAGGATGGAATAATTAATAAGTTACTTCCAGATGATGCTAGTGGCAATAAGATAGGTGTGATTGCCATAGTCGGCATGGGGGGACTGGGCAAGTCCACCCTTTCTCAGCTTGTATACAATGACAAAAAGGTCCAGAAGCATTTTGACCTTGTAGCATAGGTTTGTGTTTCAGAGGAATTTGATATGTTTAAAGTAACGAAAACAATTATGGAAGCAGTAGCGCCTTCTTCGACCAGTAATATTCAAGATCTAAATTAGCTTCAACTTCAACTAAAGGAGAAATTGATGGGAAAGAAATTCCTATTCATCTTGGATGATGTTTGGAATAGGAATTACACTGAATGTGAGATATTAAGTAACCCCTTTAAATCTGGGGCACAAGGAAGTAGGATCATCGTAACAACGCGCGATGTTGATGTTGCATTAGCCATGCGTGCTTTTGAAATCCATCATCTAAAGAAGTTACAAGAGGAGGATTGTTGGGAACTATTTGCAAGACATGCATTTCATAATGCTAACAGCTCCTATATGCATTCAAACTTTAAAGAGTTAGGTCGACAAATTGTTGAAAAATGTAAAGGTCTACCTTTAGCAATAAAAACAATTGGCAAATTTGGTGTTAATGGACTTCAATACCTCACCTCTCTTGATTTCTTAGAGATCTATGACTGCCCTAAGCCGAAGAGCATGTTAGAAGAGGGGCTGTCCCCCTCAATTTATGTTCTATAAAAAATTGTCCATTGCTGAACAATTGTTTGCAAAGGGGAAAAGGAAAAGAATGGCGCAAGATTGCACATGTTCCCTACAAATTGATTGATGAAGATGTTGTGATCGACTGAAGCAAAAGTCTAGAAAAACATTTGAAAAAAGTTATGTTGAAGTGTTTCAGAGCTACAATTACTTGTTCATTGTCCTATTCATATAATCATTTTCTTTGTCATATTTTTTCATGTTTTTTCCGTCCGATCTTTGTATGCACCGCTTGGTTATTAATGAAAATTGGCAAATGTATATATTTAATGGTTTCAATGCACTAATTTTGGATCATTTCTTTTGGGGTTTAGTCAAATCTAAAAAAAAAAAAAAAACTCAAGTAGTGGCTAAGAAGAAACAATTCATTCTTTATAATTGGACCTCCAAGTCGACCGTAGTCGATAGTCACCATTCAGAAGAAATCAAGATTTCTCATGAGAGGGACCAGAGTATGAATCAAGATTCATTCTTTGCTCTGTTTCACATTGTACTGACAATAATAATAATAATAAAACTACCAAATGATCGCTATCGTCACACTGTCTCACAAAGATAAGGTTTTCTTCAATTTGAGAGTGTGTCCAACTTTCTAAAAAGTACACACATTCTTGTTTAGGGCTATGATGTGCAAATCTTACTCCCACTACATACATTGCTTCTCCATCAACGATATGCACCTTACCAAAATCACTATCAACATAGTTCTAAATGATCTCTCAATGCGAAGTGCTATGGAACAAAGCCCTAGAATCCAACACTCATCATTAACTGGACTATCCACCTTAAGAAATAGAGCATCTTGTACTTCTTTAGTCACCATGTTCACAACGTCAGCCTCAGTCTTCTTCAGATTCCGGTACTCTCTTTTGATGTGGCCCGTTTTGTAGAAAAAGACACCAAGTTCTTACAAGAGATGTTACAGATAAGCAAATGACAATGAGAAAATAAACAATCACACCCATGAAAAAAAGGTTTACATGGTTTGACAACGTGTCTACGTCCATGAAGTTGCAAATATTTTTATTCAGAAGAAAGTAGGAATACAGTGTCGAACAATACAATGTCTCTCTCACTCTCTTACACAAGGGCTCCCTCTCTCACTTTTTCTCTCAGTTTCATGCTACTCGACCTTAATTACAAACTCATATAGCATATATATATATGTACATATATATATACAAGTATGCAGCAGAAACCCTATGAAAATAGCTTTTGGGTAATTCGTTCGAGCGAACTAGTCTTAAGATCCAAATGGGATGAATTTTTTGTTTCACTTAATACTTTGTAGATATTGGGTCGGCAAGCACACTTGTTTGGAGCTTACAAAGGGCAACTGTACTTGAAATCTCCATGACTTTGAAGACACTCGAGTACTTGATCAATATAAGCAGGAGAAATAAATTGACATTTGAAATCACCAAACATTGGAACTCAAGACCACGACCATAATTTACACCGAAGGTTTTGACTTGTGATGATTAGTTTGCCAAAATCCAATGGATAAGCAATTGCTTCATCTCATCTCTAGTTTGATTAAAGTTATTAACTTATTGCTGCTCAAGTCGCTTCTTGGGAGTAAAAAAAGAAAAGAAAAGTTGGTCTTAATTTGCAAGGTATTCGGGTTGCTTGTCAGGCAGTGGCATGCACCTTTTAGTGTGGATCAGTAGGAGTTTTTCCTTTCCTATACATTATTTTAGTTAATGTGAATCAGTGTTTTCACAACCCATATCAAAACACATCTTTGGATTTCGGGGTACTTGAAAGAATATATAAGTTAAGGTGAGATACACAACAGGCAACAACTTCAGCCTTTGTAGAAGTCAATAAATGTTATGTACGTTACATATATAGAGTCAAGACAAAATAAAGAAAAAGTGTACTCCAAAGCGGGTCTACTCTCCTACTCCACACACTAGCGGATGTAGCAAACCGAATTTAAGTGAAAACGGTCTACTTTCCTCTCTCCCTGTGTTACCTCCCCTGTTTTACAAACACCACAGCTCTTTCTCTCTCTCTCTCTCTCGTTCTTTCATATGCAGATTCCCAATGATATAAAAAAAAATTATAGTTTGTTTTGCTCTCTTCAGAACAAGAAAAATGGAGATAAACGACCACCAAATGGGTTCTTCTTCAAAAAGAGAGCTCCCTTCACATTAAAAAAAAATCTCAATGCGATTCTTCCTCTTGATGTGCCTGTTTTACCAACACAACAGCTATTTTTCTCTCTAGCTTTCTCTCTCTCTCTCTCGCTCTTTCATCTGCAGATTTTCAATGATATAAAAAAAATTATAATTTGTTTTGCTCTCTTAGGAACAAGAAAAATGGAGATAAACAGCCACCAAATGGGTTCTTCTCCAAAAGAAAGAGCTCCCTTCCCATTAAAAAATAAATCTCCAGGTATAATGTTAAGATGCGATTCTTTCCCTTGATGCGATTCTTGCCCTTATTTGGAGATGAGCTTTCATAGTTTTGAATGGATCACCTGGAATGATTCGGAATTTGGGGATGGGTAAAATGCAGGGGAGATTTCAACAAGTAAAACGCACATCTTGAAAAAAAAAATTAAAAGAAATCCACCTCACCCAGGTGTGTGGTGTTGGAGAAATAAAGGCCTAAGAGTAGAATTACTCCAAAATAAATATTACAAACTTGGAGGGTTTTTCATGTTATGAAACTTATAAGTGACGCCTGGCTTGGTTACCAAGGTGAGAGTCTCTTCTCATATAATCATTACAACTTTTTTAAATTTGTACACAAAATATAGTAAACAATTTAATTTTTTTAAATTTCAAAATAAAATTTATATTAAAAGATTAATTCTAACAATATTTTATGAGTTAGTCTACCTATGATTGCTCATGCAAGTCCATACAATTATGTTTTAAAAAATTAAAATTACAATAATATCTTTTTTAAAATGATGTTTTTTTTCTTTTACTTTCATTCATCAATATATAGGACTGCATATGCAGTCTTCCACTCAGGATTACAAATAGAATTTTTCATATTTTATTAAACTTTCAATTTTTATCTCATCTCATCTCATCTCATTTATGCAACTTAGATCCTCTAGTATTAGATTTAAGACCCAGATATCAAGATCTCTATAATTATGATCCGAGACCCGAATATCATGGGAACTTGATTCTCATGCTCTCTCTTTTCCAAAGGCGATTAGTAAAACTAGTACTGCTTCCCTTGGCATTAATTCTTTTGTTGGTAGGCCCTATTATACCAAGTGGCCGGCTACGTGATACTTCCTTCGCTTTCATATATAAAGCTAATTTTAAAGGAATGGACACATAAATCATGCATATGTATTCATTCGGCTATATTCGTCCAAATTAGCAAGCTTTAATTCCTTGTCATTTTCCTTTTTGGTAGGCCCTATTATACCATGTGAACTTGATTTTCTCATCTCTGATCTTTTCCAAAGGCAACGTCCACGAAATTAGCAGTACTGGTAGCTTTAATTCCTTGTGAAATTAGTACCACTGCCTTTTCCTTGGCATTTGTTTTCCCACCAAATACACTACTTATTAATTAAATAAAATAAATTATTTTGAGTAATTTAAATAATAATGTGATCAAGCTGCCAAGCATTGATCCATTAAATAGAATTATGAAAAATGTTATTCATTATCTTAATTATCATCATTTTTTGATGTGGTATTAGATGATTAGATATTATTTATTATATTTCATTTGTGAACCTATCATCTAATGCCATATCATGAGATGATGAGAATATGGATGATGAATATAATTCATTTTGTATAAAATATTAACTCTATTGATTAGTGATGCCATAAGATATTTTGTAGTTAATGTTTAATGGAGCTAAACTTATTAATTATTTTAAGTTTTATTAAATAACATATCATTGATTTGTGCTGAGTTGACGAGGTCGGTCCAATGGATCATAAAGAGAGAAGTTATATATCAGTCACTTTTCACTCTCACATTTTATATCTATAGTATTTTTTCCATAGGGTGTCAGGGTTTTTTCATAGGATATGATATGTGGAGTAGTGAATAGTGACTGATGAGAAGAATTTTTCGACTCATAAAAGTATATTACTGGTGATTGACGTGATCGGGTGTAATCGGGTGGTGTTGGACCGTTGCTGTAGGAAGGACGCCTCAATCTTTTATATTGATATATTACACATTTGATAATTAACGAAAATTTAAAAAAATTTATATAGTATGTAATTATGTGAAGATGATGAATAAAACTTTACTTTTCTTAAACATAGTGCGATGATAGTTCAGAATGTCAGTTATTTTCAAACCAAATGAATATTAACTGTATTATCGTGATTAGAGTTTTTTAACAATAATTATTCATGAGAAATCAGAAAAAGGAAAAGAAAAATTATCATCAACTCCTACTCCTCTACTACTCCTATAATATATATTTGGTTTATTTTTATGTCTAATTTCTTTCCGAAATTTCGTTTTAGATTGAAAATATCAACTATACCGTTTTACAGTTGAGAAATTATATTTGCAGTTATAGAGTATATAAGCGTCGCACACTCCTTTTAAAAAAATGGAGTAAACATGAGATCCACATAAAAATAAAATAAAATTTAATAATAAACCTCACTTTTTTTCAAATGAGTGTGCGACACTTGTATAATCCATGACTATATCTAGCAATATTACTATTTCTGGCTACCAACGTGATGCACGCCCCCTTGTAGCAAATTCAAAGGACTCCAATATACACCTTCAAGCCTAACATCAGCACGTGCAAATAGTATACGCGCTCTAAAATGGACTTTGGTGCCTCATATATGCTAGATACAACCTTCATCGACCCTCCACTATCGACACATAAGCCCCATGCACCGATACAATGCTACGTGGCACATCTTAATAAAAAATTTTATTTTAAATTTACCTAATAATTTTAAAAAAAAAACACACATTTTAATACTTCAAATATCATCTCTCAAATGAAAATTTTGCAAGCATGCACAACTCCTTGTACCAAGTGGCTATGTGCTTCCTTTGCTATGAAGGAATGGACAGACGAAATTGCAATAAGAAATTGAAGTAAAAGTTTAAAGTATTGATAGATGGAGACATTGAATACATTTTGCCAAAAGGAATCCTTGACTCATTGGCGTTAGCTAGATGATGATGCTCAACAAGGATTTGTTGGCCTATCGCTCTCAAGCCTGATTATAGTTAAATTATCGAAATAAATAAATAAACGGTTGAGAGGGGACGTCAATGCATTAATGCTTGTATTCCCAACATGAATTTCCAGTCTTTTTTCATTTTAAATTGTATTTTTTTATTTAGAGAAATATCACTGATATTAGTGTTGGGATATTTTCTTCGGAGACTCAGAATTTGGGGCTAAGGATTGAGACATAATTTTAGATAATTAAAATTTACAGTAATTTGTTAGATTAAGCATCGGTATATAAATTTTTTAAGTTACAATAATTAAGTTAAAGGAATTTTATATTATTTCTCATTCATTTGTGAATATATTATGTGTATATTTTAAAATTTTGTATTTCAAAATGAATTTAATTTAGGTTGATAGATGGATTTAATGTATTTTAATATATAGATGGTTGGAAATTATGAAAATAAAAAATAAAATGTATTTAAAAAATAAATAATGCATTACTAAGTAGATTAAAAAAATATTATTATTTTATAATTTTAAAAAAGGAGATGACTAATCCAATAGTAAGTTTTGAAAAAAGGCCAAAAAATATTTTCCAGCTGAACAATGATATAATGACAATTCTTTCACAATTTTATCCCAATTTTTTTTCATTAATATTTAATAATGAGATACAACATGGACCAAATTAGCCCCTATATTGTGCAGAGATGAGGTCCAATAATGGCTCTTAAATAACTAGGGTCATTGACTTGACCTGGTGCAATCAGGTGGTGTTGGATCAATGCAGTAGGCTGTTTCCTCCACATATACTCATTGCCAAATATTGCTTGCAACCACATTTTACTCTCTGCTCTTTGCAATCTCACCTTTCTTCATTTGCTTTTTCCCCTTTCAAAGAACAAAACATGGCCGAATTAGTGGGAGGAACACTTCTCCAAGTATTATTTGATAGGATGGCATCCCGCGACTTTGTTGATTTCCTAAAGGGACGAAAACCGAGTGATGAACTCTTGTACAAGTTGAAGAATGTATTGCTATCTGTGGGAGCGGTGCTCGAAGATGCCGAGGACAAACAAGTTACCAATTCTAATGTGAAAACGTGGCTTGATGAGCTGAAGGATGCTGTCTATGATGCAGACGATGTCTTGGATAAGATTGCAACTAAAGCCTTACAATCCAAATTGGATGCAGAATTTGGAACCAATATTGCAAATAAGGTACGAAACTCCATCCAAACAACTTTTTTTTTTGAGAAGATAGAAAAAAGGATAAAAGGGGTACTTGGGAGATTAGAAAATCTAGCAAGTCAACAGTATCTCATGGGTCTAGTACAAGCTAGTACCGTCGGAGGGAAACCATCGGAAACTACTTCTTTGGTAGAAGATTCAGATATTTGTGGTAGAAATGACGATAAGGATGAAATAATTAATAAGTTACTTCTTGATGATGCTAGTGACAATAAGATAGGTGTGATTGCCATAGTCGGCATGGGGGGACTGGGCAAGTCCACCCTTGCTCAGCTTGTATACAATGACAAAAAGGTGATCAAAAAGCATTTTGACCTTTTGGCATGGGTTTGTGTTTCTGAGGAATTTGATATGTTTAAAGTAACGAAAACAATTCTGGAAGCAGTAGCGCCTTCTTCGACCCGTGATATTCAAGATCTAAATCAGCTTCAACTTAAAGTAAAGGAGAATTTGATGGGAAAGAAATTCCTATTCGTCTTGGATGATGTTTGGAATAGGAATTACACTGAATGTGAGATATTAAGCAACTCCTTTAAATCTGGGGCACAAGGAAGTAGAATCATCTTAACAACGCGCGATGTTGATGTTGCATCAGCCATGCGTGCTTCTGCAATCCATCATCTAAAGAAGTTACAAGAGGAGGATTGTTGGGAACTATTTGCAAGACATGCATTTCATAATGCTAATAGCTCCTATATGCGTTCAGACTTTGAAAAGTTAGGTCGACAAATTGTTGAAAAATGTAAAGGTCTACCTTTAGCAATAAAAACAATTGGGGCCCTCTTGCGATCCAAAGTTGATGTTAGTGAATGGGATAAGGTTTTGAATAGTGAGATATGGAGTTTGTCAAATGAAATTCTTCCTGCTCTAAGATTAAGCTATAAACACCTTCCCTCATATATAAAACGGTGTTTTGCTTACTGTTCATTATTTTCAAAAGACCATCCCTTCAAGAAAGATGAATTAGTTTTATTATGGATGGCAGAAGGTTTTCTCCACAAAATTGAAAACAAAACAATGGAAGAAGTTGGTAATTATTACTTTGACACTCTTGTATCAAGATCATTATTTCAGAAGTCGAATGAAGATGAACTATGCTTTGTGATGCATGATCTCATCAATGACTTGGCAAAATTTGTATCTGGTGAATTTACATTTAGGTTGGAGGTTGGTGGCTGTTCTCATCGAAATGTTAACAAGACTCGTCATGTGTCCTATGCTAGAGATGCGTATGAAAATTTTAAGAAGTTCGAGGCTCTTCAAGAAGCTAAGCAATTGCGTACATTTTTGTCCTTAGAATCGTCAAGAACTTGTTACCACGCAACTAAAAAGTTGTTGCGTGATTTATTGCCAATGTTAAGTTGTTTACGGGTGCTCTCCCTATCTAACTACGAGAATATATGTGAGTTGCCAGAATCAATTGGAAAAATTACACAGTTACGTTATTTGGACATTTCTCATACGGCAATTAGAAGGTTGCCTGATTCTTTATGCAAGTTGTACAATTTGCAAACATTGAAGTTATCTAATTGTGAAGAAATTAAAACATTGCCAAGAGACATGCAAAAACTCGTTAATTTACGCCATCTTGATTTGACTGAAACTCCCCGCATAATGGAGATGCCGATGCATATGGGCAAACTAAAATGTCTCCAGACATTAACCAAGTTTGTCGTTAGCAAACGCACTGGGTGTAGCATTAGAGAATTGGGAAAGCTTGCAAATCTTCGAGGAGCACTTTCTATCTTGGATCTTGAAAATCTTGAATCTTTCAACGATGCACAAGGGGCATGCTTAAAGGATAAAATAGACCTCAAAGAGTTGGCATTAAACTGGAAAGAAGGTTCAACTATTGAGATTTCAGAAAGTCAAAGAGATGTACTCAACGGTCTGCAACCACATAGAAACCTGAAAAGTCTCACTATAAAATACTACATGGGTGGAAGTTTTCCAAATTGGGTAGGCGATCATTCCTTCCCTTATGTAACGTCTATTCATTTGGGAAACTGTAAATATTGTTGCAGCTTACCAGCACTTGGGCAGCTGCCCTCTTTACAAAACCTCTCTATTGTTGGTTTTGATGGAATTGTAGCAGTGGGTGAAGAGTTTTACGGAAGTATTGGTTCTTCTTCTATTAAGCCATTTGGGGCATTGAAAATTTTAAAATTTGAGCATATGTTGAATTGGGGGAAATGGATTTCCTTTGGTGCCGAAAATGAAGGAGGAGCTTTCCATCGTCTTGAGGAGCTTTATATTTGGAGATGCTCGAAGCTAATTGGAGATTTGCCCACTCACCTTCCTTCTTTGGGTATCCTTGAGATTATAGGCTGTCCGAAGATGCTGGCTTCACTCCCAAGTACTCCGGCTATATGTGAATTGAAGGTGACAAATTGTAGGGAGGATATATTAAGGGAACTGCCAATTCATGTTAAGAAGAAGCTCGCAATTGAAGAATTTGATGCAGTGGATATGGGTGACTTTTTCTCGCATATGTGTCTTCCAATGGGCGGTCTACCCTCTACATTAAAAACTCTTAAAATAATGCATTGTAAGAAGTTAGGGCTCCCAATAAACTTGGACTATTCATGCCTTGAAGTTTTGGAATTGATCAATTGTGATTCTCTCCGGTCCATTCCAATGGATTTATTCCCAAATGTTAAGAAGCTGACGATCCTAAAGTGTACGGATCTAGAATCTCTTACAGTTACAGAACAAGATCAACATGATTTAGTGGCGTTGTCGTCTCTAACTATCAGAGAATGTCCTAATTTTGTGTCATTTCCGAGAGGAGGATTGAACGCCACCAACCTTGCATTCTTAGAGATCTTTTATTGTGAGAGTTTGAGATCGCTACCTGACAAGATGCACATGCTCCTTCCATCTCTTACACGATTTTGGATACAAGGGTGTAAAAATATTGAGACGTTTCCGAAAGGGGGCTTGCCTTCCAGTCTGATTGGACTTTATATTAGGGGTTGTGAGAAACTCGTTGAGAGTCGGATGGGGTGGAGTTTGCAAAATCTTGCCTCTCTTAGAAATTTGGCAATTAGTGACAATCAAATGGTGTCTTCTCCGGAGAAGGGGTTGCTGCTTCCCACAAATCTGACCAGTCTTTTGATTTATGAATTCCCAAATTTGACGTCGTTCGACAAGAATGGGTTTGAGAACCTCACCTCTCTTAAAATTTTGTATATCCGTGACTGTCCAAAGCTGGAGTGCATCTCAAAAGAGGGGCTTCAACGCCTCACCTCACTTGAACATCTGACAATTTGGGACTGTCCAAAGCTGGAGTACTGCATGTTAGAAGAGGGGCTTCAACACCTCACTTCCCTTTCTGTTCTAGAGATCGAGAATTGTCCTTTATTAACGAAGGGAAGGTCGGAAAGGAAAAGGAAAAGAGGGGCTTCAACAACACCTCACATCCCCTTCAAAATAGTTGACGGAGAATTGATTGAGTACTGAGCCAACCAAGAAGTATATGATCAAAACATGATTGGGTACGTCATACGTGAGGTATTTACTCTTTGATAGATGTTATACCATTTTGATCTCGTTTAACTTTGCTTAGACCCAGTTTTTAATATGGAATCCAAAGTGAGAATACAAGAAAAATCATTTAAGATCTCTATTATAGTAGTATATGCTTAATATGACATGAAAATATCTAGAGTTTACATGAAAATCAAGACTGGGAGAGGAAAATGTTATAAAGAACATCAATCTATCAATGGATGGAAATTTCAGAAAAAAACCAAAATTATATGTGGACAATCCTTCCTTTATACAAGAAGATATGGAAAAATAACTCTACATTTATAGGGACTATTTGTATGTAATTGAACATATATTCATAGCAACTGTATGCTATCCACACACACTGTCCTTTGAATATGTGGCGGCAAGGAGAGTTGCTCCAATGCCTGGTCCCATTACAACAAATATGGGTTTTTTTCACGAATTAGTTTTCCAAGATATAGGATGGTGGCAAATAGTAGCTTGATGACACGAAAACTATTCGTGGGAAAAAATACAAGCCTTTTACCACGAGATCACATCGGCCAGTAAAACTTTGTGGGAAAACAATTTTTTGCACGAAATAAATGATTTTGCGGTGACTTTTATTCACCATAAATAAACTTACAGAAATATTGACCTTTCATGGGTTATTAGTATTTGCGACAATATATCACCGCAAATTATCTTACAAGAAATCTTTTTTCTTCCATGGGTTATTAGTTTCTGCAACCAAGTTATTAGCTTTTTTCAACGACTAGTTATTGCTGCAAATGAACTAACCTGCCAAAATTTTTTAATTCTGGGCATTTATTATTTGAGGCAACATTATCAGTTTTTGCAGAGGTAACTACCCGCGGCAAATACTAATAAATTAAAATTCCTTTCTTCTCAAGATATACTATGGTGGAAAATACTTGATGACATGAAAAAAAATATTGGTGGAAAAAAATATGTCTTTTGCCACGAGGGATTAATATTTTTCAAGTCCATCTATACATCTGCTGCACTGTTCTCCAACACCACACACGGGTTGACGTGGATTTTTTTTTTTTTTCAATCTCCTTCCAGTAAAACGAACGTTTACTAGTTCACTGTGCGTTGTCTTCCGCAGCAAGCTATTTCAAAATTTCCTCTCCCCGCGTCGCCTTCTCCCGCGTTGCACTCCACTTGCTACTCTGCCCTCCTTCAGCCAACTCCACCTCTCCTTCGTCCCATCATAGTTCTGCTGCTGCCCACATTGACCGGCTACCATCTCACTTGCAGGTGCTATTTCTCTGTGACCAACTATACACGTTTGGTTATTTTTGGAGTTATTTTACAGATCTTTCTTCCAAGTAATGACTGAGTTCTTATTTTTTTGGTAACTATAAAAGGATAGGTAGGAGATTTTGGTAGCTTTATTTGCCCCTATAAAACCGGCATATTACTTACTTTCCTTCCCCCCATCCATTACAGTGATTATATGTGAAAATCTGAAAACTTTTAGATGAATTTAAGGTTAACCCTATAGTGTAAAATACTCTATTTTGATTTGTCGGGTAAAGTAACTGCAACAAAAACAAACCATGAAGATCCACCTGTTACTTCTTATTGAGAGTGTTTGAAAAAAAAAAAGTTATTGTTGAGTGGCTCCCATGATCCGTGGAGATGGAGTGAAGATCCACCTGTTAGTTCTTGTTAAGAGTGTTTGAAAAAAAAAGTTCTTGTTGAGTGGCTCCCACGATCCATGGAGATGGAGTGAAAATAATTTAGATCTTGGGCTCCTAATTACATGATGGATGGACTTTCTTTTTTCCCTTTCAACAATCAACCTTGGATTTGAACTTTACAAGGAGCCCACCATGTTTGTGTTATGTGGGTTCTGAAGACCAAGTATTGCATATATATATATATATATATATATATATATATATATATATATATCTCTATATTCTAATTTCTGTCTTCCCAGATGGTAATTTTTTTTTTTTTTTTTTTGATGTTAGGACTTGGGAATCCAGCATTGCAATACGCCAATAAGTGCAATATTTGAAACTTTTGTAAGTGTCTCCAAAACAAAGGGGCTGCCCATGTGGTACTACTGAAACTGCCACCACTTGTATATAAGAGTTGTAATCTGACATAAATCTACAAAGAATATGCACCACTAGTACATTTTGGTATGCATGTAACTGAACAAGATTGGTGGAGATATCTTATTTTTGTCAATATCTGCACATATTTGGAAGGTTTGATATGTGCACTTTTATTAGACATCTATCGGTTTAAAAGGCTTCATCTTAAACTATGTTTATATTTTTTTTGTACTATTATATGTAGCTAAAATACTTGGTATGCAGATGAAGAAATAAAATTCCGAATCCCTTCCAAAAATTTTGGTTTAGCTTAGATTCAACTTTTTGGAATTTAGTAATTCACTATTTGGTAGTCTCATTCTTGATGGTGGGCATATTTGGTCTAAGTTTGAAGTTTTTTGATGTCCCCTGCATGTTTTTGAATTTATTTGTTATTTGTATTTTTTTTGGTTGGTATTTAGTGCTTTATTAGTTGTTGGGTACACGACAGTTCTAGTCTACCTGAGTTTTTGGTTTAAATGATGTGATCATGTGGGCTCGTTTTCATAATCTTTTTCTTAAATCATGGATTTTTATGTCAAAACTTGGAAAAGGCATATTTGTAGATGGTATTTGCGTCGTTAGTGATGATATTCAAGGCTTAATGCAGATTCCTACGTCTACTTCATATCAAATGAGATACAAGTATTGTTTAACTGTCAACCTTTTTTAAGTATACATGATTTTAATTTACATCAAATGAGATAATCAATTTTAATATTTCCTGTTATTTGGGTTTCTAAAATTTCATTATGACATGGTTGAAATAGCGTGATGGATGAAGAGAAAGATGAAAGGCCACTTAGGCCTTCTACATCGATCCCACCGGCACAGGTATGATACACATTGGTCTAGGAAATATATTATAGGGATATATTTTCAATTAGTTAATATATTTTTATTTGTGTCTTATAGGGATATTGTGGTCCAGGAAATTCGTACTACCTGCCATTTATATATACATACGCATGGGGTAGCCAGGTAGATTTCTTTATAAGCTTTTTTAAAAAAATTGAGGACGTGCATTTGGCCCAGTCTAACTTTTTACCTAATTACAGCTTCCATCAATGCCACATTTTGGACCAACGATGCTCTATCCTCCGTCGAGTAATGCGGAGGAGCCAGGACGAGTTCAAAATACTATTCTCGTAAATTCCTATTGAACTTTCAAAATTGCATTTGAATTTCTTTCATGCATTTGGCCCTTTATAACACCGTATCAAATTACAGTCCCCATCAATGCCATATTTTGGACCAACAATTCTCAACCCTTCATCGAGTAATGCTGAGGAGTCAGGCCGAGTTCAAAATATTATCCTGGTAAGTTCCTTTCTAACAGCTGTCATATTTTTTTTTCTTTCATGCATTTGGCCCGTTCTAACCTCGTACCTAATTACAGCTAAGGGTGATATCGGTCCAGTCCAGTCCGGTCTTAGGCTATTTTGTGGACCGGACCAGACCTATTCGGTCCAGATAGGGTAAGTTAACTTCAATCAAGGCATGATGTTAATTAGGTCATTTACAATTTAGTACTATAAATAGACCGGACCGGGCCTTTGTAGGCATGCATTGAAAGTTTGCCAGATGAAGAAGATTCACAGTGTACCAGAGAAGTAAATCTTAGATCGATGGCGTAAGGACTTGAAGAGGAGATACACACTTGTCAAAAGTAGCTACGATGATATGCGGCAAAATGCAGATGCACGAAGGTATGAGGTTGTCGTGAAACGATGTCTAAAATTAGCAACCCGTGTATCCCAGCATGATGACCATGTCAATGCATTCATATGCCATTTGGATGAATTTGAGCATAACTTTAAAGGATTACCACTTGAATGTGGTTCAACCAAGGTTAGAGAAAACGTGGCCGAGGATAATAATAAGAAAATATTAGGCCCACATGTTGTTCGAGGGAAAGGGAGGCCTTCATCGAAAAGGAAGGTTCCGCCTGTGGAGAAGGCTATGACCAAAAGAAGAAAGAAATAGGTAGTAGATTTTTTTCATATTAATTATATATTTGTTGGACTGCATACATTATCAATTCTAATAGATGTGTATTTATTTGTTTGAAATATAGATTTCCAGAAAAATATTTGACGATGAATCACAACTTGGTGAGGTATCGGAAGCTCAACCTAGTACTAAAGTGGATCAAGTTGGTTCTAATGTTGATGATATTCTTGTTGAAACACAATGTAGTACTATCACACAACCAACACCATTGGGATGTGAGGAGGTTGTGGCTGTCCCCTGACAATTGTTGTATTAGAACTTGTTTTCATGAAATATTGTGATGAGAATGTTGTTGCGATGTAGTTATTACTATTTTGGGTTTTGGTGTTATACTGGCCAATGTGATTATTTGTAAAGAATGTAAATAAGGTCGATGGATTTGTTCAGAATGCTTTGTAAAGAATGTTTTGTGAAGAATGTAAACATGGTCAATGGATTTGTAAACAATGCTTTGTAAAGAATACTTTGTTTTGGTGTTATGGATTTTGCAAAGATTGTTTTATGGACAAATTCCTTATACTTTAAAACTAGAAGGGTGTTTTTTTTCCCCTACTTAGGTTATGAAACTAAACAGGTAGTAGATTTTTTTTTTCCATTTAAACTGGACAGATTTTTCCCACTAGAGAGATTTTTTTCCAACTAAAATCTACAGATTTTTCATATTTGTCATATATTTATTGGACTGCATGCATTATCCATTCTAATAGATGTGAATAAAAATGTTTGAAATATAGATTTGTAGAAAAATATTTGACTATGAATCACAATATTTTTTGGACAGATTTGCTCTACTTTAAAACTGGAAGGGTGTTTTTTTTTCCCTGCTTAGGTTACAAAACTAAACAGATACTTTTTATTTTCCCATTTAAACTGGACAGATTTTTTCCACTGGGTAGATTTTTTTCTGACTAAAGTGTACAGTAAATACAAAAAAGTTAACATCCATTACCATACGCAAATCGTTCCATGATTACAAAATATTCATAGAGTATTCTGCAATTACAATAATGGTCGATGCATCTACCATTTGAACTTTCCAAAAACTATTACAATAGAACAAATCCAATACAGACACAATAATATACGACCACATCTATTTTCTACGATCCGCCTTTGAACTTCCTCCTCTTGGAGGTTCAAATCATTCTCTCTTTGCATTAGTGTATCTTCTTTTCTCGACACCTCATACTCGCGCAACAATAAATCATCCTCTCTATTTCGGAGTGCATTCTCTCTTGTTATATACTTCTCCTCTATCAACTGAAGTATATCGGCCCATATGAAGAATTGACAACTTGGTTCTCCCTGCATACAATGCAAGAATGAAGAACATTAAAATGTGACAACTGTTAATGCTCATTATTATTTACAGAATAATAATAATAAGTTGGCTTACCGTTTTATACTTCGAGCAAGCATAAAATTTTCTTCTTGGGTTTTTGTTAGTTTGGGAGGTCTTTAGTGGTGCTTTCAAACCACACCAATTGGTGCTTCCATTTGAAATGCATCCACTAACGATGATGATGATTGACTTGATGTCATAGCTGATATAAATGACAACCTTTGCTGAAGCAAATAGAAACAGCTATTGAAAACAACCCAAAACAAGGTAATACATCCCTTACTGAAAACAGCCCAAAACAATGTTTCTAGAAAGTCTGGTGTGCAAAGCACAAGTAATACATCTCTTACTTCATAGCATTCTTTACACACAAGGTTGTACAGGCATGAGTATATAAATTCTTTACGCACAGGAGATTGAGTCAAGTGTATATAAATTATAGTTTTGCATAATTCAAGTGTCCATATAATTGGGTCACATTTTAATTGGGTACATATAAAAAACAAGTTGTACAACATAATAGGTTCATAATACTCACTATAAGATAGTGGAGTTAGCTACCCATGGTAAGCCACTAAGTCAGGGAGTACCAACTGTCAATGCTGCTGATGTAAATATTAATCACGCAATGTTATATTTAACACAAATCAAAATTGTTAAATTAGTTTTCAACTATTTGTGTTGAAAAACAAACTACAGTATACCTTGGAAATGCCAATACTAATATTTGGATGAAAAGTTAATACTATAACATTCACAGTGTACCACAGCGTCTGCTCTGTCCCCACTTTGACCCTATCACAGATTAACCACCCCACCATTTAGCCTCAAAGTAATTCTCCATTTAGTACAGACACCCTCCATTTATCCTTATCCATAAAAAGCTCACATGAATTCTAAAACTAATGAAAAGGAAATTCAGAATCTTGGGTGTACTATTGTGCCATTTTTTTATTTATTTTTATCTTTTGTTCTAACGAAAAAACCAAAAAAATCTAATCCATAACAAAAAAAACCTTTATATAGCAATCCCAATAAGCAACACCTGAACGAGAGAAAAAAAGAACTTAGAGTCCAAACAAACCAGAAAACCAGAAGTAAAACAAATAGAAGTAATTATAATAAAAACTAAACCATTATTAACTTCGAGATCAAAACAAACTCCAATGGCAAAATTAAACTGAGCAAAAAAAAAAAAGAGTTAATTCTATAAATTAGTGCTATAAATTATAGTCATCAAATTTTCATTATAGTATGCCAATGTTGTATTACAGTACATTTGGTAGGGCAACATAGCATTTTCCTTTTATAAAAATAACAAACTTCAAAGGATACCAATCTACCAATCGAAAGTATCAATCACACAACACCTCTACTGCCCACTCACTCAATATGATACCATTCATCATACCTGACATATAATAAAACCAAGCAGCTACACGGGCAGATGACTCTTTAGCATAACCTCAATTGAACAAGCTAATTGAATTAGATTGAACTACTTGATAACTTTCTATTGCGATGATATCAAACCTCAAGTTTGAATGCTTTCAGAACGTGTATGCCTCACAAAATTGAAAAAGCAGCCACTAGAACAACAAGCGGTTCACCAATTATAACTCAAAAATTGTGTTCCAGCACCACATTATAGACAATCGAATCAAACTTTATGGTGAATTATCAAGTTTCTTTCATTGGAATGTAAACAAAAAAAAAAAAAACAAGAAAATATTTTTTACCTTCAGCAGTCTAACAGTAACTGCGAACAGAGGTCTCGAGCATGGAGTTGAGCAATGCGAAAAACTAGGTAGTGTGATACGGAAGCAGTGTTTCCACACAGCAGCTTAGGGCTAATGCGATGTGCAATAGGGTTTTGTTTGGGGATACGAAATGGTGACTAGTGTTAGGGCTAATTCGTCAAATGGATTTCCAGGGGCATTTCCCAGATCTGTTAGGGATTTTCTCGAGGGATGGTGTAGACGGGGGGAGAGGGGTTCAGCAGAGGGAGAGAAGTGAGGGTAAGAGGGCTATGAAAGTGAGGAGAGGGAGGAGAGGAAGTGCGGCCTCGAGGGTGAGAGATCAGAGTGAGGGCGACATTGCTTGGCGAAGAAAGGGATCTGATTTCTGTGATGGGAGAACGGAGAGGAAGGAGACGAGGGAGGAAGGGAAGGGAAGATGGACTCAACGAGGACTCAGGATCTGAGGGAGAATTCGAGTGAGAGCTATGCGAAGTTCGAATCAAGTGCGAAACCGTGACGTGGCCACCAGACCGGGTTCGCCACGTAATGGTGTGTGGTGTTGGTAAGTTGAACCGGCTTAGGAATAGATTTTTCCATATTTTTCCACAGGCGATAACACGTCACCGCAAATAAACTTTTTTTCTTGCTCGTTATTAGCTTTACGGAGAAGAAGTATTAAATTTTGCAGCGATAAATAATCCACAGAGTACCTCCAACCAAGCCACGCTGCCACTGTCGACGTAAAAGGACCTCGCACTCGTCCTACTCAAACTATCCGTTGGTGCCTCCCACTCGTCCTGCTGACTCTGTCTAGCCAATGGGTCTCTGCCCCACAGTTGCACCACCTCTGTCTGGTAAGCTTTCTCCCTCCTCCCTCCTCCCTCCATTTCTCTCACTCTACCTCTCTCAATTTCATCTTTCATGCTTTAAAACTTAAATTCTTGTGGTTGGTTGAGATTTGGAGTTTGATTTTACATATGGTTCAGATTTTTTATTTGAAATTTTGGTTAGTTAAAAATTAGGGTTTATGGGTTCTGTTACAAGAAGAGGATTGGAAGTGAGTCGACTCGGTTTTTCTTAGAAAGCATATAAACACAAATGACTAGCAGGGAGAGATAGAGAGACCGACCAATAGAGGAAAAAGCAAGAACTTATAGCAAAGGCATATTATTGAAGACTTTTTCAGATATAGAGAAATGGGAGAGAGATAGGGTAGATTGAAGACTTTTTAAAAAGGGACAAGCTTACAGCAAAAGGCATATTATTATAGAAAACTTGTAGCAAAAGGCAATGGACCAGCATAGTCTTTTTGCTAGAAATATTGAATTTATCCTTAAAAGTTTACATAAAACTTCCTTCATGGAGTAATTGTTTGTCGTCCATTTCACCCCCCAAAGCAGTTGTCTTTGCTTAAGCCCTTATTCTGATTAGGAAGCTATAGTTACTGTTGCACATTAGTTACTCTTCTATGTAGTATATCTATAGTTACTGTTGCTTCTAATCTCTTCTATGTAGTATCTGCTAAAAATTTTGTTATTGGTTATCTGGGTCACATGTAATTGATCTATATTCCCTTACACTTGGGTTGCTTATCTTTTCACACTTCTGAAATTATCTTTATCCATATGCTGAAAACATATTGACCATAGTTGTCACTTAGGGAGCTTTGGGTTGGAACTGACCTGTATGTGACTTGGATGTACTCATGTCTATCCTACTCATCTTAAATAATATGTAACTTTTGTATAGTTATGACTTGATGTGTTGTTACACTATTAATGTATTGGCTTGGAATCTATAGGTGTTTGTTATTTTTGCTTTACATATCTCCATTGAGTTGAGTAATGTCACTCCTTCTATTTTCATTTATGTTTATTCTCATTAAATTATTAACTACTTCTATCATTAAACTTGTTATTCAGTATCAAAGTATTAGAACAAACCCAACCATCCATCTATGGTAAGTTGATCTCTTTGTCTCTCTCTAGCTTTGTCTCTATCAAGCCATGGTTGTCTTTTATGTTTGATTTATTGATTTTTAGAGTTGTTTCGTTCAATTATTTTGTGGGATAAATGAAATAGCTGCTTTTTAGTTGATTTATACCAGTGAGAGACAAAGAGTTTTAGAGTTATGCTGGAATCTCAGTTGGTCTATGAAAGGTTTTTGAACTAACTAACTACTATTGCATTTATTTGTGCCATCTTAATTGGTTTAGCCTTGAAGGTTTTTGAAATTTTTCTTTTTAAGTGTTGACTGATGTGGTTTTATTTTGGTGCCTTCTTATTTGGTTGCAGGAAAGGGTAGTAGAAGCCATGAATACGTATCTACTACATGCACTTGTAAGAGTTTATAACTTGACTAGGTTTCACTGGTTCCTTTCTCTTTAAGTTGCTTACAAGAAGACCAAGTTGTAATGAGTTTGTAAAGTATGATGATGATGTTGGTTTAATACCTAGTTCTGTTCTCATCTTGATTACCTTAAAAATAAAAAACCTGGTTCTGTAATGCTAGCTAATGGGGTATATTGAAAACACATGAAATCAAACTTGCCCGGCTCCATATAAAATATAATTCTTCTAAGTGTGATCTTTTGTTTTACAGAATATTTATATTTTCAAGCCTATTGTTAGCACCTATGAATCAATTATAGAAAGGAATTCATTAGCAGTTTTTGCCACAACCTTTTCTCATGAGAAATAATGTTATTTCCCACCTGAGATCGTATTTGCCACGAAGAAAAAATGTTTTAACTACCACAAATGTTGGTGGAAAAAGAATGCTTTTCCCATGAACTTGTGGTTTGGTGGAAAAAGAGACTGACTTCACCAATTATATGCCACCAAGCTGCCACGGTCTAATTTGGTGAGAAAAAACTTTTTGGTACTAAGTATATATTTTTTCTAACCGTAGCTCTTCTTGGCAAAAATTAGTATATGTTGTAGTGGATCCGTCTCGGATCACCTTAAGAATGACATGTGGAGCAATGTCTTCCCCCAATAGTTCCCACAAAGCTTCATGCAAGTATTCCCTACACATCGTATAGCTTGTATACAAACTCCCTTGTATAGTAACCACTGTTCTTCTCATTTTAACATCAGTTCTAGTCCTTCCACCTGTGATGCCGCCACTTCCATCCCGGCCTGCCTTTTTCAAGATTCCCCCGATACCAGCAGCTGCCAATCTAGCAGCTCTATGGGTCACTGCATTGCATAACTTTACAATGAGCTTTCTAACCTTTAAAGGGACAACAGGAATTTGAAATGAAAAAGCCTACCCAGTAACAAAATCATCAAAGCACCAAGTGATCTATTTGGGTTATCATTCTTCCAAGGAAACAAAAACACTAAATGGATTAGTGGCATCTACCTCCAGAACATCTTTCAAGATTCTTGCTACTTCTATCAATTCAGGGGAGTCATCTTCGTGCATGGCAAAAACCATAGGCGTCCTGAAATTGAAAAGGGGGATACCATCAAAATCTGTAGCATTCAAAAGGCATGTTAAACTACATTACAAGCATGACAATATCGTATATATTTTTTAGGAGAAATCCTTGGTCTACAAAGGGATCCTACAAAAAGAAAAATTTACAAAATAATGTGATTTAATATGATATATTTGATTGTATTTTTTAGATAATGATTCTTTATGTTGAGATGGCCCCTTTTTCAAGTTATTGCAATTGCCCACATGTTCTAATCTACATAAGTGTTACCTACCTCACAATCTTAAAAAGCTAAAAAGAAATAAAAGGAAACCATTCTCAGAATGATGACAGGCTAAATACAAGCATTTATTTAATTAATTCAGATGCCATCTCCTTCCAACTCATTCAACTAATTCAAAAGAGTGTGAATATATTTATAATGGGGAAAAAAAACAAAAAACAGTAATTGGAGTTCCATTCACCACCTTAAATATCTCATGCTCATTCGAAGAACTAGTTTCTTTCTTTCTTTCTTTCTTTCTTTTTTGATAAAAAAACTAGTTTCAAAGAAGATCAAATGACAACTACAGAAAACTAGCATTATAATCTAAAACTGCCGTCGACTACAACGAAATGCCAGTGACAAAAGGATGATTGATATTTTGGAATGGAAACTTGAAGACCAATCCGTCATTCACAAGGGAATGGAAAAGGATATTGGTGATGAAGTGTGCCAAAGCCAAGAAAGATCATGTATCATCACCCATGGCTTTGTTTTTTCCCCTTCTCTTTTCTTCCTCATTGAAATAATTTGGAGAAAATAAGAGAAGAGAAAGACAAAGGAGAGGAAAGTTGTTTCTATCATCACCCTTCACTACAACACAATTGGTTTTTAGTGAAGGTTGAGAATTTGTGACAGTCTCCAAACCATCACTAAAAAGCCTTTTCTGTGATAGTTTCTGGAAACCTTCACTAAAGACGGATGAGATTTTTTTTACGTTCCAACAAATGTGAAAAATATGTTCGAACATCACATATATGTTGGAACAAGTGGCTACGTACGTGCGAACGTGAAATTTTTTGGCGCAAAAGTTTGAACCTTAGTATTTCACGTTCGAACGTTAATTGTAAATTTAAATTAAATATGACTCTAATTTAAAATTTATGTCGTTTTTATAGTGCATAATTTGTATACAAGTCTAAAAAATTGACTTTTATATATTTATATATACACAATTTGTAAAATATAATTATATATTTATATATATAAATATATATTTATGTTTATGTATATGTATATTTGAAGTGCAGTGATTTAGTATTGAAGTTGAAAAATATAAAATTAAAGAAGATTGAGAATTGTAATTAAAAAACCATAGATATATTAAATAATATTGTTCCTTACAAATATTAAAATCAAAATACAAAATATGATAAAAGTACTTAAAACAAGACTCAGATGATAGCGTCGTCCGGGAAACGTGTAGCATGTATCTCCTCAGTCAAGGTATCAACCTTGTCATTGAGGATATCTACACGAAAGGCTATCGCGGCGACAGACGACTCTAGAGGCCCGAGCCGTTCATCGATCTTACGATCGATATGCGCAGTCAACTGTGAGATAACTACATCAACCTAAGCAGGCCGCACATCTCCAGCAGATGTACTCGTCAGCTGCTGACCACTACTCCCCACACCGGGCTGGGGCTATGTCGGAGGAACTAGATCCTCTATAGGGGTGGCCGACGTCCCCTCGCCTGTCCAATGCTACATCGTTGAGTGGTCATGTCGAGGGCGCTCATCTGATCTTTGACCCGCTCTAAAGTTGGCACTCCCCGAGCAAGTAATAACCGACTAAGCAGGACAACGTATGGGAGGTTGTCCATGGAGACAATTCTCGCCTCGTAACAGATCCTGTCAAAGATGAGTAGTGGCAAATCTATGGCATCTCCACGTGCCACCCATATCAAAATTGTGCCCGAGTCCAACCAAATGTGGTCTTATGTGCCACAGGATCCACGTTTGTTGCAACTATAAGATGCAACATGCGGAAGAACGGTAGCAGATGATTTTGGTGGAAGGAGTTCAGCCTTTCAATCTGCATGCAGTCTCTCCTAGTGAGGATGTAGAAATCCTCATCTCGGTCGTCATCCCTAGCAGAAGGACCCGCACACTCGACCTCTAACTGGTCTGTATCTCTTGCTGATGATGGATCAAGTAGGCCAGCAGATGATGCAGAAGTGCCTACATCTGCCTCAGTCGATGTCTGAACTCCTCGATGAATCCCAAGATGGTCGGCGATGATGGAGGTGTGGCGGCGTGCAAACGGAGGAAAATGGAGAAAATGACATTCGGCCATTCGGTTTTGGACTTATATACATATAACGTTCAAACGTTATATTTATTAACGTTCCAATGTAATTGAAACATTGGAACGTGATAAATATAACGTTCGACCGTTATATTTTCCAACGTGGAATGAAACGTTGGAATGTTAATAAATATAATGTTTCATATATTGCCTAGTAACATTCCATTTTAGTATAAATCTAAATTTTTCCTTTTATTAAAGATTTTTGTTTAATGATTTATTAAGAAATAAACTTAAATATTTTTTTTCATTTACGGATAAATTGAATACTTTATTAAATAACCTAAAATTAAGGATGAGACTTTATAAAATGAAAAAAATCTACTCATAAAATATATGATTAAATTATTTAATCCTTAGCACTGTAATTATGAATATGTTTTAGACTATATAATATATTATATAACTATAATATATAATAGTACTTATTTATATGTTTTAGACTATATAGTCTATGTAATATATTATATAACTAAAATATATAATAGGGAAACCAAAACAGAAGGGAGGGCTGGGGTTTAGGGATTTTGAATTCTTCAACCTAGCCCTACTGGCCAAACAAGGATGGAGGATCATTCAAAACCCTCTATCACTTGCTGCTCAGGTTCTTAAAGCTAAGTACTTCCCTTCTGCCAATTACTTCTCAGTCAAATCAAGGCCTACTGACTCATATGTTTGGAAAAGTTTCCTCCTAGCTAGGCCTGTCCTTAATGCAGGTTTAGTTGGAAGGATCAGTGGCTTCCTTGTCCCTCAACCTTCAGAGTGCAATCTCCTATCAATATTCTAGATGCTGAAGCTCCAGTCTCTGACCTCATAAATCCAGAAACCATGCAATGGGATCTATCTCTCCTCCTCACTATCTTCTCAGCCTTTGAAGCTAAATTAATTAGCCAGATTCCTATTAGCCCATGCAGGAGCCAAGATATGCTGACTTGGAGATGTTCAAAAAATGACATGTTCTCGGTAAGGAGTGCATATCATCTCCAAGGCTCTTTAAAAGAGGATAGTGTGGGGCAATCTTCAGTTATGAACTCCAATCCGAAGGTCTAGAACAAAATATGGGGTATCCAAGCACCTCAAGCCACCAAGTCCTTCATGTGGAGAGCTACTAATGAGTCCCTAGCTAGGAAACAGAACCTGCATAAAAGGAAAGTGAGTGAATCACTCCTCTGTCCAATCTGTTCTATGGAACCCAAATCAGTCTCTCATGCCCTCTAGTCTTGTTTAGCAGCCCAGGATGTATGGTCCATGAACTCAAGAAGAATCCAAAAGCTAAGTATCACTGAAGGCTCCTTTAAAGACATTCTAATATCTATAATGGCCCTGTTATCTCCTATAGAAGTCATTGAATTTGCAATTACTGCAAAAACTATCTGGTAGAGGAGGAATACCTGGATCTTTGAGCAGAAGTTTCACTCTCCTGCTCAAGTATCTAAACTAATCCAATCAGAGATGGTTTCTATTCAACTTGGGACAGAGGATGGTAAAAAAAAAACTATTATCCAAGAGCTGCCTAACATCAAGTGGACTATTCCCCAACCAAATGTATTCAAAGCTAACTGGTATGCAGCAATTGACAAAGGTAACTCAAGGCTGGGGATTGGTGTGATCGTGAGGAACTCAGAAGGATCTGTCATAGCTTCTTTGTGTTCCTCTATGGCTCTGACTCCTGATCCATTACTTGGTGAAGTTGTAGCAGCTCATAGGGCTACTTCCTTTTGTGTTGAGCTGGGACTACAACAACTGATCCTTGAAGGTGATTCCTCCTCCGTGGTAAAAGCAATTCAACACAAATAGGATAGTTGGAGCACCTTTGGGCTGGTTATTAGAGACATTAAGCTCATGCTATCCAAGACCCGCAACTGGTCAATAGTACATGTCCATAGGGAAGCTAATGTAATTGCCCATCACTTGGCAAAATCTGCTCTTTCTTGCATGGAACAAAGCATACTTATTGAGGATTCTCCTCCTTGTATTCAACATTTACTTTAATGAATGGAATAGCTACTTTCAAAAAAAAAATAGTAATTATCAATATGTTTTAGACTATATAGTGTATCTAATATATTATATAACTATAATATATAATTGTAATTATGAATATGTTTTAGACTATATAATGTATATAATATATTATATAACTATAATATATAATAGTACTTATTTATATGTTTTAGACTATATAGTGAATGTAATATATTGTAAAACTATAATATATAATAGTACTTATTTATATGTTTTAGACTATATAGTGTATGTAATAAAATATATAACTATAATATATAATTTTAATTATGAATATGTTTTAGACTATATAATGTATATAATACATTAACTATAATATATAATAGTAATTATGAATATGTTTTTTTTTTTTAAAGAGAAACCTGATATCATTTAAATAAGATGTTTACAATAATGTGAAACAAACCAAAAACATAAAGTTAGAGGCTTAAAACATCTCTCTTGATACAATTGTCAAAATAAAATTTGGGCACTGTTCGATTTCAGAGATATCTTCCTTGCCTTCTAGTCCGGCTTTAGCCAGCATATGGACTACCATGTTTGCTTCCCGCTTGACATGTGTTGCTATCCAGGTGGTGCAAGAATCCAAGACAATGTGGGAGTCACCTATGATGCATCCTCCTATAGTCAGGTTAGTAGATCTTCACGTCGGTAAGGTTCCATCTTTTCTCTCTCTCTCTTTCTCTCGTTCTCTCTCTCTCTCTTCGAATCCCATGGCCTCGTCGGTTTCTTCCGTCACTTTGTATTTTGGTTTCTTCATTATTTTCAACCTCACTCTCAACAGAAGCCTCTCACGTCCTCTCTCTCTCGCTCTGCCGCGATTATTGGTGGAAATTTCAGATTGGGTTGTTGAGATTTCGCACGACGGTAAGCCACGCCCTCTCTCTCTCTAAATCTGATTATCTTGTGTTATTCGAAGTGCCGCCCCAAACTTTAGTGAGTTTCGTTATTAATAGGACTGCTTGATGGATATTTACAGGGTAGGTTCAATTCAAGTCAGTGCCTTTCCTTTTACTCAAATCGACTGTTTGTTACTTTGGAGATCGTGAAAGGTAATCACGAACACTACTTTTGAAGCTATACTTTATTTTGGAAACTTCATTTATTTTGGTGGAATTGTATTGTTGAAAGAGTTGTTATCGATGTTTGGGTGCTGATGTTAAGTGTGGGAGGTATGGGCGTTGGAAAACTTTAAGGAGGAAGTTATATGGCAGTTGTGAATTAATTATTGACTATTTTTGAAATATGTGTAAATTGTAGAGTTGTAATGGCAATATAATAAGAAATGTGTGGCTGTTCGGCGAAAAACATGGATTGTTTGGGTGTTACTTTTGAGTTGGTGTCGAGTTTTGGGATGGTTTATATGAATGCTTTGTATGAAGAGTTGGTTGAATAGGGTGCCCTATGTGGTGATATCATCTGGGGTTGAATTAAGTTGCTATGCAGGTTATGCTATGACTGATTTTTTTTGGACTATTATCAACTTAGCTATTGATTGGCTTATCCAGTTTTATCTCTTAAGAGTCGTAAACTTTGGTTAGTTAAGTTTGTATACTAGTCTGGTATAGTTATTAATTTGTGCATAATTTTTATAATATAAGTTATCGTGACACGACTAGAGTACAGTTTCAAAATTTAGAGAATACACTGCAAGAGTCAGGTAAGCGAGGTTCCTATGCTAGGCTTTACACGAATTATTGAGACTGAGGTTGACTTTCTGAAAACTTTGCATATTTTGTGATGAAATTAGAACTTGAGAAAAACCAACCTCGGTCACTTATTTGCATTACTCATGAAATCTGTTCAAAAAAAGGAAAAATGTTTCTGACATGCATTATGTAGACATGAGCTAAATTTTGTCATTCTGTCTCTGAAATCTGAAAAAGAGCGATATTGAGAATCTGAAAAATTGTGCATTGATTTAAAAAGATGCTCCGAATTTTGTTTTCAATATGTGAGAATGCTTTGATTATGTTTTGGTACTCTGTTTTGTTTTGATATGGCATCTGAAAACCTTTGGCATGGTGTATTGATTTTGTATCTGACAATCTCTGCTCTGCTCTGCTCTATTATGCTCTGCTCTGCTCTGCTCTGTTTGGGTTGGTACCAACTTCTCTGTCTCTGAGTGCACCCACTTTGGAAACAAAGTGACTTTATTATGGTCTTTCTTGTGTGCACACTCGAGGCTCTGAGAGTAATAAGGGAAAGATTTCACCTCTGTCTCTTCCTGGTTTGGCCACCAGGGTTAGCACAACCCTACCACGGGGGTGAAACATGGTCTCTACTCTATGAGATGCTCTGTTTTGATGTGATGATGATGCTCAAGTTATGTTATGCCAAAGTACTTTGGGTTTTATGTGATTTAAAACCATCGCTCTGTTACGTTTTGAAAACATGTTTTGTTCTACATGATAACTCTAAAAAATATTTTGTTCTGCATATTGTACTTTGTAAATGCTCATGATTGCATGCTAGCATATGTCTTCTGCTTACTGAGTTGTTGATAACTCACCCCCCTTATCTTCATAATATTTTCAGATGATGTGGAGAGTCCAACTGAGGACCAAGATTAGGATTTGTGGGCTTGACTAAGCTGAGGAGAGGGTGTCGAGCATCCTAGGGTATCACTGTTAAAAGAAGGATTTCTAATGTCTTTTAGATTTGATGTCTTGTTAGATTTAATTATGTAATTGGTTTAGTAGGACTTAAGTTTTTATCAAATTATTATGATATGACTATTGGGGGATTGTGGACCCCTTGATTTATTATTATTGTAGTATTGGCTTTGTGGAGTTTATAATGTGGTTATCTAGAAAATATGAGATTGATTATTGTTTATGAAATCTTTGGAGATTTAGATGTGTTGGGAGACATGTATATAAGTGACAGGTAGTAATTCTCTGACCCATCCAGGTACGGGGCGTTACAGGATTTGAAGGGCAAAATTGCACACATCCCCCCTACCAACTCCAATTGTCTTTGGTAAAACTGGGCTGGGAAACCATCAGGGCCAAGGGACCCCAATGGGTTCATTTGAAAAACTGTTTTTTTAATATCCTCCCGAGTGAAAGGGGACATGAGCTAGCTTTTCATCTCCCCATTCAACTTTGTTTCCAGCCCAAGCAGACATTCCTCAAAATTAAAAGGGCTAGATGAAGTAAAAAGGTGTGAGAAGAAACTAGTAAAGGTGTTACCAATATCCTCCTGCTCAGTTACAGTCCTTCCTTAAGAGTTTTCAATCCTTTGGATGGAGTTTGTCTTCCTTCTTTGACTAGCCTGCAAATGAAAAAAGTGAGTATTTCTGTCTCCATGTTTGAACCAGTGTTGTTTTGCTCTTTGCCTCCACTTTAGGTCCATTTCTGCAAGAGAGTTCTCCACTTCATTTTGTAATTGTTGCATTTGTTCCAAGTGCTACCCATTACCCTCGTTTTGCAGTTGACTAATTTTAGCCAATTTCTGTGTAGCTCCCTGCTGATACTTATGATACTTAGACTTATTCCAATGAGCCAACTCCTTTTGGCATGACTCTAATTTCCTTCGAACAGACTAAGTCTCCCCATTTCCAGTGCTGCCCTTCTTCCATGCTTTAGTAACTATGTTTAGGCTTTCTTCTGCTAACTCCCATGCAACTTCATATATGAAAACTATCCCTTTTCTGGAACTGCCCTTCATGGTGATCTGTTTGTTAATATGAAGTGGAGAGTGGTCTGATCTTAGTGCAGCAAGGGCAGTGCATGATGCAGATTGGAAAGTGTTCTCCCATTCTTTATTGACTAGTGCCCTGTCAATTCTTTCCTTGGCGAATGCACTCCCCTTTCTACTATTCGACCATGTGAACCTTTGTCCCTAAGCGTGCATATCCCTAAGGCCACAAAAATCCACCACCTGTCTGAAATCCTCAATTTGTTTGTATGGTCTACTAGTTGCACCCCATTTCTCCTTTTGATGAAGAATTTCATTGAAATCCCCTGCACAAAGCCATGCCATTGGTGTTAAGGGCCTTAGCATCCTGAGAAGTTGCCAGCTACTACTTCTCTTGGCTGTCTCTAGGTGGCCATAAAAGCCTGTGAACTGCCAGGTAGTTCCAGAGTCCTCTTGTATCAGTGCACTAATGTGCCACTGTGTGTAATTAATTACTCTAACATGCCAATATTCTTTCCACATTAGAGCAATGCCACCACTCCACCCCACACTATCAACTGCAAAGCAGCAGTCCATCTTTAGTTTCCTTCTAATCTCCTCCATCCTTTTATTTCTACACTTAGTTTCCACTAGGAAAACTAGGTAGGGGCACTTGTCCTTAGTCAGATTCCTAAGGATATTAACTGACCGAGGGTTCCCAAGCCCTCGGCAGTTCCACACGAGAATGCTCATTGTTGATGGCAGGGCTGGGACCTAGCCTCTGCCATTGAAATTGTGTTCTCCTTATTTTTATCAATAAGTTTAAGCCTTTTTTCACCATGTTTTTCAGCATCATTGTTTCGCTTGCACCCCCTCTTATAGTACTCTCACCTTGTCCCTATGGGTTTGTCCACCAAGGATACATCACCATCCCTACTGGTTTGTTTTATCCCCCCATGTGCCCGCCTTTTCCATTTTCTGGGAGATACTATCTTGGTGGCCCCTTCATACTTCATCTCAGAATCTATTGCCTGGGCCAAACCTCCCAGGTTGCATTGTGAATTACCTTGTTTGGTGAGCCCATTCCATTCTTTTAGTGGATCCCTTTCACCTCTCTTAAGGTCAACATGCATACCTACTGGTGGCCTTAGCAACATAGGTTGGTCCTCAGAGGGCCATGGTGGTTGTCTTGTTACTGCGTCCAAGCTCAAATCGTCCCTCTGTGAGTGATGTCCATGCTGGTCCCCATTAATTGTAGGAGCTTCTGACAAACCTTGTGGTAGTTTGTTGGAGGTTGACTTTCTTGTTGTACTTTATGGGGGAAATCGAGGGATATAGAGATGGGTTTACCTATACCAAGATCTGCTTCTGTTGATTGGTTGCCCATAACCCCTTTTTGACAACTTTCCTAAGTCTCCTTTACGAACTCCTCCCAAAATTCTGCTAACCAGGACCGATCTTCCGTAGATACGTTGGACTTTTCCCCTTTCTTGGTTTCAGTTCCTCTTTCTTCTGGTTTCATCTCGTACTGGTGCTTGTCACCATAGGATCCACCGTATTTACGCCCATCAAAGGTACTGGTATTCCTTGTTTGTCCTCTAAGCCATGAACCAAACTGATGGGAAACTTGATCCTCGACACGTTGATCATAATGCGAACGAATGCAGCTTTTCCCTTTATGGAAGAGAATACCACACTGGAAACAAAAATTCTATAGTCTCTCATATTTAAAAGATATCCAGTGTTTCTTCACCCCTAACATGAGCCATTTACCTCTCAGGAGAGGTTTGTGAATATCAATGGCCACATGTACCAGTAAAAACCTTCCCCATGCACGTCCATCTGACTCTGCGTCCACCCTAATAACATGTCCAATTGAGGCTGCAAACTGTTCCCCAAACTCCTCCGTCATGGTGGCCAATGGGAGATTGTGTAGTTGTACCCAAAAAGGCTCAAAACCAAACTAAAGACTATTTATAGCTGCATCACCATCAACCTTAAGAAGGGTACGCAGGTTTCTATCAAAGCACCAAGGTCGTCCACTTAGGACCTTCTCTTTGTCTACCAAGGTCTGAAATTCTATGAGGAAACTCTGGTCCCCTAACTCCTTGAAGCAAACCCAACCTTCTAACCTCCATATTTGAGACATAGTAGAACGGAAGGCTTCATTGTTGACCACCTTCTCTGTTAATACCCTCCCCACTATGCAGTGAGCCCCATGTCTTTCAGTGTCCCCCTCATTAACTTCTTCGGCATGGAAAAAAGAATTTTCTTCCAAAGATAGGCATAGTTGTTCCCATCGATTTACCAGATCCTCAGTCTCCATTCGCAGCAGAACAAAATAAAAAACGTACTAAGAACTAACTCACAAGTAGTGGGAATTGAGCCTCTGAATTTCTTCAAAGCCACTAAAAACCTCACTCTGTCTCCCGAGAGAGGAAAGAGGAAGCACTCCTCAATGTCGTATGATATTATGATATTATCTCAGTAATTATGAATATGTTTTAGACTATATAGTGTATGTAATATATTATATAACTATAATATATAATTGTAATTTTGAATATGTTTTAGACTATATAGTGTATGTAATATATTATATTACTATAATATATAATAGTACTTATTTATATATTTTAGACTATATAGTGTAGTACTTATTATATTACTGCTTTTATTACTAACTTTCTATATATAATACTGATTATATTATCATATTTACATTACCTGAGATTTACGTCTTTGATATCAAAGTCATTGGCGATTATATTATATTGTTATTGTTATTTTATATATTGTTATTGCTATTGTTATTTTACTGTCATTTTATTTTACATTTAATTTTATGGAATATTATTTTGCTCCTAGTGCTGGTTATCAAGATTTGTATGATTTAAAATATATGGATTATAATCTGAGACTTGAATTACAAATACATATGGATCATATAAAAGGTCTTAAGGAAAAAATTTCACTAATGAAACAAGATAAAGAATCAATGATAACTAACTACCAGTTATATAAAAGAATAATACAGTTATTAGAACATTAGGAAGAACACCGTAAATTTTTAATAAACAAAATTAAAAGCATAAGATATCATTTGAGTATCCTTGCATTGTTAAAAAAAAAAAGAGTAAAAATCACTGATACAGATAAAGATAACCCATAGAAAAAGAAAATGAAGTATATTGGGAGGCTTGTGTTGGTAAGCCATTAAATCCATTGGTCAGCCCATTTATACTGAAAAGCTTTTAAGGGTGGTCCCGGTGGTGTTCCCCTAAGCTCTTAATCTACTTATTTCTCTTTGGATATAGGAAATCTTTATTCTGTCTCAATGAATTTGAACTCTTTATTTAAACCTAATGAATCTACTACCAGTATCCGCATAGAAACTGACAATATTAATCAAGAAGATTACAGTATAATAGATATAAAAAGAAATTTACAAGATTGGACGATTCCTAATGTTCCAAAAAATCAGATATATATAAGTATTCTACTTTCTCTCCTAAATTATCATTCCTTACTAATTATACAATTAAAACAGTAGAAAAAACTATTAGTTTAAATAATGAGTATGAATCATTACAATTATTAACAAGAGAAGCTATCAGACATCACAAAGAACAGAAATATTCTTTCATGCATATTGAATTAGTACAAGTTGCTATAAAACCACTCACTAGAAATAGATTAAATATTTCAGTATTACTCTATCTAAGAGATGGAAGACACTTAAATTTTTATGACTCATTACTTGGGATGGTAAAATCAAGCTTATTCCAAGGTCCAATTTATTTTAATTGTTATCCAAATTACTTTGTTTCATTATTTGATCTTAATATACTACATACTTTAGTATTAAATATTAAAACGAATGGTTATAGAATGATGGAAGGATCACATCCTTTAACAGTAGTATATAGGATTCATTATAAATTAATGAAAACAACATTAGAACCACAAGCTCTTATTACCAGTCCAAAAGGATATACATTATTATTACAATCCAGTACACAAAACTCTAACATACAAATTCCCAGACAAATTAACTAGAATCAAATTACTCTTCCTAATGAATGGCAATTAGAAAACATTACTCCATTAGCTAGAGTAGAAAATAATTCTAAGAATGATCTTGAGTATATAGATCAAATAACAGATGGAACAGTCCAAATAGCTTTTCAACCTTTTAGAAGATCTTTTTCTCATTATTCTTCCCCAACACCTTCTAATTATCGTACACCTCGATCTGTTCTTACATCAAGATCTCAAAATTTTGACAACAGATCTCAGAGTATAGATACACAAGTTAGGGGAGTTATTCCCGGAAATATTATTGATACACCAGTTTATACTATTAGTCATCCTGCTAGTCATCCAGATAGGGCATCCACCTCTCATAATCCTGAAAATAAACCTTCTTCTCCAACATATTCTCAGGTGATTGGAAATGATGCCCGAATATACACCCTGAATAAGGAAGAATTTAAAATTAATAAGGAATATCTCAAACAAGATTATATGAAAGAAGAAGATAGTAATAAAAGATTAATATTTTTCTCAACTTTTACAAAAATAGAAAGAGATTATATTCAAGAAAAATACTACCAGTATTTGGAAGAAATACGAATTAATATACCTTTCTTTACATGGTTCGAAATTTATAAATCAAACCAATTATCAACCATAAACAGAACTACTAATCAATGGATTAAAGAAGAAAATAATCAAATTGTTTATAAAGAATATCCTCTATTTGAAGCTATTAAATTCAATCAAAGAAATACTCAAATACTTGCTTTACCAATAAAAAAACATAATAGTTCATTAGAAGCTAAAAACACTGATAATATAATCCAACAAAATAATTACACCAATTTATATTTAAAAACTATGAGTAAACAATTAGAAAGAATTGAAACCCAAATATCTCCTGTCAATCCTACTATTAAAGAAGCAAAAGAAACCCCTTTATTCATTCCCCATGAAATCCTATCTCATTTAAAAATCACTTTTTCTAAAAACAAAAATGATCTATTAGAACAAATCTCTAACAAATTAGAAAAATTAACAATTAATAATACTGCATCTACTTCAAAACAACCCCATATTAATGTATTAAGTAAAACAGATTCTCCCGAAATATCTGATTCTGAAATAAGCAATATGGAAAATCAATTTAAAAATTTAGACTTACAAATAAATAAGATTAGAGGAGATCATACTGTTGATTATTCAGCCAGAGATTCTAAAAAATATGTCTCTATTACTCGTAATTGGTATCCGATGCCTACTCCTCCAGATATGCAATTCGAGGAACGAGAACATATAGTAAGATCTACTTTTGCATCAGACGTATTGTATGAATGGAATATAGATGGATTATCTGAGTATGAAATATTAAACTATTTCCAAGAAATGATTATGGTAGCTAATGTTTATAAAAGTAATAGAAAAACAGACCACCAAGTAACACATATTATTGTCACAGGGTTTACTGGCCAACTAAAAGGTTGGTGAGATCATTATCTTTCAAATAAACAAAAGTCACAAATATTAAATGCTTACAAACATGATGAAAATATGCAAGTTATTAAAACAGAAAATAGATTACCATTAGAAAATGCTGTAAATACATTAATATATGTATTAACCAAACACTTTGTTGGTGATCCTGTTCAACTTAAAGAAAGAACCAATGATTTATTGATTAATTTAAAATGTCCTCAACTATCTAATTTCCGTTGATATAAAGATGTATTTCTAACTAAAGTTATGATCAGAAATGACTGCTAGCAACTATACTGGAAGGAAAAGTTCATAGCTAGACTTCCATATTACTTCGCCCAAAAGGTACGAGAATCATTAGTAAGATCAGATAGTACTATTGATTTTCATAGTCTTACATATGGTGATATAATAACTACTATTAATAGAACTGGTTTAACTATGTGTAATGATTTAAGATTAAAAAAGCAAATGGAGAAAGAAAAGAAATTTGCTAGAAAAGAATTAAGTACTTTTTGTGAACAGTTTGGTTACACTCCATTATTAACCCCTTCAAGAAGACACAAAAAGGGAAAAAGAATTTATAAGAATTATATTAACAAAAAATGAAAATATAAAAAACCTTATAAAAGAATAAAAGACAAACAGATATATAATAAACCAATAAAACCTCCAAAAAAGACTAATAAAAAGAAAAAACAGATTGTTTGTTATAAATGTGGAAAAGTTGGGCATTATAAATCAAATTGCAAGGTTAAATAACAGATTAATGAATTAGATGTACCTGAAACATTAAAAGAAAGATTATTAAATATTTTTATAATACATTCAAGTGAAGAAGAGGAAAGCTCTTCTGATGAAGAAATCTATCAATTAAAAGAATCAAGTCTTTCGGAACAATCTTCTGAAAGTGAATCTGAAGAAGATGAGATACAAGTTTGTAATTGTTTAGATAAAAATAGTTACTTTTGTAATAAAACTATTAATATACTTTCAAGACAAGAGGATATTATATTAGAATTAATAGATAAAATCAAAGATCCACAAGAAAGAAAAGATTATTTAGAAAAGCTAAAAGATACTTTTAATAATCAAACCACTTCAGTAACTTCTTCAACCCCTTATAATTTCTCAGAAATAGTAGGAAGATTTAAAACAAAAAAACAAAAAATTATATTACAAGACCTACAACAAGAAATTAATGAGATAAAACAAGAAATTAAAAATCTAAAAACATCTAATCTTAAATTAGAAGTTTCAAATGAACAATTACTACAAGAAATTATATTATTAAAAATAGATAAAAATAACTTAAATAATTCTCAAAATAAAGAACAAGGAGAGTGTTCAACAATTGTTATTAAAGACGAAACAGACAACTTCATTAATATCCTTAATAAAATAAATTTTCAAAAATGGTATATGGAAGTAACGATTTCAATTAATCAAGAATTTTCTTTCACTACAATTGCTCCATTAGACACAGGAGTAGACTCAAATTGTATACAAGAATGATTAATACCTTCTAAATATTTTGAAAAAACAAAAGAAACATTATCTCAAGCTAATGGAACAAAATTAAACATAAATTATAAATTATCTAATGCACATATTTGTAATAATGGAATTTGTTTTAAAACAACATTTATTCTGGTAAAAAATATTAACACCAAGATAATATTAGAAAATCCATTTTTTGCATTACTTTACCCTTTCTCTATAACAGAGGAAGGAATTTCCACTAAAATACTTGGACAAGAAGTCCAATTTAAATTTATATTTCCTCATGTATCAAAGAAAATTAATTCTTTAAAAGAAGTTTCATTAACCAAAGAAATTCATTTTAAAAAAAAAAAAGAATTAAAAGAAAAGAAAAACAGATAAATTTTTTAAAACAAGAATTAAAATATAAAAGAATTGAAGAATAATTAAAGAATCCATTATTAACTCAAAAAATTGATAATTTTAAAATTATGATTGAAAAAGAAGTATGCTCTAACTTACCTAATGCTTCTTGGAATAGAAAACAATATATAGTAGAATTACCTTATGAGAAAGACTTTTCTGAGAGAAATATTCCAACCAAAATTAGACCAATTCAAATGAATAATGAATTATTAGAATTTTACAAAAATGAAATTAATGATTTATTAACAAAAGGATTAATTAGGAAAAGTAAATCATCTTAGAGTTGTGCTGCCTTTTATGTTCAAAAACAGACAGAATTAGAAAGAGGAATTCCTCGGCTAGTTATTAATTATAAACCTTTAAATAAAATATTACAATGGATTAAGTATCCAATCCCTAATAAGAAAGATTTATTATCTAGACTATATGACGCTACAGTATTTTCAAAATTTGATATGAAAAGTGGATTATGAGAAATTCAAATTGTTGAAAAAGATCGGTATAAAACAGCTTTTACAGTCTCATTTCGACATTATGAATGGAATGTTATGTCATTTGGATTAAAAAATGCTCCTAGTGAATTTCAAAATATTATGAATGAAATATTTACTCCTTTTACTCATTTTTCAGTAGTCTATATAGATGACGTATTAATATTCTCCTCATCTATTGAACAACAATGGAAGCATTTAAATACTTTTGTACAAATTATTAAACAAAATGGATTAGTTGTTTCATCACCAAAAATAAAACTATTTCAAAACAAAATTAAATTCCTTGGACTAACATTTATCAAGGAACTATTACTCCAATTAGTAGAGCAATAGAGTTTGCTAATAAATTTCCAAATGAAATAAAAGAGAAGCAACAATTACAAAGATTTCTGGGAAGTCTCAATTATGTTGCAGATTTTTACCAATCTCTTAGGTCATTATGCAAACCATTATTTACGAGATTAAAAAAGAATCCACCACCATGGACAGAAAAGCATACAAATATTATAAAACAAATTAAAACATATGTTAAGAAATTACCATGTTTAGGATTACCATCCCCTCATACTTTTAAAATTGTTGAAATGGATGCCTCTGATCTTGGTTATGGAAGAATTATGAAATAAAGATTATCAAATAATTCTGAACAGATTGTTCAATTTCATTCAGGATGTTGGAATCTTACCCAAAAGAATTATAGTACGATTAAAAAAGAAATTTTAGCTATTGTATTATGTATTTCTAAATTTCAAGATGATTTGTTAAATCAAAAAATTTTACTTAGGATAGATTGTAAGTCAGCCAAGGAAGTTTTGATTAAAGATGTTGAAAAAGCAGTGGTTCTACCACACACACAAACACCTAGAGGGGGGTGAATAGGTGTAGTCCAATTTTTTCGGTCTACTAAAAATATTGACAAGCAACTAAGCAAAGAAACAAATCATACAAATAATCAACACAGAGATTTGTTCACGAAGTGGAAACTCATTTGAAGAACCTCTTCAAAATCCAAAACCACTCCGGGTGTAAGACACCACCTCAAATCCACTATAGAAAATTTTAATTGTTACAATCAATTTACCTACACTTACAAAACCATTGAAGTTCCTAAACTTGATCTGCAACACCACGAGTGACCCACTTGATCTCTACAAGCA
This sequence comes from Cyclocarya paliurus, assembly GCA_029856935.1. Lineage (NCBI taxonomy): Eukaryota > Viridiplantae > Streptophyta > Magnoliopsida > Fagales > Juglandaceae > Cyclocarya > Cyclocarya paliurus. Next base: position 3,109,002 of record CM056958.1, on the reverse strand, counting down.
TGTAGTGTCGGAACTCCGACCTTTCTATAGCATCCCACAAGAACCTCTCGATCTCTGCAGCAATAGCAGCTCCGGAAACCTTCCGGCCAATGAACACATCCACTTCAGTGGACTCAAATGAGGTTTTATCTTGTGTATGGTGTGGTGGATAGATGTATGTCCAAGAGAGATTCACAAGGTGGGGAGAAGTATCTCGCAATGGCTCTTGGAAGCAACTAGGGTTTTTGCTCTATTTCTCCACACAAAAGAATAGAACAAGATGTTCTATTTATAGCCCCTATTGATCACGGCGCTTAAAACAATGAGATTTCAATTTCTTGAACATTGGCTCGAGCGAGAGTCGAGCGCAGGTCAACTTCCAGAACTTCGCTCGAGCGAAACATCGAGCGGATATCGAGCAGTGGACTCTGCCTGAGTTCGCTCGAGCGCTGAGTCGAGCGCTGAGTCGAGCGATGCACTCTGCCTGATTTCGCTCGAGCGCTAAGTCGAGCGGTGGTCGAGCGGTGCACTCTGCCTGATTTCGCTCGAGCACTGAGTCGAGCGGTGGTCGAGCGGTGCACTTTGACTAATTTCGCTCGAGCGCCAGTTGGGCCCACTCGAGCAGTGTTGAGCACACTTCAGTTCTTTTCATGTGACAATGCATCAACACTAGTTACAACATAATTTTACATAGGTTTTCACACGAACATGCCAATCAACTAATTTTCCCTCAACAGATGTGAAAAACCTGGCTGCTAAGCAAATATTTACCAGATGGCAAGCTATATTAAGTATTTTTTATTTTGATATTGAACATATTAAAGGAGACTCTAATTCTCTTCCTGATTTTCTATCCCGAGAATTTTTACAGGGAAAATCATGTCATCCTCAAAGTTCAAAGTAAAGATTAAATCTTCTTATGCATTACCACCATCTCCTCCTTATCTTTCACCTTGTCCTTCTGCAACCCCAAGACCATATACGGTTCTAGGGTCATTACCACAAAATATTAGACCATCATATAATCCATTCTCACCAATATCTTCTCCAAAATTACCCACATACTCCAAAGTTGTTTCTCCTTCTTCTTCTCCTTCTCAGATTATTAGCCCTCCATTACTCTCTCAGCCTTCTACATCTCCTATTATCATTAAATCTCACTAGCACCCTGTCTTTCCCATTGAGCCTAAAATTCAACATCTGTCTGACCTCCAAAAATTACTCGATGCCTTTCTTTTACCAGATTGGCATTATATCCCGCAAAACATTAAGAAAATCCAAAATTTTTATGAATTCATATTAGTAGACTCTGACTCAATTATTCTCTCTGAAATTCCTTGTTCTCTTCAAACTTAACCATCTCCACCTGCATCTCCAATTATTGTTTTTCATAAAGTCACCATTAAACAGGTCCTCACTTTGGAACAATAAGAAAAAAATCCCTATTTGACAAGGAAATTTTCTCAACCTTATGATCCATCTTATTATGATTATTATGATTATCAACAGGCATGGACAAAAATGTTTTTAAAACAAAACAAAAATTTGCACCATTCGTGGTTCCTTCATTTTGACGAATTATAAGAAATCAAGACACTTCCTAAATGGTTTTCACTTTGGTGTGACCATTATGGACCTGAACCTCTTCTCCTTCCTCTCCCTCTCCAGGAAAGTTTTCGAATTTTTACTTCACAGGATGAAAGTCCACCAGCATTAAGCCATTGTTCATCACTCCTTCTTTTCTTTCTTAAAACAAAATTAAATTGGATTATGAAATGGGAATATGTTATTAAACCTCATCCCTCGGTCAAAACTATTATGTTCCTGACCCGTCAAGTCTCTGTCAAATGGTGGGAAAAATACAATTATGATCATGTTTTGAAAATGTTTTCAAAAATTACCAAAGCTCTAGAAGTACGTGTCCAACGGAGTAGATTTCAAGCATAATTAGCATCCATTACCAGTAAGAAAGATTTGAAAAAATTAGACGAAGTAATGTCACAAGTTTCAGATAGTGATGATGAAGAAGATGCACAGCATCCAGCCAAATTATCTCCATTACAACAACCTGCAACCCTCCAGGCCTCTCCTTCTCAACAGGCCTCTCACTTAGGCGCCACTCCTTCTCAAGATTACTCGCCTTATCATCTAGTACCTCTGATGGATTCCCAAGATCCGTTTGAACTGGAATTGGCAAATTATGACCCTCAGATTATGTGATTCCAAAAGATTACTACTTTCCTCTGTTCAGGTCAAATTATTGCTGCTGTTCAAGATTCCTCTGCTCAAGTCAGATTATTGTCGCTGCTCAAGATTATTATCAAAGAAAACGACAAAAGACTGTGTACATATTATTCACTAGTTGGTACTATTCATGAATTATTATAGTTATTGTTTAAGCTACTGTTTGTAATTGATTTTCACATGATGATACTGTTCATGTATTATTAGAGTTACTGTGTTGTACTGTGTTGCACTGTTTTAGTGTCTATATATAAGAGTCTATAACAAAGGAAAGGCATTCAGAAATTTCTCATCTGAAGCCTTCCCCTCACTCGTCAAAAATCTCTCCTAGCTCTCCCAAGCCTACCCTTTGTAAACCAACTCTTTTCTTCTTCCTTCTTCATGTCTTCTGTCTTCACCTCTTCTGAGAATTAGTCTCCTTGTAAGTATTATGTCTTCAATAAAGTTGATTTTGTATATCTCTTTTATTTATTTTATTTTATCATGCATATGGTCAGTTAAACCGCCTGCTTTAATTGCTTTCATGCATATGGCTGGTTATACCGCCTATTTTTACTACTTTTATTACTAACTTTCTATATATAATACTGATTATATTATCATATTTACATAACCTGGGATTTACGTCTTTGGTATCAGAGCCATTGGCGATTATATTATATTGTTGTTGTTATTTTATATATTGGGCCTGGGCTATTATCAATCAGAATAGAAAACAAGGCATCTTTTACCTCTTGGATCGAAGGGAGCTGTAAAAGAACACTGTTATTCTCCTCCAAAACAGCATTCTCCACATACTGAGACAAATCTGGAAGGTCCGTACTCGACCTTGCACGAAGAAAAGAACTGAAAAACTCCACTACACCCGAGTGGATAGATTCAGGACTATCCAAACAAGTACCATCTTGCAACCTCATTTCATGCACCACCCACTTAGATATCGACACATGTGCTTTAAAGAACTAGGATGACGCCTCCCCCTTTTCCACCCAATTCACCTGCTAAGAGAGCCTCGTCTCTTCCCTTTGCAACCATACAGCCAATTCATCCTTCACACTTAATAAAGCCAACTCAACCTCCTCTGAGAAACGAACCTGAAGCAGACTTTCCAGACTTTCTATGCGTCTCTCCAAGCACAAAATGTTCTCCTCAGTGCGCCCAAAAAACTCGAGTATTCCACTCCCTGAGAACCGGCTTCAACTTTTTTAATTCTCTAGCTAAACAAAACAAACCCAACACTCTAGACTGCTCCTGCCAGACTTCTTTAACAACATTTTTGAAATCATCATGGGATACCCACATCTGTTGAAACTTAAAGGTAGAAGGGTCATACCATGACACATTTAGCTTAAACACAATAGCCATCGAAGCATGATCCGACGAGGTGCATGATAAATAACTAATGAAAGCATCCGGTAGTGCCGCAACCTCCAAGTTTATCAAATAACGATCTAACTTTGACCAACTTCTAGCCATCCGCTGCTGACCATTACACCAAGAAAATTTACTACCAACAGTTTTTATCTCACACAAGGTACAAGATTCAATAAAATCATTGAAATACACCATCATCACCCTCAAAAGAGGTTGTCCACCATAGAGTTCATCGTCCCCACGGATAATATTAGTCACCAAGACATAACCATGGTTCATTGTGCGGTATAACCTACTGTAACAAACTCCACAACTCTCTATGTTCCATATAGTTACATTTTGCATAGACCACAGAGACATAAATTTGAAGGGATTGTAAAGTTAATGAAACTATAATATGTTGAGCACTGACATTCATAATCAGCACCTGCAATCCACCCCCAGAAAACAACCATAACTTCCCACCCAAATTTTGATTCGAGAAACAATCCTCAAATTTAAAAAGAATTTTTAGCACTTCCATTTTTCACTCACTAATCAAAGGCTTAGCCACATGATAAAATTAAGCTTCATCTTCCTAACTAATGTACACAATCTCCTCCATGACAAACCCAGTCCACGGATGTTCCAAAATAAAGGCTTACAAATCATAAATTTAAACGAGAGGGTTTGCTAGGAACTTCTGAGTGGACCTTCTGATCAACTTCATGCACTTACCATCTTTCTTTTTCACCAGAGAATCATTATCAGAAGTGAAATCCTTAGCTTTGCACAAATGTTCCACAGGCTCACCTCCTGAATCCGAAACACTGCCTCCATGCAGCACCATCCCATGTGAATCATTGGTGACCAAACCCATCACGATCATGTAGTTGTACCTCCTCAATAACAACCATACCTCTATCAACTGCATCCACCATCATCTCATTATCAAAATCTACATGGCAATTCAGATCAGGCACAACATCCGAATCTTGCCCTGGTTTCGTTTCCAACTCAACCTCCTCAATTGCCAATTGATTCGACAACATCTGCCCTCCCAAAACACCCTCATTTATCTCTCTTTCCTCTAGATCAATCCTAACACCAGCCACCAACTCAACCCTAATTACTGTAGATCTTCCACATTGTCCGACTGAACCATGTCTGCATGTTGATCACCAACATTGATCATGCTAGGACCCATTGTATCCTGTCCCACCCTACCAGGATCCAGACTCAGTGTTGCATCATTTTCACTCAAAACCAGGTTCACCTCATTTGGCTTCGCAACATCCACCTGGTTTTTGGGCTTCCAAACTTTCATTGGTAGTTCAACCTCTTTCTTTTTACTATCCAGAATCTTTCTTTCTTCATCCTTCCATCGACAAGATTTAGAATTATGACCTTGAATATTACAATGAGCACAATACGCAGGCAAATTCTCTTTTTCAATCTCAACAAACAAACTAGAAATCTGATGAGGAATCCCAATCCAGATCCCATGAATGGGTTCCTTAGTTGCATCCATCCGTTCTTGTGGTGCACTTTATGGAATTATCCCAATGTAAGAGTCATCCAATGGGAGCAGTAATGTTCTTAAGAAAGGATTCATCATAAAAGTTCGGTGGTAAACCCAGAAGAACAATCCAAACAAGCACCATAGACTGCTCCTTATCCTCCTCAAAATCTGGATGCCAATGAAAGCCACGATAAGGCATACCATTGATGTCTGTGGATTCCCTTGATAAAGCCTTCAAAAAATCTGCTTCATTAGAAAACCTAATGAAAATGTTACAATGCCTACATAAAGCATAAACCATCGGTTGGCTTTCCAAACCCCAACGATTACAAATAAACGAGCGAATAACATCCAATGTGGGGCGCTATCGCAAAAACTTTAGAACCCTAGAAAACATAAAAGGAGTTGTCGGATGATCAATCTCTTCCTTAGAAAAGATCACACAAAATTCACCATCAATCACTTTAGCAAGACGAAATGGGCACATCAACCACAGGAAGTGGCTGAGGAGATTGCGCAACCATATCAGCAAGACTCCGGTGCCAGCCAACTGACGCTAAAGAGGCAGAGGGCCCACTAGCGGCAACCATAACGGCATGCTACTCACAGACCCAAAAAACCCTAGCAGAGCCAAAATAAGGAAAAGGACACGTGGCAAATGAACTTATAAAGTGCTATCAGAGTTGTTTATCAGATTTACACATCCTTTCCTTGCATTGGACAAGGAATCTAGAAAATCAATCAGGCCTTTTAAGAAAGTTATTGTTAGAAGGAAATGCACTGAAGGGGAAGTGGTGAAGTACCTTCTTTTTTTTGGCAAGAGAAGAGCTATCCCTGACATTGTTAAAAGACATGGGTCTTTGGTGGAAGAATCCTCTAGTGGAAAGAAGAAATATTGGTTGGTCGAATGTTTTATTCCATTGCATCTTTGGAAAAATTTCAAGGAGAAGAATTTCCCGCAAATCTAATGAGATGAAATCTGCAAAGCTTCTTGAGACTGGTAGAGTAAAAAAGATATCCACCTAGAAAAAGGGGATTTTCATATTTGTTTTCAAAAGTGCAAATATCTGAGTATTATCAGTGTCGGAACTGCAATAAAGATGTGGCGATCAGGTATTAAATATTCATTGTATTGCGCACACGCGCGCGCGCGCACACACACACACACATATATATGTTTTGCTACTTATGAATTTCTTTCTCTACACTCGATTCTTCTGCTTTGGAACCTTGATGTTAGGATATTATATATATAATTCAATTTTTAGATAGAATTATTTTAAGCCTTTAGTGGAAATCACATATTGTAGCAGTGTGGAAGATGGACCCTAGTAACTCATATTGTGTATTTGGAGGGAGAAAAATGATAGAAATTTTGAGGATTGAGAACGGACATTAGAGGAGCTCAGGAATTTCTTTTCAATACTTTCTTCCTTTTGATAGCTACAATTGATATGAATGGACTTAGCCTTCATGATTTTCTTTTATCCTTTTCTACTTCTAGATAGGTGTTCCTCTTGTATACATCTTGTTAATGCCAAGAATTGCACAACAGACCGAAAATGAAAAAAGAGTCATCCCCGACCCACGTGGGTGATTCGGGCTTCAATACGATTCTCTTCACATTCATCCATGAAATAAATAATAAATAAGCAAATATAAATAAATAAAGGAGAGACACAAGAATTTAAGTGGTTCGGCATAAAAGCCTACGTCCACGGGTTGTTGGGGGTAAAATCCACTATATCAGGTGATGATTTTACAATATCTCATGGCCTCACATATCGCTCAATACAATGAGAGAATTTAGTCTCAGGAGAGTCCCTCTAGAGAATTGGTGGAGAATGCATGGACAGAGCCCGTAGAGAGCCTGTCAGATTTGTGGAGGAGCTGCTCCTTATATAGAGGTTATTTCCTTGGAGTGATAGAGTCCAACTTGACTTATGATACCTTTTCCTTTTAGGAATCTGAGCCAACTTCTTTGTCTTATCTTTTTCCTGCCTTATCTCTTGACTTTATCTCTTCCCTTAGTGATAAGTTTCCAAAGGGTTTGACCTAGTCAATTTAGTCCCTAACGGATGCCCTCGATTCTTAAGGTCAACTTGTTTATCACAAAGGCCTTGAGAATCTTCAAGTCAACCGTGGTGAAGGTAACCTGCAGAAAAAGAAATTATGATAGCTGGTTCGTAGTTTTTTACTGTCATACAATGGAGATCTCTATGAGTGGTCCTTAAGAAGAAATTGTAAAATTTGTAGTAAAGGCCTTCGAGGATGGGCCTTTGTGAAGTTTGTTTGTAAGAACGTTTGCGTAGTGATTGTATATGAATGTTTATCGTTAGTAAAATGTGTATATTTTCGTCCTCGGTGATCCTTTTTTGTGGCCTCAATAGATTTTGTCCTATGCTGTATTTTTTGTTAGTGTTTTTTGTTTTGATGTGGATGTAATAGTTTGTTTGTAGTAACCCGTGCTTAAGTGGTCAGGATGCCCGTTGACCCCCTTGGATCCATCTTAGGAGGTTGCTGAGCTCGTCGACTCGTTCCCGAAGGACACCTACGCGAGGCGGTTATACAGCTTGAAGGTAACCCACTAGCGACAGTTGTAGTGAGTGGAAACACTCGGATGTGAGTGTAGCTGGAGAGTGCCTTGATTGTGTAACTCTGGCGATGGGAGCATAGCGGGAGAATGCCTTGACCGCGTAACTCTGAGAGATGGGCGTAATCAGGGATGTTCTTCCTGTGTAGCTGTGGCGTATAAGTGTAGCGAGAAAGTGCCTCGATCTCGTAACCCTGGTGATGTGAGTGTAGCAGGAGATGCCCTCAACCGTGTAACTCTAGCGATGGGTGCAGCAGGAAATTGCCTCAACTGCGTAACCCTGGCGATGCGAATGTAGTGGGTGAGTGCGTCTACCGCGCAACCCTTTGAGGTGGGGGACAAAGCGCGACCGTAGTTTGTGGCGAGTAAGGCGATGCAGATGACCCAAAAACCCATTAGACCCGTTTAAAATGACTCAACTCGACCCAACCTTATCTTTATCGGTTCATTATCTGATCAGTTTCCAACCCGACTAGTTACGGGTTGTTTAGGTTGGTGTCAAACTGTCCGACTATAAATAAGAAACTTATCAAACCCTAGCCGTCCAACTCCTAAGTCCCATGAGCTTTTCGCATCTTTCTCATCAAGTTCTAGCATAACCACGTCCAGCTCATCCGAGTCTCCCTCAATACCCAAATCCAAATATTCAACAATTCTGCACATACAACAGCAACCACAACCACCCAGAAATGCTAAATCATAATCTCCAAAGCCGAGCCTTCTATTTCTTCTATGAGATACAATGGATGAGATACAAACCGAGCCTTCTATTTCTTCTTCTATGAGAGGTTACTTGGCATGGGTTTCTCCAAGAATGCTGTAACTTAGGTCTCTAGACGGATCATATTTTGGGTCAAATCCTTCACTTTCACAGTAGACTTCCTCTTCTTCAGATTGGTAATCATCGGACTGCTCAGAGAAAGCCATCGTTTGTTTCTCAGCCTATTTTGCTCAGAGAAATTTCCTTTTTTTTCTCTTTTATTTTTCTCCTGTCGGTAGTGTAAGAAGAGACGGCTGAAATGCTGCTATCAGAGATTCCAAATGACTCACCACAGCGAAGTCATCAATGATTGCATCGAGTTTCTGCAGACAGCTTCTTCAAAGGACTACATCCGAATGACTCTTCGCAAAGTTTTGCTCTTTTCATCTTTTCATTTTTTGTTTTCTAGGGTTTTTTCTTGAGATTGAGAAGAATATGAGATTGAGATTGAGATTGATATTGTCATTTGTCCTCATATTTGAGATAAATCAAACTGTAGAAAGTTGCTTTTTTTTTTATAAAGGTCAGGTCATACGAGTTCGATCTGAGTTTATTTTATTCTGGTCGAGTCGATTCGAATAAAATAGGCTTGACCACTCAGTTTTTGGCAAGAAGGTGTGGCGGGAGTGATGCTCGACCACGTAACCAGCAAAAAGGCCCGCGATGCCCATGATAGTTGCGCCTTTTGAACTTTTTAGTGAATATGCATATTGATACATATAGCAAGATAAGAAATAAGAAATAATGTCAAAAGAAATCGCTCACACAAATTTGCAGTATGTGACACTTTCCATGCTTGTAAGGGTGGGTATGGGATTTGTGGGACAAAGGGCACTTTCATATGTTAAGAAAGAAGAAAAATGAAGAACATCAAATTAGTTATCCTTATAACCAACAGCAAGTTAAGTAGTAGAAAAGTTGCAATAAGTTAGGAGAATTCTGGAATGTTTAGGTGCTACGTACACTGATGGAATGATAATAGCTTAGGAGAATTCTAGTTAGGTGTTCCACTTAGGGGTGTAAGTTATTCGGTCTGGAACAAAAAACCTGACTAGACTTATATTGGTCCGGTCTGGTCTATATATACCTTAATATATACCTTAGAATTTTAGTTTTCGATCCAGTCCAGGGTGTGGTTTTTTGGACAGGACTAGACCTGTAACACCCCATTCCCAGAGGTCCAGAGAGTTAGCTCCTATTACTCAAGAACATCTCCAATAATCAATAATAAATAAATAGAAACTCTACAAAATACTTAACTTATTTGTTCGATCCAAAAATCTGTGTCCCTCCACAGAAATACTAAACAAAAACCTCAATAAAATAAATAATATCTCCACAAATACTCAAATTATTCATAACTTGACGTACCAAAATAACCGCTAGAGATAAAGCTACTAAATATGATCCTCCAAAATACTTATACCCTTAGCACTCATTCATCTATGATCATCAGACTTTTCCAAAACTTCCTACTCTTGTTCTCCAGCTAAATCATAAAAATATTTAAAAAATATTATGAAGATAAGGGGTGAGTTATCAACAACTCAGTAAGCAGAGAACATATTTAGTAGTTTTATTTTTAAGAGTAAACGATAATGGTGTAATTTTATTTTTAAGAGTAAACGATAATGGTGCAATTTTATTTCTACACTTTAAATGTGATCTAGTTCATTAAATAATAGTTTTTGTTTAATTTAAAATATTTTGGTATAGTTATATGATCTAGTATTAATTTTATAGTTTGATTACAATAGTAAATAAGTTAGATTTTTTTTTTTTTATGTTTTAGTCGAAGTTATTAGATGGACATTGATGATTTTAGAAAGAGATGATATATTTGAAATCATGAGAATTTTAGGTTTTGAGGAACTAAAATAGGTTATTTTAGAAGTTTAGCCTTAAATATTGAAATATGTGTTCAATTGAAATTTACAAAAATTACGTGATTATTTTATAGGTGACGAGTAGTAATTGAAGTCCTGGTAAACGGGGTTCCTATGCTAGACTTTGCATAAAATAAAACGAACTGAGGTCAATTTTGGAAAATATGCATGTTTTGTTATGAAAAGAAATTTGAAACGACCTTAATTATTTGTTCTGCATTACTCATGAAATTCTGTATAAGAATAAGGTATTTTTTTGATATAACTAGTGTAGACATGAGTTAATTTTGTGCATTCTGTTTTTGAACTATGCAAAATAAGTGAATATGAAAATTTGATAAATTTGCATGTGATGTGAAGAAGTTCTGAATCTGTTTTGAAACCTGTGAAATGATCTGAATTTCAGTACTCTGTTTTGATATGAGATGGCATCTGAAAAACCTTTTGCATGACTTTCTGATTCTGTTCTGACTCTGATTCTGATTCTGATTCTGATATGGTGATTCTGATTCTGTTTTGCTATGATATGTGGCCCTGTCATAGGATATAATAGTGACCTCTTGCCCTGTTACGGAATATAATAGTGACATCTGGCCCTGTCACGGGATACAATAGTGACCTCTGGCCCTGTCACGGGATACAATAGTGACCTTTGGCCCTGTCATAGCATATAATAGTGACATCTAACCCTACTATAGGATATAATAGTGGTCTCTGCTCTGAGTGCAATCGCTTTGATAACATGGTGATTTATATTCTGCTTGAATTTCCGCATAATGCACAACCCTACCACGGGGATTAAACATGGCCTCTGTTCTTGATATGATATGATAAGATGAAAATACTCAGTCATGTTGTGCCAAAGGAGTCTTTGAATATGAAAAGTTGGTTTATGAATATGAAATGTTTGAAATGTCACTCTGATTTTCTGATAATATGTATTTTTGAGATTTGCATATTGGAACTGAAATGTTTTGTTTCTGCATTCTGAACTCTGTGAAAATGTTCATGTTTACATACTAGCATATGTTTTCTGCTTGCTGAGTTGTTGATAACTCACCCCTTATCTCCATAACATTTTTCAGATATTTTTATGATTCAGCTGGAGAAAAAGAGTATGAAGTTTTGGAAAAGTCTGATGATTATAGATGAATGAGTGCTAAGGGTACAAGTATTTTGGAGGATCATATTTAGTAATTTTATCTCTAGCGGTTATTTTGGCATGTCAAGTTATGAATAATTTGAGTATTTGTGGAGATATTATTTATTTTATTGAGGTTTTTGTTTAGTATTTCTGTGGAGGGACATGAATTTTTGGATCGAACAAATAAGTTAAGTATTTTGTGGAGTTTTTATTTATTTATTATTGATTATTGGAGATGTTCTTGAGTAATAGGAGCTAACTCTCCGGACCTCTAGGAGCAGAGCGTTACAAGACGGACCAAAGTATATATATAGTTTTTTAAAATATTTCATATGTACTTTTTTTTTATTGGTAAATACCTCCTATGTACTTAGGTGCCTTTTTGTAATTTTTTAAAAAACTTATTACTGATCAAAAGACTAATTTAGTAGAAGTATTTCAGTTAAAACAATTTAAAAAAGTGAATAGATTTCACTATTGCTCGAAAACACTTCCGGTCAAAAAAGCAAATATATCCAGAGGTTTCTTTGCAAAAACATAATATTTGTAGTACATGTGGTCACTTCAGGGTTTTATGTTGGTTGTTCAATCCACCCCATCGCTATGTTGGGGTAAACAAGTAGAAATAAGTAGAAAGGATGATTTTTTAGGAAAAAAAACACAAAGCAAAAGCAGTGGGATTGAACAACTTTGGCCGGGTTTTAGTTGCTGCCGAGTCTTTCTGAAGGATGCCTTGACATGGCTAATCACTCATTCCCATGCTTGGAATCTTTGAAACCTTTGTAGGGCTACATATAATGCTTTTACTATGTGACCTCTTGGGTGAGATCTGGGGCCAAATCCCCACTTCCCATTGCCTAGGGAAAATTAAGACTGACCTCAATAACTTGTTCTACTTGTGTTTGTGAGCTTGAGGACCTTGTGTCGGTATATTTCTATCCACTGCTATTATCCTCGAAATCTTCTTTCCTGGTAAAATCTTTTCTTCATTTCCTATGGTGTGAAAGCAATTTATGATTTTTAAAATCAATTTCCATCTCAGTAGGCTGTTCTATATGTGAGAATTTGCCAAGTGAAAGAATAAATAGACAGGTGGGGTTGTGCATCCAAGATTCTGCCTTGGTAAGCCTCCACGAAATAAAGATAATAAGTTCTCTGTTGGCCTTTTACCTTTTCTTCTTGCTTTTGTGAACCAAGTTCTTTGCTTGAGGTTTTGCAAGGAACTGATTGGTATGAGTTCTCTCAAGTTTATCGGGTGTTCCATAAGAGTATGATGGTTAGATTTGATTAACATAGTTAGTTGCCCAGTCGATTTTGTGCATGGCAATATATGGTGATTTCGAAGGTGGGTTAATTTGCTTCAAATAAGGAAACTTTTAACTTGAGAATTTTAGCGGTTGAAAAGTAAAAGCTGAGAAGCTTATTATTGGGTTATTGTAATCTTAATTTTTGGCATTTTCAACTGCGTATTTGAATATTTGACTCGAATCAACTCTGTGTTTATAAAAAGGAACGATGAAAATATCAATCATCATAATTCTCCATGAGATCAAGAACTGAATGTGGGATTCTTGTAAGAAATCTTTGTTCCGGTAAGGTTTTTTCATTTTAAGGTGTTGCGTAATGTTTTCTTGGGAGTTTGCGAGGATTTTGAATTCTAGCTGGAGAGAAGCTTGTCAATTTGAAATATGCAGATAAATTTAGGGTGATTTTTCCAACACATTACAATTCTAGTATCATTTTTTAGGGCTAATGGATGAGCTTGAGCTCAGCTCAGCTCATGTTCGAATAGAAATTGAACGAATAAAGCTTGAACATTCAATATTTTCCTAGACTCGGCTCGTAGCTCCACCTGTGCTAAATTGGCTTACAATGTTCATTGATTATTTCTTTTCTGATAAGGTAAATTATTTTAATGATAGAAGGGTGCTGTATACAAGAGATAGATACATCTAAATATTTGTTCATGCATACTGTCATCTTATTAAACATTTATCACTTCCTGGCTTCCAGCATAATTTGTCATGTTTTTTTTCTTTTATCATTATTGACTTCATTTTTTCTTGTTTCCTTTTATTCATCCATTTTTTGTTTTTAATATTGGCAGGGATGCTGTGAGCTGCCAATACTGCAAAGGTGAGTTTGCGACTTCTCATAAGGCCTTTTCTTTTTGTACTTAATTCATTTGTCATGCAGTTTATATACAATTTATTGTAAATATTAGTTTTTTTTTTCATTTTATTTTTTGGTTGTTATCATAAGGCCTTGTATATGTTTGAATTTGTACTTATCAAAATATATGTTGCTCTGATATTCTTTGTTCTGTATTGTATACTTTTATTTCTTCCAATTTTATACTTGTCTCGTGTAATGTACTAACAGAGATCACCCTCTTCCATCCTTGTTTCTGTAGTTGTTGATGTATATGTGACCATGCTTAGCAATGTGCTACTTCGTATACCACTTGACTGTTATAGTTCTGGAGTTGGCCAAGGAGGACATTGGCCATCTCAAAATGTAAACAAGAATTCATGGGGATATTTATTTTGTAGTTCCCTAGTAAACATTCAATGTTAACAACACAGTCTGTGTTAGTTCTTCTGTGCCCGGACATTCTTTGAATAATTATGCTGAGTTTTGAAGAAAATTTCTGTTGATACTGGAGTTTTGTTGAATTCTTGCTATTGACACCCCATCCTCCCCTGGCACAAAAAAAAATATATTTGCAAGCTTTTTTTTTTTTTTTACGCACTCAGCACACCATTGAAGTGGGCCCCACAATGATGAAAAAATACTGGTGTTTTAAATTTTTTATAACTATAATGGGTCCAACAAGTGGTATATTGACATAGCAGGCTTGCAAGTATTAAAACTCAATAGAAAAAATGAGGAAAAAGGAAGGGAGATATATTCCGAGGTTATATGGTGATTGATTGTTAATTAGTTCCTTTATACATTTTGAGTTTGGTACCTGATTATCGTCCTAGTTCAGAATATTTTCATAAAAGGCATGCCAGGAAGTCTGCTGGGGCCATCACTGCTGAGTGTACATTTACATGCCACCGATGCCAGGATGGGATGCGTGCCAAGATTGATGCAAAAAGAGGGAAAACTGGCACAAAAGGAGGGAAACTAATGTCACAGAAAAATAAAAAACCCTCAAAAGATTGCAGGTCAGTGAGACTGAAATGCAGTAAAAAAGCCTCGAAGGTTGGACACAAACAATCACAAAACAGTAAAAAAACTCCAGCTGTCATGCCTCTACGTCGTTCACCTAGGAAAGCTAGATGCTTGTCACTGCCAAATAAAAAGAGTGGACGTAGGAAAGTGAAGCAGATCAAATCCAGGAAAACAGCATATAAGAAGCCAAAGAGAGTTACTTCTTGGCGGAAGAAGAGAACAGATGTTTACCACAGTTACTGGCTCAATGGTCTTCTGTTGTCTAGGAAGCCAAATGATGAACGAGTAATGCGTTTTAGGGAGAAAAATATTCTTGCCTCTTCTGAAAGACTGTCGGTAATTCTTGATCTGCCCAAATGCCGTCTTTGTTGTGAAGTGGGTTGCGCATCTACATTAAATTACATTGGTTGCGAAATATGTGGGGTACTTCTTTTTTAGTTTTTTCCCCATCTTTCTTGGTTAACTCTGTGATATTTTGATTTTTATATTTAATAATTTGAATGCTAATGAGGAACAGAATGCATGTTAATATTCATATTGTTTTTAGCTTTTTACTAATACCCTTTTGACTGACTTGTCTAATTCCTTTTTTCATACATTTTGCTACCAGATATATTTTTTCAGCACCTGTTTATTATGCAGAGTGGTTTCATGGAGATGCTTTTGGACTCAATCCAGAGAACATCGATAAGCTTAACGGATTTAGGTGCCATGTATGTCGCAAAAGGGACCCTCCTATCTGCCCCGGTGTTCAGGCTGTGAAGAGTGATGTGTCACAGTTGGTTGAGGCACAAAGTAATGCTGTGATTGATTGTAATGAAGAAGTATCTAATGCTGTTCCACCATTGAGTGAGGTATAATTTTGGAACAATTTGGCTCCAATCCCTGCACCTTGTATATAATATATATATATATATATATATATATATATATATATATATATATTTATATATATTGTTTTCCTGGAGGACCAGCTATTAATTCATGGATTTTTTATTTTTCTGGAGCATCTGTACTACTTTTTTGTTGTTTTTGTTTTTTGGCCTTTGTACAAACAGTTATATCCAAAACCTAAGGTATTTATCCTCCTGGCACCCACCTCCACAACTATGCGCCCCCATATATGCACCACCATTATGTTAGTGTATACCCTGCATGCATTAAAAATTGCTTGAAGTAGTCCACCAGTTCTTCCCATGCCGTTTTGTTGATAACTTTGAATTAAATGATATTTTGTTTAACTGGCTTCGGGTAGTAGAAATTATCTCTTTAATATGTTCTTTAGATGGTATGCCTTTATATTATCTATTCATTTGGTTAATTTATTTATTCAGTGATTTGGAATTTAAAAAAAAAAATGTATTCAGTGATTTATAGATTCTACTAAACACTGACAAGACAACCTCTCTTGGAAGTGCCTTTTGATCTATTATCTTGGAAAAATATGATTTGGAAGCAATGACGTTTATTTTTTACGTTGTGGGAAATTAGTGTTTCTATTTTCTTACGTGTGATTTGATTACTTGTTGCAGATCGCATGTAATTGACTCTCTTGGCATTTGAGGGTGAATATTTCAGCATACGTGGATTCTGATCCTTTCTGATAAAGAGGGATGCCTATTATTTGAGTGTACAGTATTTACGAATTCTATAATTGCAAATATCATTTTTCTTTATTAAAAATAGTTCTCTCTTTTGTCCAAGAATTATGACATGCATAATGGATTTTACATTTTTATGGAAGTGCTACAGATTTTATAAAAATAAATTTATAAATTGATATTATTTCATATAATTCGTTTAATTTAATTTATAATAAAAATAGTTTAACAATCTAACAAACCACATTGTCACGTTAATTTATAAGTTTGTTTTTATAGAATCTATTTGTGACTAAAATATTTATAGTTTTATATAAAATGTATTTTGGTAAGCATACACTCCCTTATTCGAGAAGGGGTTAGGGTCGCTTTCGAAGCATTCCCACACCCTAGTACCACCACAAGTCATCTTCACCATCTCCAGTAAATGTACGGCAAAAAAATGTGATAAGACTTTAGTTGTTGGCATTTTTCTGTATAATAGAGTTATGCTATATTCTTCGTACATGTATCTAAATGTAATTTCCATTGATCTGAAAATACAGAAAGCCTTTTATTATATTTCTTATATATTGTTATCACAGGGATTAGGCTTAGCAATGCAAATTAATGTTTTGGAGTCTTTATTAATGTACTCACAAACCTGCAAACTTAAACAGGTATACCTCATAAAAGCTGTTTCACAGTGTCTAATCAAGCCTCTAAAATAATGACAACAATAGTACAATAATAATAATTAGAAAAAGGAGAATGATATATATATAATCATTTTCACAATCTATTACACATCTATGTTTTAATTGAAGAACATTCTCGTAAAATAACTTATAAAAATAATACCATTTTATAGAAATACTGTTAATTTTTTTAAATAGGGTTGTAAATGTGGTTATATGTGTATTATTATTCATTTGCAAAACAATATAATATATATTCTTCATACATGCTACAATCTATATGTCTTCAATTGATATCACATTTCTCTTAATATATAGATGAGTATCTACAAGAAATAACAGTTTTTGTCAACAAACTTTTCTTGACCAAATAATAGTCTTTCTCAATAAAATAAAATAAAAAATACATCTTAAAAAAGTAGACAAAAATAGTAACCTATATATTATTACCTTTTTTAACAATTATTTTCCTAATTATATTTTAAATGAAGTCTTTTTATCAAATATTTTAAAAAAATAGAAAAAAAATCTATACACCATCCATTTTCTCATCATCATCTCATTATCCCATAATATAGCATTAGATGATAGGTTCATAAGTGAAATATAATAAATAGTCTCATAAAAATATCACTATTTTACAAAAATACTCAATATTCTTATAAAAAAGAATTATACATATATTTTTTTATCATTACAAACTTGTAAATTTGTTTTTATACTAATGAAAATCCGTTGCAAACAAACATTTTTTCAGTGATCAAAGTAATTTAAACCCGATCAAATATCTAAAATTTTGCTTAAATTTGAAAAATTGGGAAACCATTCAATAGATCCCCGTTAAATCAAACTTTTTAGAGTATTGCTATACAACCTCCCCACTATAGCACAACCTCCGCACGCTGCCTACATGTAATTTTTTTTAATAAACAAATGTGCGTTTCAACCCATTCAATCAATTTTTTTCATTTCCCCCCCCCCTTGGGGCACGCGCGTCCCCCTCCCTGCGTTCCCCCCTCCCCCCAGCTTTCTCACCCACAGTTGTAGGTTCTATTCCATACAGCTTCGTCCCACGCCCTGTAATGTTGCTTCTCACCGTGAATCTTCCGAACTGCGCCGACAGTGGTCTGTTCCTTTTGGGTTTGTGTTTTTCTCTCTTTCTCTCCATTCTATTTCCCTTCTCTATTGTGAAAACTTTGTTGTCAAAAGTGGTCTGTTGCGAAAGGCATAGGCCTAGGCCCTGGCCTGTCTGTTGGCCTGCACACAGTGCCTGGCTGGCATGGCCCAGGCAAGGGGCCTGGGCACTGGAGCTGTGTTGTTGTTGCTGCTGCTGCGCATGACCCAGGCGGGGGGCCTGGGCGTTGGTGTTGCTGATGGCATGGCCCAAGTAAGGGGCTTGGGTGCTGGGGCTGCCTGCTGGTGGCTGCGCGCGCTGCTGGCATGTTGTGTGCTAGGCAGGCTGCGCACGTTGGCAGGGTTGTCACTAGCCTCGCTAGGCATCCTGGGCATGCCATGGTAGGGGGAATGACATGCCTGTGGTGCTGTCTTGGGCATGGCCATGGCATGCCTGTGGGGCTGTCAAGGCATGTCAACGACAGTGTCAAGGGCTGTCAAAGCTTGTCAACGATAGTGTCAAGGCCTAGCCTGTGGGGCTGTTGGGGCATGTTAGCGGCAGCTTTGAGACATGGGTTGTCAGGCTGTCCAGCCTTGTCAGTGACAGTGTCAAGGCATCAGCCATAGGCCCATCAAGACTTTTCATGGCATGGTTGGCAACTTGGTTGTGAGCCACAAAACTTGGGGTTTTGACATAAGAACCGGGTTCGCCACGTGGGTGTGTGGTGTGCGACGAATAGACCGGGGGTTGAGTAGATTATTTCAACTTCTTATGTGTCCAGAGTTAGGAAAAAAATTGTAAACTAGCTGTTGCCAACGGAAAAAAGGAGATTCCGAACGTATTCCCACCATCGTTTCAATGTTCGAAAAAACTTTTGAATTCTCCAACCCGATGTCATCGGTCTCCTGTCTCCCACACACTTTTTTAAATCCAAATCTTCAAGCCGCTACACTCCCCCTTCTCTGTAACTATTACTTTCTCTCTCCATAACTATCGTTTTGTCTCTCTCTCTCTATACTCAGTTCTTTCTATTCTTCTTACTTCTCTCCGACTCTGTCTCTATAAAGCCTGCCTACTATATGGTTCTCAATCTATATCAATTTGCTCTTTTTTTTTTTTTTTTTGCAACCAGGAAATAGTAATAGCAGAAGGATCTATGGCGACCATTAATGGATACACTAAAAGTTCTCAAGCAAAGAGCATTAATTCTCAGTCTGTTATTAAAAGGTACATTTGGTTAATCGATTTAAATTTTTAAGATAAATAATGATTTGATAGAATCAGAACTGATGTCCTAAATTTAAAATATTACTCTTCAGTACTCTATTCCCATTTAATTAAATATTATACTTGTTGAGTCTCTTTTTTGGAGGAAAATATGGCATATACATGAGGGAGAATGTTAAGAACATAATACAAGTATTAAAATCTACCTCTTATGGAAAAATGATGATTTCACATAGTGTCTTAGCAGAGGTCTTGAGATCAAGTTTGACTCTATACTCTATCTTATTTAATTAAATATTATACTTGTTATGCCCACTCATTAAGAGAGAGTTTGACATGCACGTGATGAACTTAAATAATAAAATCTACTTTCTTAACATTTTGAGATAAATGATGATTTCACTAGATGATGGTTGAAGATTGGTTACTATGTTAAGCTAGATGGGTGACTATTGTTTGGGTTGTCAGTATTTGAGTTTTCTATTTGGGTTTTTGTCTATGTTTTAGTTGTATGGATCTTCTCCATGATCTTTTCTATTGAAAGGGGGCTTAAAAGCGCTTGGTTTTTGGAATATATATTGAGGTTGTATTTTTTTTTATCTTTTGGTTTTGTACGATTTCTAACCCTGTTAATTCATGTGTTATTGTTCTTATGAAACAGGTTACAATCTGAGTTGGTGGCCTTAATGGTAAGAACCTTTTCATTTATGTCCTGGATTGCCTAAAAGTTTTACAAAATGGAAGTACTATTCAATCTCCCTGGAAATTATTTTTGTGGTATCAGGTTTTTGATTAATTTTCTTGTTTTATAACTTCAATTTTAGATGCGTGGTGAGTCTCGAATATCTGCCTTCGCTGAAGAAGACAATATATTCTGCTGGAAAGGGACAATATATTCTTTAGGTTCTTCTGTCTTTTTGTGCTTTTGCCGGGCTTCTTCATGTCATTTGCCGAGCTAATTAGTTCATCTTCAAAGCAATATTTTGACCCAAATTGTCATGTAGCATTGAATTTATGTGCAATGTTTATGTGTAGGATAAATGGTCATTTGCTTATGATGTGAGAACCATCTTGTTATCAACCCGAAGTCTACTTGGTGGTAATTCTTATCCTTCTGTTGTTTCATCACGACTCACAATTTCGAAAGCTCCAACCTCAGCTTTTTAGAATTGTGTTGGGTCCTGAGTTAGTATCTACAATCCACTTCTTTTTCTTTTTGAGTAATTATATTCATAACTATTTTACAAGAGAAATGATGTTTGTAGCCCGGTTTTGATTCAAGAATATTGAGCAGTCTACTCTTTCCTCCAGCTCACAAATGACACAACTAATGATCTCCACCTCAGCAGCTAGTCTTCCAGAAGAATCGGGTGTTACGTAGGCTAGGTTGTGTGCTGCCTCTGTGTAAATGTAGTGCTCTGGCAAGATTCGCTTTGTAACAAACTCTGCAAATCTCTCTGTACAACAGTGCATATCAACTGCACGACACTTTGTCCATGGGAATTCTGTTGAGTCCAGTGTGTATATATATCAACTTGTATCGCTCTGCTATAATCAATGAGAATGAAATACATTTCTCCTTAAACTCTATCAAAGAATCGCTCCAATTTATCTCATCTTATATTATCGTTATAATTTTTTCAAATTTTCACACAAAATATAATAAACAATTCAACTTTTTCAAATCTCAAAACAATAATAATATTAAAAAAATCATATTCTAACAATATTTTATTCAACTTTCAACATTCATCTAAAACCATCTCATCTCATCTCACTGTCCAAACCTCACCTTAGAGTGTGTAAGTCTCACGCCCCCTCTTTGAAAAATAGTGTAAATCAATCTGGGACCAACACGTTATTTTTCTGAAAAATGCTACTTATCATCCTCATACCACATCAATATGTGATTTGTCATTCTATTTAAACACACACCTTGATAAGTAGAATTTTTTTATTTTTTTAATGTTGGACCCTATATTTGCTTGCCAGATAATCTTTATGAAATACACAACCAAATATAAGCTCTTCTCTATATAAATACCAAAGCAGCACAGCTTTGGAGCAATAAAAAAGGTAATATAAATATTTCTTCCTCCTGAATGAATTTGGTTCCTTTTTTCTACTTGTCTATATTGTAAAAGTGCATGAAAAATGCTTCCCCTAAATTTAATTTGCAGAATATATAAAGATGGTGGAGAAGTTGTAAAAGTCTGCAACTGCTTTAGTGTTTCATGTGTTTAGAATTGAAGAAAGTAGAGTCCTATTTTTTCACATTTGATCTTTCTTTTGGAAGAAGAGAAGATCAAATTGAGTTTTTTGCACCTTTTGTTTTCTCTTTTGTTCTTTCTTTCCTTCTTTTAAGGAGTTTCTTTACTTCTTTAATCTGATTAAAAAACTCATGGTTTTTTATAAGAACAAACTAGTGTTTTGAGTGAAACACTTGAAATAATTAATGCCAAAAAGGCGATCTCTTCCTGCATTTTAGGGCATCTCTTGGTAGGAGTAGTGAAATGCTGATTTCTAGATTTGTAGCATTGGAATTTAGTCGATTCAAATCATGTGCTGCTCAGATTGCTTATGAAAATTTAGAGTAAGTTGGAAGAATCCTAGTTATCTATTAAAATGTTATTTATTAATTACTATTGGTCTACCAAAAAAATTTCTACTTTGAAGCTGAGAAATGTTTTTTCTTCATTTTTTATTTTGTTAGGTTTTTATTTTAATAGTTGACCCATAAGATCATTTAAAATGTGTCAATCATCATGTATTGATTGATGGTGACTAGATTTAGGATGAAGGCCAAGGTGCATTATATAATTATAAATATATAAATTTTGACAATAACAAACAGGTACAAGTATAAACAAGTCTTAAGTTGTCCAAAAAATTGACTCTTAAAGGCCAAGAACATTAGCAAATTAAGAATGAGTAAAAAATGAATCTGAGTTTTTTTTCTACTTCTCTTTCAAATTTGAAAAAATTTTAAGGCCAAAAAAATATTTATTACTCATTAAAAAATTAATTTGTATTTTTGTTACTTGATATAATTTTGAAACTTTGAAATTTGAAAATTTGAAAATTTTAATTGTCTTTTTCACATGTGCATGATATAATTGAAAGTTTTGAAGTTTTAAAATCTAAAAGATGTTTACAACATATGCATGTTATTTTTGAAATTTTGAAATTTGGAAAATGAAATATGTCTTTGATAATTACAACAATGTCAAATTTTTATTTAAGAATTTTGAAAAATGAATGATACTCATTTTTTACATTTGGATTTTTCTTTTTAAATTTAAAAAGGACTCATTTTGGGATCTTAAAAATACAACACAATTCAAGCCTTACAATATTCATTCATAAAAAAGTCTCTTAAAATCTCTCTTTTCTTTAATTTTAAGAGATATAGTTTGCGTTATATTGTTTCATTTCACATTGAAGAGTGTGCTATGATAACATACCCAGTACTATCAGCTCTTGTATAATAGACATTAAAAGGGTGTGTACCTTGAGAGTGTAGTAAGATTTATACATAGAAAATAGCTAAATCACCACTCGTAATATGATTGTAAGTATATAAGATATTATTTGAAGCAGTATTGCTAAAAGGTGTAATAGGTTTTTATTTCCACATAAATAAGTTTGAATAGTGAATTTAGAAATCTTTAAGAGGTAGCTCGAAGAGAGGACATAGGCAATAGGGTCAAATCTTGTTAAAATACAGAGTTTGCATCTCTTTTACTACTCTTCATATTTATTGTTGTTTAGTACTTTATTCACATTTTATATATTTTGTATTTGATATATAATTTGCTGATTTCTTAAAACAAGACCACTTTAGCCCCTATTGAGTGAGTCATATGGCCAATAATTGGTATCAGAGCAAATGCTTTGTTGAAAGATTAATCATCTTTTGCGTTCAAAATCTTATGGTTAATATTCAGGAGCTACATTATTTTGTAGAAACAATTACACAGCCTAGAAAGTCAAAATGAGAATATTTCTTCAGGCTCAAAATTATCAAATATGGAGATCCATTGTAAAATGAGCTCATATCCCAACAAAACTCGTTGATCATGCAGTAATTGTTACAAATGGAGAAGCGGATTTGGATGATGAAGATAAGAAATCTATTCAATTAAATGCACAAGCCACAAACTGGTTATAACTTGGAAGTAACATATGAAGAAACTTTACAAAGTTAAAGAATCAAATATTTACATTCTTGTGCATGAATACGAAACTTTTATAATGACTCATGATGAATCCATATACTCGTTTTACTAACATTATAAACAATTATTGTAAACCATTTAGCAGCTCTTGGCAAGACTTATTCAAACTTGGAGATGATAAGAAAAATTCTCTACTCTCTCCCAAGAAGTCAGGGATCAAAAGTCAAGGCGATTGTTGAAACTAACAACCTCATGAGACTCAAGATAAGTGAACTCATCAGATCATGACTTATTATACATGAGGACACATTAAAAAAGCAAGCAGAATAAGAAAAGCCGAAGAAGAGATTGTCACTTAAAGTTGTTCCACAAGAAAGCGAAAGCAAAGAAGAATATGAGGAAAATGACAACAAAGATAGAGAAATTGCAATGTTAATAAGAATGTTTAAGATATTCTTGAAAAAAGATGAAGTATTTTCAACGAAACTCCTTAAAAGCCTTTCCAAGAAAAATACTGGTAAAAATGATTCTCTCACTTTTTACAAATGCAATAAGTTTGGACATATCAAGATGGAATGTCCTCTACTAAAGAAAGATCGACACAAGGGTAAGAAAGCAATGATAGCTACTTGGGATGATGAATAGTGAGTTTGAGAATCCTCAAAGGGTTGCTTGTGAGTGTGTAGGTAGTGGGCCGACTGAACCTTGTTAAAATACTGAGTTTGTATTTCTCTTATATTTACTCTTTATATTTACTTTTGTTTAGTGTTTTGTTTTCATTTTATATTGTGTATATCGTATATAATTATTTTTTTATCCAATTCACTGTCCCTCTTGAGTTAATCATTTTTTCTGAAGAAACGGGTGCCTAGTGTGTCCCATGCTTCTTCCTTGGTATGACAGCACTTCGAATGTGCTCAAACAACTCATTCTCTATTACCGAATCAATATCCCCCCCTCACAGCAAACTTCCACAATTTCAGCAATCCCACATATTTAGCTAGTTGACCGTTACACAATATATTTGTACAGCAAATTATTTTCCTTTCCATGTATAGATAACTCTACTCAAAGTTTATATGTATGTGAATGACATCAATGAAAAGTAAGTGAATATTTTCCTACAATCTGTTTCTTAATATGGTATCAGCCAAATATTTATCCTAACATACCTGTGTCCAGCTTCTATGGCTTCCTCTTATGATGATTCCTTTCTTTCTTCTCCATACCTTCTTCATCCCTCTAACTCTCCCAGTCTCATACTTGTCTCTGGTCATCTCATCGGCGATAATTTTTCCAAATGGCAACGTGCTCTTCGCCGGCGTCGAACAATTATGGATGAACTTGGGAATCTTCAACCCTTTACTAATGCAAATACCTTAGAGAAAAGGGCTGAAGAAGAGCGAGTGTTTCAGTTTCTACTGGGACTCAAAGACTCGTTTGCTGCTCTTCGCACCCAAATCCTCACCACCGAACCCTTTCCTCCTCTTAACAAAGTCTTCTCCATCCTCTTCCAAAAGAAGAAAAACAACGTCTACTCCATGTAACTCGTATGCCCTCCAAAAATATTGCACAAGCCTCTCATCCCAACAGACCATCTTTCATATGCATTGAGTGTGGCAAAGAAGGCCATACCCGTACTTGTTGCTTGCTCATCATTGGATATCCTCCCTGTCGAGAACACACAATAGCCGCAAACCATCCCTTCTTGGAAAACCTCCTGCTGCTGCTAACCTTGCAGGTGCTAGCTCGAGTTCGATACCAGGCCTCTCTCCAGAAATCTACCAGCAACTTATGACTCTCCTTCAATCTTCTTCTCCAGCCAAACAATTTGTGGGTAAATCCACCTCGCTAAAATTCCCCTTGGACTCACAGCAACATTGGATCATCGATAGTGGCGTGACCAATCACATGAGCCACTGGCGATCAGCCTTCTGGAACCTCCGACCACCACCCATGGCTCAGTCGATTCAGCTACCCACGGGAGAGACCATTCCTATTGAAGGAATTGGCTCTGTTATTCTATCCAAAACCCTTTCCCTACAAAATGTCCTTTATGTCCCTAAATTTTGCTTCAATCTCCTCTTTATCCCTCATCTCACTACTCATTTATCTTGTGTTGCTATCTTCTCATCTTCTCATTATTTTTTTCAGGACCTACAATTGAAGAGGCTGATTGGAGTGAGTGAAGCCTGCAATGGACTCTATGTTTTTCGGCCCCAACAAAACGTTGTTTTCTCCGTTCAGAATATTGACAATAACACCCTATGGCATTGTTGTCTAGGTCACCCTTCAAGCTTTACTATTCCTACTATTTTTTATAGTCCATGTACTCTTTCCCATTTTGATATTTTTTCTCGTTCTAAGCACACCCGTTTACCTTTTCAAGTTTATGCGAATAAAAGTTTACTTCCTTTTCATTGCTTACATTATGATATTTGGGAAGGTTATCATACTGCCTCTATTTGTGGAGCTTATTATTTTTTGATGATTTTTCTCGCACCACATGGATTTATTTAATGCGTTTTAAATTGGAAACTTTTAATCATTTAATGCATTTCTTTGCTCTTGTCAAAAATCAATATCAATCCACGGTTAAAATCATTCGCACAAATAATGACCAAGAGTTTCTTTCAAAAAATATTCAAACCTTTTTACATGCTCGTGGCATCATTCATGAACATACATATGTTGAAAGTCCTCAACAAAATGGTGTTGGGGAGCGTCAGCATTGACACCTTCTGAATGTTTCTCGGAATGTCCGTTTTCAGACACATTTACCTCTTAAATTTTGGAGAGAATGTGTTCTTACTACTATCTATCTCATCATTAGGACACCTAGTCGGTCTCTTCAAATCAAACTCATTTTCAAATTCTTCTCCATACTGCACTCATATACATCCATATACATGTATTTCGTTGTCTTTGTTATGCTCAACCCTTACTACTCATAGCGACAAATTTTCTCCCTGAGCATCCCGTTGTATCTTTATTGGTTATCCTAGTAACCATAAAACTTACAAATTATACAATCTTGATACTGACACAATTTTCTATTCACGTGATGTCACTTTCCCTGAAGACCAATTTCCTTTCCAGCAATCTGCCACTCCATATCCTAGCCATTTCACAATTTAGTCTCTACCTA
Source organism: Cyclocarya paliurus (assembly GCA_029856935.1). NCBI lineage: Eukaryota > Viridiplantae > Streptophyta > Magnoliopsida > Fagales > Juglandaceae > Cyclocarya > Cyclocarya paliurus. The sequence goes on along the minus strand of CM056958.1, from coordinate 3,082,396 downwards.
TTTCGGAACCTACTTCCTCTCCCACTCCCACACTGGACACACCTACAGACCCGACACCCACTTCCCATATCCCCTCTCATCCCTGCCGCATTATCACTTGTCCTGCTTACCTTCTAGGTTATGTTTGTCCTACCATTCCCACAGAGTTCACTGCTTCTTCAACCATTGCATAATTCTTAGGTATTTCTCATCTCTCATCTGTTTTTCTTTTTTGCTCTCATTTTTCACATGCTCATCATTCATTCTTAATTTCTCTTACTGCCTCTATTGAGCCTACAAGCTACTCTGAAGCCAATTTTCATTCTCACTAGCGCAACACTTTGGCTTCTGAACTCTATGCTCTTGAGGAAAACTCCACTTGGACACTGGAACCTCTCCCTCCTTGAAAAAAACCCATTGGTTGCAAATGGGTTTTCAAGACCAAACTCCAAGCAGACGACACTATTGAGCGCCACAAGGCTCGACTTGTAGCCAAAGGCTACACTCAGGTGGAAGGTATAGACTATCATGAAACTTTCGTTCCAGTAGCAAAAATGACAATAGTTCGCTGTGTTCTAGTTGTTGCCACCACCAAAAATTGGATCATTCAAATGGATGTTCACAATGCTTCCTTGCATGCGAACTTGACGAGGAAGTCTACATGCAAACCCCACCAGGCTACTGTATTAAAGGGGGAGACACGTGTCTGTCGTCTCCGGAAGTCCCTCTATGGCCTCAAGTAAGCATCCTAGAACTGGTTTTTTAAACTAACATCTATTCTTCTTAATGCAGGTTTTGTTCCATCTCAAGCAAATCACTCTTTGTTTACCTTACTCACCGCTACCAGTCTCACAATTATCTTGGTATATGTTGATGACATCTTGGTCGTTGGCAATGATCTCTCTCAAGTCACTTTTTTCAAGACTATTATTTCTACTCACTTCAAAACCAAAGATCTTGGACCGCTCAAATATTTCCTTGGTCTTGAAGTCGCTCGATCACCTTCAAGCATTTTTCTTAATCAGTGAAAATATGCCCCAGATATTCTTGCCGATAGTGGCCAACTTGTCTCTCATCCTGCTTCCTTTCCCATGGAACAGAACCTGAAGCTCAATAACACTGATGGTGATTTACTTCCTGATCCTGCTCCATACCGACAGTTAGTTAGACGTCTCATTTATCTCACCATCACCAGACCTGATATAGTCTTTGTAGTGAATACCCTCAGTCAGTTCATGCATGCTCCCAGAATTCCTCAAATGACCACTGCCACTCACGTCCTTCGCTACATTAAAGGCACTCCAGGACAAGGCATCTTCTTTTCTTCTTCAAGTGGCCTTCATGTCTGTGCTTACACAGATTCTGATTGGGCCAGCTGACCCACCACCAAATGCTCTACCACTAGATTTTTTGTCACTCTTAGCTCTAGTCCTATTTCTTGGCGCACCAAGAAACAGACTACAGTCGCCCGCTCCTCCACAAAAGCAGAATACCGTGCCATGGCCGTCACCACTTGTGAACTCGTATGGTTACATCAACTTCTTCACAATCTTAGGATCTCACACAAAGGTCCCATGACCCTCTATTGCGGCAATCAATCAGCTCTCTACATTGCTCACAACCCTGTTTTCCATGAACGCACCAAACCTATCGAGATTGATTGCACATTGTACGTGATAAACTCCGCTTAGGTCTTCTCACCACCGCTCACCTACCCTCTTCCAAGCAACTTGCTGACATTTTCACCAAAGCATTAGGTCATGATCTTTTTCACCATTTACCTTGCAAGTTGGACATTACAGACCTTCATGCACCAACTTAAGGGGGAGTATTACCGAATCAAGATCCCCCATCATAGCAAACTTCCCCAAATGCTGCAATTCCACATATTTTGCTAGTTGACCGTTACACAATAAATTTGTACAGCAAATTATTTTTCTTTCCATGTATAGATAACTCTACTCAAAGTTTATATGTACGTTAATGAAATCAATGAAAAGTAAGTGAATATTTTCCTACAATCTGTTTCTTGACATTCTCTATGGTTGTGTTGATGGAAATATACCCTTTCAGACCTTGATTCGCTGCTTTCGAAGTGACTCAACATTTACTGTAGGAGGCATGCATGGTGTAGTGTCGCTACCACCAACAATCTCCCATAGATGTTGCCCTTGTAGATACAACTGATCTATACACGTTTGCTAAGTGCTATAATTTTGGTTGTTCAACTTCTCCATCGCGCTAATAAACTGGAGATCGGCCACTGTGACTTGGTTTAATCCAACTAGCTCCCAAGTAAACTTAATCCGAGACTAATTAACAAGCTTCACAATCCCCAATTGTGCACGAACAAGAAACTCCCTAGAGAAGCTCTTAATAAAAAATGAACCAAAACTATTTTATTGTAAAATTGGCAAACTTACAAATACACTTTAATCAACACACCAAAAGCACTAACACTTACTTCACGACATTACAATGCAATCTCTGTCCACACGTACAAGACACCACTTTGGTTTTGCGAAACACTCGAGTCTTGACACTTGGACACTAGACATGACAAGCATTTACACTCTACTGCGTTTGGATAATAAGGTCATGATCTTAGATGATTTGAGTTAATATATGAATAATAGTATTTTGTGGGTCCCATTGAGATGTGTTTAAATGTAAATAAATTTAATTATATGTTTGAATATATAAAATAAGTTGAGAGAAGTTTAACTTTTTTATGAAATATTAAAAAAATAGTGAATCCATAAATGAATAATTTGAAATAAGTTGATATCACTTTAACAATCAAACATAAATTTTCTCACTCTTGTCAAATCACTCACAACTTTCACATTTTACTCGGTTTAACCTTCACAAATGATGAGCTGCTCCTTGCATAGGCACTTCAAGCCGGTAAGTCGACTACTCTAGAAGTTTTTAGCATTTTAAAAGTCTGAATATATATTACTGCAGTAGATTTCTCTAGATAATGATGATGGTGGGTAAAGAATATTCTAGAATAAGGCAATGCTACCTTTTTTAAACATCCACATCTAAGGATCATTTTGTTGCCTTTAGGCTTTAATCTAGCTCCATCTATTGCAAATCATGAAAGAAATAAAGAGGATGCTAAAGCTAAAGGGAAAATATTGCACAAGCGTCTACATCTAAGATTCAAGAACCTTTATGAAATCAAATAACAAAAAATAAAAACCTTTATGAAAGAGCGATGGATTAGGTAAATGATTTATAGTTTTAAAGTGTGTAAGCTGCGCGTATTCTATTTGAAAAAGGTGAAAAATTTTAAGATTCACATGAAACAACATTTGCTTACGAAGAAAGCAGTGGGAGACTTGTACATCACAATAACATATTTAGCATAACAAAGGAGTGTGCTAGGCTTGCACATCATAGGACTTCAAATATCATTTCTCATTTTAAAAAAGTAGACAAATTTGAGACTTACATGAAAAAATTAACTTTTTCAATCATGAGGAATTGCAAAACTTATCTATTTTTGCTTCCCCAACCTCACATTCAAAAGTGCCTTCCCCTTCTAATTCACATGACCAAGCATGTTGTGTCGAAGCTTTGTATTGTCAATTGCTTTCCTGTCAACAATCACATCACTTGATCTAAATGTAAGTACAGATGTCTATTATCTTACCACAAGCCAAGACCATAGCACCCTTTGTGACCTTCCACACACCTCTCGAAAAAACTATCAAATGACCATTATTATCAGGCTGTGTCACAGAGATCAGATTTTTTTCAACTTGAGAGAGAGTCTAACTTTTTGCCCATTCCTGTTTAGGGCTATGATGTGCAAGTCTCACTCCCGCTACATACAGTGCTTCCCCATCAGGCATGTGCACCTTACCACAATCACTATCAGCATAGTTCTGAATGATCTCTCGATGTGAAGTGCTATAGAAACAAGCCCTAGAATCCAACACCCATCATTAATTGGACTGTGCACCTTAAGAAATAGAGCATCTTATATTTCTTCAGTCACCATGTTCACAACATCATCCTCAGTCTTCTTCAGATTCCGGCAGTCCCTTTTGTTATGGCTTGTTTTGGAAAAAGATACCAAGTTCTTGCAATCGATGTTACAGACAAGCAAACAACAATGAGAAAATAAACAATCACACACATGAGACAAAAGTTTTACGTAGTTCAGCAATGTGCCTATATCCATGGAGTTGCAAATTATTTTTATTCAGAAGAAAGTAGGAATACACTGTGGAGCAATACAATGTCTCTCTCATTCTCTTACACAAGGGCTGACTCTCTCACTTTTTCTCTTTGTTTCACGTTGCTCGACCTTAATCACAAACTCATATAGCATATATATATATATATATATATATATATATATAGTATGCGCAGAAACCCTATGAAAACATATTTTGGTAATTCACTTGAGCGACTTATCGAGCGAACTCTTTACCTGATGTTTACCCGAGCGACCTGTCGAGCGAGACTGGAGCAAACTCTTTGCCTGAGTGTTGCTCAAGAGACTAATTAATCGCACAAGCTTCGAGCAAACTTTCTATTTGACGTTTTCTCAGCTCACAAACCAAACTCCACAAACCCAAATCTATTTTAAGGTGTGTAAACTACACGTACTCTATTTTTAAAAAGTAGACAAATATGAGACTCGTATAAAAAAATTCACTTTTTGATAAAAGAATTGCAATATATGGCTACCAGCTCTCCTTCGTATAAAAATTCTGCTGATTAGTGATGCCACAAAACATTTTGTACTAATTGTTTGTTGGAGCTAAACTTATTAATTATTTTAAGTTTTATTAAATAATGTATTAATGATTTGTGCAGAGATGACCACTTCGGTCCATTACTCATAAATTACTGGATATTGATTTGTGTAATTGGGTGTATATAACAGAATATGTTCATGATATGTTTTTCAAAATTATGATGATTAGTGTTTTTTATTCCACAATTATTCATGAGGGATCAGAAAAAAGAAAATTAACTCTCTAACTTCTCTCTACCGACTCTTCCAAGGAGGAGGAGAACCTCGAGCTCTCTCTACTCCTCCAGCCTATTCATCTGGGCCTATTTTTTCTCTATCCGGTCCGAAATCCGGATAACCAGAACCTACGGGTTTTAGCCCGAAATAAATCCAGACCAGTTTTCACCTTTTAAAATCAAGGCCTATCTGGCCTAGATGCAGTTTTTACACCTGGGTACAGGTTTTAAACCCGGTACCCAGATTTAAAATAAATGCATCGTTACAAACTTCTGGCTGCTACTGCGGTAGAAGATAAACGGATCGTTTGTCTAATCAAGTAAGTGAGTCAATATAAAGATTTTGCAATTGAGAACTTATTTGTAATTTAATTTTCAAATAATAAAATTATCTTTTCTGGGTTTGGCTGCCCCGTAGGGTTTTATTTTTGAAGAATTCTTCATATGGTTTCCCTTCGTAACCAATCATTGTGTTATGCAAATTTTATTTATTTAATTCAAGGACTGTGATTACTTAACCAATCACAAGATTGAGAATTAACTAAGTTGTTCAAGTAAATTGATACATTATCTTATGATTACACAGGAGTACATTGGGAATTTCAATTGGCATCAAAGCGTGGTTCACTCATCCAAGTATGATCTATGCCCCTATTGAATATGTCATCATTGACTATCCCGCCGCACTTCAATGGTAAAAATTATGCATATTGGAAAGTACGCATGAGAGCCTTTCTTAAATCTTTGGATGACCGAGTATGGTACTCCATAAAACAAGGATGGACTAAACCCGAAGCAACCATTGATGCTTGGACGAGAGATGATGCCAATAATTATAGTTGGAATAGCAAGGGACTGAATGCTATCTTCATGGCTGTATCTCCGTAAAAATTTAAGAGAATCTCCATGTGTGAGATTGTCAAAGAAGCATGGAACATCTTGGAGGTTACACATCAGGAAACAAAAATTGTGGTCCAAACGTAACCGGTATTTTTTGTGTAGTCCACTCAATTTGGGTGTAAAAAGGATGGTTGAGTTAATAAAGTAAGTTGCCTTGCACAATTTAGGAACTTGATTCTCATCTCTTTTCCAAAGGCGTCATCCATGAAATTAGAACCACTGCCTTCCTTGGGCATTTCATTTAGTACTATACCATATATGTGGCTATGTGCTTCCTTCCGTGTAAAGTTAATTTTAAGAACTCGTTTGATTATACAAATAAGATAAGAAATTTATAAATAATAATAAAATAATTTATAGATAATAATAAAATGATTTGAGTTAAACCAAAGGCAAGTCAATGAAATTAGCAAGCTTTAATTCGTTGGCATTTTCTTTTTTGGTAGGCGCTATTATACCATGTACGAGAACTTGATTTTCTCATCTTGATCTTTTCCAAAGGCAACGTCCACGAAATTAGCAGTACTGGTAGCTTTAATTCCTTGTCATTTCTTTTTTGTAGGCCTCGAAATTAGTACCACTTCCTTTTCCTTGGCATTTCTTTTCCCACCAAACCCACTACTTTGATTCCTTTCTCTGTACTGAAAAATAATTGCAGAAATAAAGAGACAATGTTTTTCAAAGCATAAATAAAAGGTATTTTGTAAAATAACAATATTGTTTTATAATCTTATTTTCTTAAAAGAGGAATATAAAAAAATTTTATAATAAATTTAATAAATTGACATCAATTTTCGTGATCGTCAGATATATTTTATAATAAAAATACAATTACAATTTAACTCATCATATTAAATTACATTAATATATAAATTTATATTTATATATGAAAGATTTCTATATAAGAACTCACAGTTCTCTTTAAAGAGAAGTAAATTTGGTAAGAAAAAGGAGTGTTTTTTATATTTCTTTATATATGATTAATAAAACGATCCTTAGATGATTAGTAAACTATATATATATGATTTAGAAAACGAAGTCGGAAAAAACAAAATGGTAGATTTCATGAATCCTTGATTAGTCATATTAATATATATATATTGTTAGATTTTATTAATTAAATAAAATAAATTATTTTGAGTATTTTAAATAATAATGTGATGCAAGCACTCAATTAAATAGAAAAATGCTACTCATCATCTTATAATGTGGTATTAGATGATTGGATATTATTTACTTTATTTTATATATAAACCTATCATCTAATGCCATATCATGGAATGAAGAGAATATGGATGATAAAAATAATTTTTTTGTATAAAATATTAAAAATTCTGTTGATTAGTGATGCCACAAGATATTTTGTAGTTAATGTTTAATGGAGCTAAACTTTTTATTAAACATTCACTGTATTAAATAGTGTGTTTTTAACAATAATTATTCATGAGGGATTAGAAAAAGGAAAAGAAAATTTATCATCTACTCCTACTCCTATAGTATATATTTGGTTTATTTTTATGCCTAATTTCTTTCCGAAATTTAATTCCTTCTAAATTGAAAATATCAAATATACCGTTTTATGGTTGAAAAATGATATTTGCAATTATAGAGTGCATAAGCGTTGCACACTTTTTTTAAAAAAATGAGTAAATATGAAACCTACATAAAAAAATTAATTTTTAAATAATAGATCTTACTATTTTTTTTAAAAAGTATACGGTACTTATACAACATATAACTATATCTAACAATATTACTCTTTCTGGCTACCAACGTGATGCACGCCCCCTAACATCGGCACGTGCAAATGGTATACGCGCTATAAAATAGACTCTGGTGCCTCAGATCTGTTAGTTACAGCCTTCATCGACGTTCCACTATTGACACATAAGGCCCATGCACCGATACAATGTCGCGTGGCACATCTTAACACAATTTTTTATTTTGAAAACAAATTGAGACTCTCGTTAAGAAAATAATTTGTACGTAGATCTTAAATTTACCTAGTAGTTTTTTAGAAAAAATACATATTTTAATATTTCAAATATCATCTCTCAAAAGATAATTTTGGAAGCACAACTCCTTATACGAAGTGGCTATGTGCTTCCTTTGCTATAAAGCTCATTCAAAAGGAATGGACAGATGAAATTGCAATAAGAAATTGAAGTCAAAGATGGAGTATTGATAGATGCAGACATTGAATACATTTGCCAAAAGGAGTCCTTGACTTCTTGGCATTATATATAGCATTTGTTGGCCTATCGATTTCAAGCCTGATTATAATTAAAAATTATCAAAATAAATAAATAAACGGTTGAGAGGGGACGTCAATGCACTGATGCTTGTATTCCGCCCACCACATGCGACCTCGGCCCACTGAAAAGGACGACCATTCCCAACTTGAATTTCCAGTTTTTTTTTTTTCATTTTAAATTCTTTTTTTTTTTTTTTTATAGAAATATCATTCATATTAGTGTGGGGATATTTTCTTCGGAGACTCACAATTTGGAATTGGAGATAAGGATTGTGACGTAATTTTAGCTAAAATGTCCCTTAAGACTTCCACCTTAGATTAAACATTCGTATATAAATTTGATTATGAGCTACAGTAATTTAATAAATGTGTTAAGTTACAGTAATTAAGTTTAAGGAATTTTATATTATTTCTCATTCTTTTGTGAATATATTATGTGTATATTTTATATTATTTCTCATTGTTTTGTGAATATATTATGTGTTCCTCCACATATAGTACTCATTGCCAAATATTTGCTTGCAACCACATCTTACTCTTTGCTCTTTGCAATCTCACCTTCCACCTTTCATTTGCTTTTTCCCCTTTCAAAGAAAAAAACATGGCCGAATCAGTGGGAGGAACAATTCTCTCTGCCTTCCTTCAAGTATTATTTGATAGGATGGCATCTCAGGAGTTTGTTGATTTCCTAAGGGGGAGAAAACTCAATGATGGGCTCTTGGACAAGTTGAAAACGATATTGCTGTCCGTTGAAGTTGTGCTTGAAGATGCCGAGGACAAACAAGTTACGAATCCTAGCGTGAAAAAGTGGCTTGATGAGCTGAAGGATGCTGTCAATGATGCAGAGGACGTCTTGGATGAGATTGCAACTAAAGCCTTACAATCCAAATTGGATGCGGAATTTGGAACCAATATTGCATGTAAGGTACGAAACTCCATCCAAACATCTCTTTTTTTTAAGAAGATAGAAGAAAGGATAAAAGGGGTACTTGGGAGATTAGAAAATCTAGCAAGTCAACAGAATGTCATGGGTTTAGTACAAGCTAGTACCGTCAGAAGGAAAGCATCTGAAAGATTGCCCACTACTTCTTTGGTAGAAGATTCAGATATTTGTGGTAGAAATGATGATAAGGATGAAATAATTAATAAGTTACTTCTTGTTGATGCTAGTGACAATAAGATAGGTGTGATTGCCATAGTCGGCATGGGGGGACTGGGCAAGTCCACCCTTGCTCAGCTTGTATACAATGACAAAACGGTCCAAAAGCATTTTGACCTTGTAGCATGGATTTGTGTTTCAGAGGAATTTGATATGTTTAAAGTAACGAAAACAATTTTGGAAGCAGTAACTTCTTCGACCAGTGATATTCAAGATCTAAATCGGCTTCAACTTCAACTAATGGAGAAATTGATGGGAAAGAAATTCCTAATCATTTTGGATGATGTTTGGAATAAAAATTCCACTGATTGGGAGATATTAAGCAACCCCTTTAAATCTGGGGCACAAGGAAGTAGGATCATTGTAACAACGCGCAAAGATGATGTTGCATCAACCATGCGTGCTTTTGAAATCCATCATCTAAAGGAGTTACAAGACGACGATTGTTGGAAGCTATTTGCAAGACATGCATTTCTGCATGATGCTAACTCCTATATGCATTCAAAGTTTGAAGAGTTAGGTCGACAAATTGCTGAAAAATGTAAAGGTCTACCTTTAGCAATAAAAACAATTGGGGCCCTCTTGCGAGACAAAGTTGATGTTAGTGAATGGGATAAGGTTTTGAATAGTGAGATTTGGAGTTTGTCAAATGAAATTGTTAGAAATACTAGATCAGAATGTACACAGCGGAAGCGATATTACCTCGTCGGAAATATCTTGGATCTAGTGCGGTTGTTCCACAGATTCTCCAACGTCGTTGTACGTCCACGATCTTCACATCAATGGTGGAGTGTGCTACATGGTAATACCAGAGCAACACTCACACGTTCCACAGCCTAGATGCCGTGACTAGAGAGAATCATTTGAGAGAGAGATCTTTCTTGATACAAGTCTCTTATTCCAAGAGGAGAGGAGCTATGTAAATAGCTCTTCTAATCGTAACCCCGGCTGGCCCTTAATGGCCAGCCATCAAGTCTCATGAAGTGGTTCTTAAACCACTTCCTAACCTTCAAGAGAAGGCCAAGGGGTGCCCACTATGGGTGCCCCTTTCCTACATCTCCCACTCACACATAGTGGGCAAGACCCCAGGTCTGCATCTCTCAATATATTCTCAATCTTGTTCATACTGGCAAATAGGCCGTGCGACCATCGAGCACAGCTGTAAAAGAAAAATGGGAGCACTATACCAAATATTTCCAAGAGAAGACCAGCATAGCAACATCCCTAAAAAAATGTCTCGTTATGCCCCGACTCATTTGGTCACATCAAACTAAGCATCCCTAATCCCTCCCTCTCGAGTCAGAATGACTCAGAGCAATGCTCAATCTTCATAAAATATGTTGTACTCACAACTATATTGCAACTTCCAAGAAGCAACATAACTTGCCGGCAATGAGTACACATCATTATCGATGTATTACCAAATAGCCTTCCCTTCGCACTCATGTCATTTAGTTTCAGTCCAGTCGCTTTCCCAGTAATGCCTCTTTAGACCGCATCATTTATGGCCATTGATAACATGCCAAAGTAACAGACACTAAAACATCAACCTCGTGACATAGTCAAAGGTCTCCTAAGGACATAAATAAATTAAGGTCATCAATTATAACCTACAGGACTCACACGGTGAGGAAGTAGGGAATTATTCACTCACCTCTACTGTTGGTCGCAAAAGCACATGTAGTATGAAATACATGTTACGGTGGAGTTTTCTTTCGGAAGAAAGAGCGTATATCTAATCTCAATGCACCGTACAGATCTTAGTCTAGTCGCTATCTCAGCGCCTAACCCGAGCCCCTCCATTTGCTCGCTATCAAAGCGCCAAAGAGGATCTCGCATCTGGCTAAACCACAGGCTGCATAAATTGTGGGTAACCATGCACGGTCCTTTTAAATATGATGGACCTCATCTTAGCTCCCACTAAGGCGACATATCTTTTTGTGTCTTACAACTTATCCCTCATTGGACAAGTACCGAGTGACACATTGTCTCATCTTTGCTCGCTACTCATTTGTAGCGCCAAAGGTGATCGCTCGTGTGAGTGAGCCGATCTAAACCTGTCAATATACCTTTTTCACCATAATTACTAAATTTATGGTGAATGTGTGTGCTTACAAAAAAAATGCTTCCAATTACGCCACATGATCATAGAACATATCAGTATCATGTGCACAATGAGCAATACCATGAGATAGAGAGAAATTACATGGTCATTTATTAAATCACAACTCTCAAGTGATGTTTAATGACCATTTCTCCCTATGTGCATTCTAATGTGTAGTAACTTTCCAAAACATGCTCCTACCAAGAGATTCTGCTTTTACATATAAAAGTCATTTGCACAACCACGAAGTCAGTGACGACTTATCGCGAATTTCATTTAGGTCAAATTCATAATATAAACCTTAGATTCTAGTCAGCAAGTCCAACTGCGAATTTTCAAGAATCTACAAGGTGACCACAAATATCATTCAGCAAACTTAATTTGCGACTTCAAGGTTTCATATAAATTTTTTTTTACTCAACAAAAGCATGTAAGATAACCATAATTTATTTTTCATTAAGGGTAAAGCGATTAAGGCCTTTGCCCCAAAGACAATTATAATAGTCTAGTCATTACTTTTAACGACAATCGCACCACAAACTTACTTAATCAAGTAAGCTATTTTTAACCTCTAACAAAATCTTAACCTCTAACTCCCATGAGCAAATCATAATGGAAACACCAAATAGTATAGGCAAAACTAAATTCTTTAGTATTTTCCATCTCATTAATTGTCTATGAATTTTGAACAAGAGCTCATAGAAACTGTTTTTCTCATAAATAGTCTCACAAGACATGAAGCCTGAGCTACTTTTCACAAACCCATGTCCATCACCTTGTAGTATGGAAAACCTCTTATTAGGCGACAATTAATTATTTAAGACAACCAGTTCGCAATATCTCTTATGATAACACTTTTCTAATATTGTCAACAGCGTTCAAAGAACCTCATTTTATTCAATAGGTCGTTTAATAAAAAAAACAACTAGGTACATTGGGTATCTTTGAATAGATGGTTCGTTTAGGCCGCATGTAAACAGCACCAGCAACATTCATTGGCTTTATGCACCAAAATAGTACTAGCAATAATCATGCGCTCCAAGTACTTCATGCCTAAATATCACAAAAGCTAACCATCTAATTCTCCTATGAGAATCAGCTATTTAACACCTTTAAGAAATGTTTCAATAAATATGCGATCAACAGCTATCTAAATGCAACTCAATTAGTACTAAGAGATGGATCTATATATCTATCTACTCCACTTTTCCTTTATCAATTAGATCAACAACCCCAGGTTGGATCATATAAGTGAAGCGAATCTAAAATTCTATGTTGGGATTCTTACTATGTGAATTCAATCCCTTTAGCGGAGCCATATTACAAATATTCTCTTCTAGTCTCTTAACGACGAGATAATATTGATATATTGCTTCCACGCTATTTATGAGGATCTTTATATTTTATAATTTTTTTTTTTTTGGGAGTCACTATCACTAATGGTACACCATCACTCAAAGGCACTGCTGCAGCACCTAGCACCATCACTCAAAGGCACTGCTGCAGCACCTAGAGTCACTATCACTAGTGGTACACCATCACTCAGGTGCGCGCAACACCTGGTGCGCACCGCACCTGGTCCACGCAGCACCTGGTGCGCGTCGAACCTGGTGCACGCAGCACCATGCGGCTGCTGGTGTGGGCAGCATCTGGTGGCGCTGCCTTTCTTGGCGTGGTGTGCTGCCATCAGTCGTGCAGTGCCGCCACCTGCAGTAGAGCATGTCGCACGTCCCAACAATGGATCTGCGCACGGTAAGCATGGCCTGGTGCTTGGCTCTGCTCGCGGCAGAGCCATTGCACCGTAGTGAGGCTCCTGGTGCGCGCAGCACCTAGTGCTCGCTGCACCTGGTGGCGCGCAGCTCCTGGCGAGCGCAGCTCTGTTTCCAGGGTGTGCGCTGCAACACAACGGTGCGCGCAACACCATGACAGGTGCGTTGTGCTTCTCTGCGAGCAGGAGTGCTCCTCTGTGAAGACGCCGCCCTCTAGTACCTAAGGAAGACATTTTACAGCACCTACATCAGAGTGCAACCACTCTTGTAGCACTGCACCTAGGTGGTGAACACGACACCCGTGCGGCAGCACCCAAGCGGTGCGCTATGCTGCCTCGTGTGACCAAACACCGTGGTCCAAACCCACCACATTTCAAAAACGTGCTGCCTCATGCACTCGGGAAAAAATATTTTTGTCGTGCAAAAAAAATTATTTCAATAAATGAAATCACAATATTACTTCAAATACAATCGGGAACAACTGAGTGGGCTCTGATACCAATGTTAGAAATACTAGATCAGAATATAAACAGCGGAAGCGATATTACCTCGTCGGAAATATCTTGGATCTAGTGCGGTTGTTCCACAGATTCTCCAACGTCGTTGTACGTCCACGATCTTCACATCAATGGTGGAGTGTGCTACATGGTAATACCAGAGCAACACTCACACGTTCCACAGCCTAGATGCCGTGACTAGAGAGAATCATTTGAGAGAGAGATCTTTCTTGATACAAGTCTCTTATTCCAAGAGGAGAGGAGCTATGTAAATAGCTCTTCTAATCGTAACCCCCGGCTGGCCCTTAATGGCCAGCCATCAAGTCTCATGAAGTGGTTCTTAAACCACTTCCTAACCTTCAAGAGAAGGCCAAGGGGTGCCCACTATGGGTGCCCCTTTCTTACAGAAATTCTTCCTGCTCTAAGATTAAGCTATAAACACCTTCCCTCATATATAAAACGGTGCTTTGCTTACTGTTCAATATTTCCAAAAGGCTATGCCTTCAAGAAAGATCAAGTTGTTTTATTATGGATGGCAGAAGGTTTTCTCCACGAAACTGAAAACAAAACAATGGAAGAAATTGGTGATGATTATTTTGTCACTCTCGTATCAAGATCATTATTTTAAAAGTCGAGTGAGGATGAGTTTAACTTTGTGATGCATGATCTCATCAATGACTTGGCAAAATTTGTGTCTGGTGAATTTACATTTAGGTTGGAGGTTGATAGCCCTTCTCATCGAATTGTGAACAAGATTCGTCATGTGTCGCATGCTAGAGATCATTATGAGAGATTTAAGAAGTTCGAGGCTCTTCAAGAAGCTACGCAATTGCGTACATTTTTGGCATTAGAAGAATCGTCAAGAATTCCTTTCTACATATCTAAAAAGTTGTTGCGTGATTTATTGCCAATGTTAAGTTGTTTACGGGTGCTCTCCCTATCTAACTACTTTAAGCTGTGCGAGTTGCCAGAATCAATTGGAAAAATTACACAGTTACGTTATTTGGACATTACTCATGCGGCAATTAGAAGGTTGCCTGATTCTTTATGCAAGTTGTACAATTTGCAAACATTGAAGTTATCTTGTTGTAGAGATCTAGAAACATTGCCAAGAGACATGCAAAAACTCGTTAATTTACGTCATCTTGATTTGACTGAAACTCCCTGCATAATGGAGATGCCGATACATATGGGTAAACTAAAATGTCTCTAGACATTAACCAAGTTTGTCGTTAGCAAACGCACTGGGTGTAGCATTAGAGAATTGGGAAAGCTTGCAAATCTTCAAGGAGCACTTTCTATCTTGGATCTTGAAAATGTTGAATCTTTCAAAGATGCAGAAGGTGCATGCTTGAGGAATAAAATGGACCTTAAAGAGTTGGCATTAAACTGGAAAGAAGGTTCAAATACTGAGATTTCAGAAAGTCAAAGAGATGTACTCAACGGTCTACAACCACATAGAAACCTGAAAAGTCTCACTATAAATGACTACATGGGTGGAAGTTTTCCAAATTGGGTAGGGGATCATTCCTTCCCTTATGTAATGTCTATTCATTTGGGAAACTGTAAATATTGTTGCAGCTTACCAGCACTTGGGCAGCTACCCTCTTTACAAAACCTCTCTATTGTTGGTTTTGATGGAATTGTAGCAGTGGGTGAAGAGTTTTATGGAAGTATTGGTTCTTCTTCTATTAAGCCGTTTGGGGCATTGAAAATTTTAAAATTTGAGCATATGTTGAATTGGGAGAAATGGATTTCCTTTGGTGCCGAAAATGAAGGAGGAGCTTTCCATCGTCTCGAGGAGCTTTATATTGAGGAATGCTCAAAGCTAACGGGAGATTTGCCCATTCACCTTCCTTCTTTGGATATCCTTGAGATTATAGAATGTCCGATGATGCTGGCTTTACTCCCAACGGTATGTGAATTGAAGCTGACAAATTGTAGGGAGGATATATTAAGGGAACTGCCAATTCATGTTACGAAGAAGCTCACAATTGAAGGATTTGATGCAGTGGATATGGGTGACTTTTTCTCGCATTTGTCTCTTCCAGTTGGTGGTCTACCCTCTACATTAAAAACTCTTGAAATAAACCATTGCAAGAAGTTAGGGCTCCCAATAAACTTGGACTATTCATGCCTTGAAGTTTTGGAATTGTTCGGTTGTGATTCTCTCCGGTCCATTCCAATGGATTTATTCCCTGATGTTAAGGATCTGAAAATCCTATTGTGTTGGAATCTAGAATCTTTTACAGTTGCAGAACAACATCAACATGATTTAGTGGCCTTGTCGTCTCTAACTATCTTTGGGTGTCCTGATTTTGTGTCATTTCCGCGAGGAGGATTGCACTCCACCACCCTTGGAAGCTTACAGATCGATACTTGTAAGAGTTTGAGATCGCTACCTGAGAAGATGCACATGCTCCTTCCATCTCTTACTCAATTTTCTATACAACAGTGTACGAATATTGAGAAGCTTCCAGAAGGGGGCTTGCCTTCCAGTCTGAATGAACTTCATATTAGGTATTGTGAGAAACTCATTGAGAGTCGGATGGGGTGGAGTTTGCAAAATCTTGCCTCTCTTAGATATTTTGCAATTGGCGGTGGATCGAAATTAGATGTGGTGTCTTTTCCGAAGAAGGGGTTGCTTCCCACAAATCTGACCACTCTTCACATTTATGAATTCCCAAATTTGACGTCGTTCGACGAGAATGGGTTTGAGAACCTCACCTCTCTAGAAAGTTTGTCTATCTGGAACTGCGACAATCTCAAGTGCATCTCAAAAGAGGGGCTTCAACGCCTCACCTCTCTTAGACGTTTGTCAATCAAGAACTGTCCAAAGCTGGAGTACTGCATGTTAGAAGAGGGGCTTCAACTCCTCACTTCCCTTTATGTTCTAGAGATCGAGAATTGTCCTTTATTAACAAAGAGAAGGTGGTGGGAAAGGAAAAGGAAAAGAGGGGCTTCAACACCTCAAAATGGAAAAGAATGGCGGCGCAAGTTTGCTCACATCCCCTTCAAAATGGTTGACCTGGAATTGATTGAGTGAGCCAACCAAAAGTCTATGATCAAAACATGGGTACGTACGTTAGGTATTTAATCTTTTATAGCATTTTGATCTCGTTTAACTTAACTTGCTTACACCCAGTTTTTTATGAATCACACACTACATAAAGAGCATTAGTTTGCCACCAGTGGCGGACCCTAATTTTTTGAAAAATAAATATACCCTAATTTTTACTCATAATTTTATAAATATAGAAAATGACCACCCAAAAAAATTTATAGTCCCATATGCTTTGCAAAATTTTATAAAATTCCAATATATTTAGAAATATCTCTCCAATTTTTTTCCTATAGTCCAAGAATTTTGTATAATTTCCGTATATTATTTACTTTTAAGAGTGTGGAATCTAAACTAAGTTTAGGAGAAATAATAACTTATTAATATACATCCCAAAGTTTTTTGTTATTCAATATTAGGCTTCTTAATATGGAATCTAAAGTGAGAATACTAGAAAATCATTTAAGATCTCTATTATAGTATTATATGCTTAATGTGACACGAAAATATCTAAAGTTTACATGAAACTTAATAAAATAACTTACATAGTGACATTTTAAAAGATCACTTGGTAGTTTCTATGAAGCAAATAAATTCTAAATATTTCATAAAACATTATCGTCAAAAATATGAAACATATATTAAGATGTATTTTTAGAATTTTATTTCTACGTGTATATGGCAAAGTATCGAGATGTGATTGTATATGTAGTTATGTTTTTTTTTTCGAATCTCAATGTGTCACAAACTAGAAAATTTGACCCCTCCCCCCCACCCCGGGGGCGGCAGAAAAATTGCTAATTTGCCACTGGTTGCAACTCTTCTTTTGTCTCTTTGGATGTAAGTGGAGCTGGTGTTAATTAAGGATCGGAGGCAAAACCACTATGTTGATCAAAAGTCTGTTAGTGAGTATCAAATCTTTTATTTAATTTTGAATAGAAAAAACATTTTGGATGATTGTAAAACCAAGTGACTACCTTGCTCCTTTTTGTTTTTCATTGTCGTTGGTCGTGACACTTTTTTTCACTTGTTAATTTACAAACACGTGACATGATCAATGTGGGAAAAATGGCTGGTCATCTGCACTGAAGTTTTTGCCTAGTGAAACTGTAACATGTTGGAAGCTAGAAGGGTTGAGACGAGAAGCTGAGATATTAGCAGATAACAACTGGAACTGGAACATTATGTGAATCAATGTTTTGAAATGCTCGTTTTTGTTTTTCATTGTCGTTGGTCCTGACACTTTTTTTCACTTGTTAATTTGCGGACACGTGACATGATCAATGTGGGAAAAATGGCTGGTCATCTGCACTGAAGTTTTTGCCTAGCGAAATTGTAACATGTTGGAAGCTAGAAGAGTTGAGACGAGAAGATGAGATATTAGCAGATAACAAGTGAAACTGGAACATTATGTGAATCACTGTTTTGAAATGCTAGATAACTTTCAGGATAAAACAACGTTTGGCTTTGTGTCAAAACTGTTTTTTTTTTTTTCATGATCTGTTGGATTTAAGTCGTTTGCTTGTTCAATTTCCTCCAAGAATCCACTTGATTTAGAAATTCAATTATTGTGATTTCAATCCCCCTCATGTTCTGCTCTAAATTGTAATGTTTAAAGTGATGGAGACATATGAAGTGAATTCTACAATATCTGTTGAAAAATTCTATCATAACAAATGAAGATTATAAAACCCACTTCCCGTGTCTTATAATCAAAGACTCGGGATGGAAAATTCAAAAGGCAAAAAGACATCCTAACCTTCCTGAAAATCAAGACTGGGAGAGGAAAATTATATAAAGAACATAAATCTATCAATGGATGAAAATTTCAGAAAAAACAAAAATTATATGTGGACAATCCTTCCTTTATACAAGAAGATATTGAAAAATAACTCTACATTTACAGGGACTATTTGTATGTAATTGAACATATATTCATAGCAACTGTATGCTATCCACACACACTGTCCTTTGAATAAGTGGCGGCAAGGAGAGCTGCTCCAATGCCTGGTCCATCTTCGATTACCTTAAGAATGACATGTGGAGCAATGTCTTCCCCCAATATTTCCCACAAAGCTTCATGCAAGTATTCCCTAAACATCATATAGCTTGTATACAAACTCCCTTCAATAGCAACCACCGTTCTTCTCATTTTAACATCAGTTCTAGTCCTTCCACCTGTGATCCCGCCACTTCCATCCCGGCCTATCTTTTTCAAGATTCCCCCGATACCAGCAGCTGCCAATCTAGCAGCTCTACGGGTCACCGCATTGCATAACTTTACAATGAGCTTTCTAACCTTTAAAGGGGCAACAGGAATCTGAAATGAAAAAGCCTACGGAGTAAACAAATCATCAAAGCACCAAGTGATCTATTTGGGTTTTCATTCTTCCAAGGAAACAGAAACACTTAAATGGATTAGTGGCATCTACCTCCAGAACATCTTTCAGGATTCTTGCTACTTCAATCAATTCAGGGGAGTCATCTTCATGCATGGCAGAAATCATGGGCGTCCTGAAATTGAAAAGGGGGATACCATGAAAATCTGTAGCATTCAAAAGGCCTGTTAAACTGCATTACAAGCATGACGATATCATATATATTTTTCAGGAGAAATGCTTGGTCTACAAAGGGATCTTACAAAAAGAAAAAATTTACAAAATGATGTGGTTTAATATGATATATTTGATTGTATTTTTCAGATAATAATTCCAATATTATGTTGAGATGGCCCCTTTTTCAAGTTATTGCAATTGCCCACATGTTCTATCTACATAAGTGTTACCTGCCTCACAATCTTAAAAAGCTAAAACAAAATAAAAGGAAACCATTCTCAGAATGATGACAGGCTAAATACAAGCATTAGTTTGTTCAGAAGCCATCTCCTTCCAACTCATTCAACTAATTCAAAAGAGTGTGACGAGAATCATGAGATATTTATAAAGGGGAAAAACAAAACAAAAAACAGTAATTGGAGTTCCATTCACCACCTTAAATATCTCATGTTCATGCTGCACTCCCCATCTTAAATATCTCACATTCTAAGAACTAGTTTCTTTCTTTCTTTCTTTCTTTTTTTTTTTTTTTTGATAAAAAACTAGTTTCAGAGAAGATCAAATGACAACTACAGAAAACTAGCATTATAATCCAAAACTGCAGTCGACTACAACAAAATGCAAGTGACAAAAGGATGACTGATATTTTGGAATGGAAACTTGAAGAACAATCGGTCATTCACAAGGGAATGGAAAAGGATATTGGTGATGAAGTGTACCAAAGCCAAGAAAGATCATGTATCATCACCCATGGCTTTGTTTTTTCCCCTTCCTTTTTCTTATTCATTGAAATAATCTGGAGAAAATAAGAGAAGGGAAAGACAAAGGAGAGGAAAGTTGTTTCTATCACAACCCTTGGCTACTATTTTTTTACCTTTTTTTTTTATTGAAGGCTTTCAACCGGAGGGAGGTGTAAACACACGACCAAAATAAAAATATTTCCAATGCCCAGGCATCTCTATCAAATCAGTGATTTCCTTCTTCAACAGATGACTTGAGTCACAGCCCAGAAAGATAAAGGTCATCACCATTGGCTTCATTCTTTTTTTCATGTAACTTTTATTCATTTAAGGCTTTCAGAAGGGGTAGGAGTGAGCACATACATGAGTAGCAGATCATGTGCAGAATTAAAATATGTCAAGCATCAAGGCATCTATATTCATGCAAGATAATTGTATGTCTCGCATGCTTGTGCAACAGTTTCCATTATGCTAAATCTGTCTTCAGCTCCTCGGATTCGAGGATTTGTTCCAACTCGCAGGCTTTACGGCATTCAATTAAATCACTGTCATCTGTGAATAAAGGCAACAGATAAAAAAAGCCCAGACAAGGTTCCTTTTACCATGGAACTTCACCAAAGTAGGGCCCTTTGGGCTTACCCGTAGGAAGTAAACCTGCAATAATCATGTAATAACTAATCCAAGGAAACTCCTAGTGAGGAATCAAACACAGGATCTTTGAGTCTACAACTCATCCCAAACCTGCCTATGACCACTAGGCTGCACCCAGACAAGTGCAAGAATGCCCAGACATGTAATTACCATAAGGTTCAAAAACTAGTTAATCCATTTGAAACGGACAAAGAAACAAAATATCAGCAATCATGGAAATTAATCACATCAATCCATTCTGAACAGCGTTGAGCAAACTATAAAAATTTTCACATGCACAGACAAAAGCACAGTCTAAGCTCAATACCCATATAGTATATCTGAGGAAGCTGAATATGCATGTTTACATAGCATTACAAGTCAATTGGTAACATGATTAAAACAAAGAAAAACATACAAAGGATCTATGTGTGGACAACATAGATGCATGTACCATAGCATGTTTGTGGTGTGTGTGTGTGTGTGTGTGTGTGGGGGGGGGGGGGGGGGTGGTTGAGAGAGAGAAAGAGCACCTAAAAATAAATGGCATTGATAATCTGGAAGGAACAGTTCCAAATATATCTGACTCTTGTGACATTCTTAGAAGCACTCTCCTCACAACCTCACCAAGATACATTCCTGATATCATTTTCTCAAAACCCTGCATCGAAAAAGATTAGGTTTGAGTTAATCCCAAAACAGTAAGCAACAGAAAGGGTAAGCAATCGAACCTTACCTGGTCATTTGGACTAGAGCTATGGGAATCTAAGTCGGTGTCATAAGAAGTTCTCGGCAAATGAGATGACCAGAAATTTCCCCATTCCATATTGATGACCTGATCAGAAGAAAGATGACTCAACATGAACAAGAATATACAAAGTAATCAACTTGTCAGATGAAGAGTCAGATGATGTCTGCATAGAAACAAAAGAAAGGATACCATGCCTCCAGAAGTTGTGAGAAGCCCTTGACACTTGATGATAGCATCTGTCCGCTCCCAGTAGCAGGCATTTGTACCTGTACCAAATATCACTGCAGCAACAGTGTCTTCATCGTGATAATGTCCAAGTGCTAATGTTCCCACAGTATCATTGACCTGCTTAGAAAGATGAATGAAATCATGTTCAAAAAACCAGTCACTCGCACAACTGCGGTAGTCAATAAAAACAAGCCAATCACGTCTGGCTGCACGCATGTCAATCTTATCCAGAAGTTGAAAACAGTTAGTACATCACCATTTAGGGACTAGGGTGTCATAACAACCATAGCTACAGCCACAATTAGCTATTACTATTGATTGGCTACAAACCTTTTTATGATATAGTCACTATTGACTATATCATAACGAGCATAACTTATTAAAAAGGAGAAAAAGAATGCAACATAATGAGGTCATTAATGCTCAATATCCTTTGTGCAAAACATTACAGACATGTTATCGCATTTTTGTTCAAGTTATTACTCAAGCATGCCATCACATCCAACAATTTAAAATTTTTCAATCATTCCACCAATTAATTAAACGCCTCAATGCACAGTTAGAGACCAATACGACATAAATTAGTCAAGGATGCTCAGGGAGTACTCACCAGTACTGCTACCCGCATATTCAGTCTTTTTCGGCTCATTGCTTGTTCTAAGCATTCTGTCACCTCCCTTCGAACCTGACAACCAGATTAAAAAAATATACATATTTCAATATGTCACTAAAACAAATTATGAGAAATGCAGTATAATGTTCATATAGGATTATGCTAAAATTTGATATTGAAAGAACTGTTAAGACCACAGCTTAATTTGGCAAGAAGAGCCTAGCATATTCTCAATCAAAATTTAGCTTGACTTGAAACTACTACCATTCCAATTCCTGCATCAACAGAAGCATCGAGGCAATCAACTTTCACAAAGTTTCCTATGATTATAAGTCACTGTGAAAAGTACATGAAATTAACCTGACTAACCATGTCATCAATGTGAAACCCTTTTGTCCATTTAATCAGAATGGCCGATGAAACAGATCTTTGCTTCACTGGAAAAGAGAATGTAAATCCAAGTTCCCCTCTTCCGCTAACTAGAGTTTTGGAACCATCTTCTCCTCTATCAACAAACTTCTTTATTGCTGAAGCAATTAAATCAAAGAGGTTCTGCAGGAAATAAAAGCACATAGTAGCATGACATCAACACATCATAATATTTCATATTAGTTCTAAATATAAATACAATATTTGAGTTACAAAGTCAATGACCTCACTAGTGCTGGTCATCAGATGTCGGGGAATGGCTTGCTGTTCCACATGCGGTTCCAGGATTGAGGACCTTTGACCTCCTAGCTGAACCCGCAAGACCCTAAAATTAGTACCCCCAACATCTAGTGCATAATAAGTTCCTTTCTCATTCCTGATGAAAAAGGTAATGTCAATTTTACCATGGTATTAAATGCAAGATCTTGACAGTACCACCCGCTCATACAGCGATGGGAACAATATGGTCATTGCATGCATCATGACAAACAAAACTAATGCGAACATTAAAGCAATAAAATCAGGTTTTATTACTCCTTCAAACATGAATCCTAAACCGCAGTTTTTTTATTGTAACTGAATCCTGAACCAAAATTATGTCTTAGATGAAGCAAAATGGCACCTATAAACATCAGAGAACTCAGAGCAAGACAAAGCCCCAAATTGCAATTTGATCAAATGAAAGGCTAGTGCACGATCAGTATTCCTATGAAACTTCTCTCACATTTACGGACATGTATTTTTTTCAAGTTATTCTGTAAACCATATTCTTAGATTTTCCAAGCAAAACATTCCCATATATAGTGGACGAATTAATCACAATATTGGAATGTCAAACCGACATATACAACTATATTGAGTATATATCTAGATTGGTAAGGCGAATGACTTCAAAACATCCCAATCTTAAAAGCCATGTAGAAGTATCTCCTAAAAGAACCTACCAAATACATCAAGAAGACCGGAAATAGAGTAAAAGGATAGCAAAAAGACCTGCACTTCTTTGAAAACAAAAACAAAAAAAATCCAGATAGATAGAGAATTTTGAATAAAAGAGCAGCAGAAAAAATGAAACAACAAAAAATGACAAATTCGCAACGAAACCAAGACAAAAGTTCAATACACAGGAGAAAGTGACAATAGAACACCACTGAAGTGAACTTGGGAGGGAAAGCAAAGAATATATAATGTCACAGAAGTGGAGTTACTCGATCGATAAACAACAAAATTGTTACAAAGAAATAGTGACAAAACTGTTACGGGAATCAAATAGAGACGGACTTCGATACAATAAAAGTAAAAGGGAATCATAGAGAAATAAAAAGCCCAAAAAGAAACACAAAAGTGTAAAAAGATAACAAAAAGATCAAAACAACAGTTAAACCAAAGCGATGAAAGAACAATTGTCAAATTCCAAAAACAAATCTTGTCAAAAAGGATAGAAAGATTCAAGAAAGACTAAGAAAGAGACCATTCAATCCTTAAACGAAATGAGCTCGCACCAAACAACAGCGATCAAAAAAGATAGCCAAATAAGATTATGTGATTACCCATTGGGGAGACGATCGACGAAGGTGAGCAACATTTTGAGCTTGGAGCCACCGTCGGAGGCTAGGCCAGCGTGCATCTCCACGGCCATGGCGTCCACCACCTGCTTAAGCTTCCCAACCGGGGTCGCGCACCTTTCCTCCAGCTCCGCCAGCACCCCCAACACTCTCCTCCACTTCCTCCTGCTCCTCACTCTTCTCCCCACCACCACCGACGCAACCGCGCACGCCGCCACCGCCACCGTCACCGCCAACCGCAACACCATTAACCTCCCCATCTACCGCCTCAGATCACTCACACCATCCAGATGTGGCGCCTTTTGGCCTCCCTCGTATGACTTCCCCAAAACCACGTCGTTTCGACATGCGCAAGCGGAGACGGCTCCCGCCGCCCTTTACCTTTCTTTGCCAGACTATCAAACCTCAGTCAAGACGACCACGTTGCTCGGTATCTTTCTTTCGAAGAGCCTGAAAGCTCTCCTGAAGTACACCGGACAGTTTATCCGGCGTAGTTTGTCGGCGACAGTCGCCGGCGAAGCTGTTTAAACGGATGACCAGCTTGAGAGAGAAAGAGAGAGAGAGAGAGAGAGACGAGGCTTTGTACTAAAGATGCAACGTTGGAAAGCGAGGTTGAGGGATACTTATAGAGGGTAACAAAATCACGGATTTGCCCCCATAAAACTTCCCTAATGTCAGATTTGTTAGACTTTAGAGTATCTCTGCGTTTTTTTTTTTTACCCATTACTAAAGATTTTAATGGGATTTAATAGGATGAACTTTTTCGCTTTTTGTGCGGTCGGTAAAGGAAATTTCCTGAATTTCTCTATAGTTTCCAGAAATTACGTTATTGGTCTAAAAGTGTGGAATTCTTTTTCATTTTTTATCACTCATAATTATCTGAAATTCATTTATTATTCGTGGTTAATAAATATCATTTATCATCAATTTAATCAGCAGCATCCTCCTGTGATTTAAACATTAAGCTCTTTGAGTAGAGGAAAGCTCTATTATTATTCAATATTTTATACTTATTTTTTATTATTAATCACAGAATATTTGAAATCACTTTATTACTATTCACGTTTTGGTAGTTGATTAAGAAATACTTTTAGCTACAAAAAAGTTTCATAAAAATAAACTCACAAATTAATATAGTTTGATGTAGTACGTTAGATTGTAAAACAGATCTAACATATCATATAAAATCATATCAGTTTATAAATTTTCTTTTATGAAATATATTTGTAACTGTAACATTTCTCGTGTTGATTAACACTTAATGCTAAAAAATAGTAAATGAGATCCATTATTAATAAAATGATATTTGGAATTAAAGTAATCATTAAGGATGATAAATATCAATTTAATCAATTTTTTATTATTATTTTAAGTGTTTTCCACATGGAATTGTTATTATATTCGAGATGTACATACTTTTAATGATAATTAAAGGAATTTGGATGTGAAGATTGAGCTTATTTTGAATCATAAAGGAATTAATATAATTATATTAATTGCAACTTTTTAATGGTGCAACAAAATAATTTTTTTTTCCTGAAAAGTCTTCTAATTAAGATGATTGGTCCGTGCTAGCTAGAAAATACTTATCTGGCTTTAAATGGAAGGATTAGACCCATGACCTTTCCGCTCTTTAATACAATAATAAAAAAATTTTACAATTTCTTATTATTTATTTATATTCTACATTTTATATTTTTTTTTCTTTTATCAAATATTTTTCATATAAATAATGAATAGAAAATTTGAAATAATTTAAAAAGAATAAAATTTAAAAAAATATAGAGTGTGGAGTATGGTGGAGTTTGTGTAGTAAAATCCAATTTTATATAATTTGTTAGACCTATTTTATAATAAAAATAATTTTATAATCTGACGTATTTCATCAAAAACACGTCACTTTATTTATTTACTTTTATTTAATCTTTTTGTGTTTAAAGAATTTTTCATTTATCATTAATAGTGCTATGGCATATAATATTTCCTGAATGATGTGGTAATTAAGATCAACGTACCCATGTTCGGATTTTCAAAGAAGGGAATGATAGATTTAGAATTGGTTTGATTACATAAAACTAAACTATTTTATATTATATAATTATTATAATTTTTTTAAATTTTTGTATAAAATATAATAAATAATTTAATTTTTTTAAATCTTAAAATAAAATTTATATTATAATAAAATTTTATTAAATTTTTAATAAAATATCTTATTTATCATCTAAACTCTTTTATTCACATCCTCCATTTTGGTTTTTGAAAAAAAAAAAAGGGTAGAAAAGGCACTGAAAAGTGAATAAGGAAATAAGCCCACGTTTTTCTTTTTTAAAAGAAAAAGAAAAAACAAATTAAACGGCGACGGTAGCTGCGTATCAACGGCCGTACAGCCAGCTGTGTCCCGCTAAGTTACAGCTGTGCTCACAAGTAAAAGCCAACACCCTCTCCCGACTCCCTCCCTCGTACCACTGCCAAATTGACAATACCTCCCACCCTTTTTTATTTTATTTATATTTGGCTCTAATTATTATCACGTGCAAGACAATGCACACTACGACTTTGTATATTTGGGTTTATTTTTTAATTTATAAACAGTAAATATCGGAAGTTTTACCTTCCGGCCACGTCCCCTGGCTAACCTTATGCATGCATGCATGTGTTTATATGCGTCGCGACCCACAGACTTTTGTTTTTTCAGCACAAACAATTGCATCCAATTAGGTTTTATTTCATCTGATCTTGATCTTGATGTTGTTCTAGGCATTTGTTGTCCACAAAAGGTGTAAAAAATGTATAAGAAAATAACATATTAATATAATGTAAAAAATGATTTATTAATATAATGTAAAAAATGTATAAAAAATTATTTTATATTAAAAAAATTCACACTCAACCATATTAATATAATGTAAAAAAATATATAAAAATAACTGCCTATGAAATTTTTGGAAAGAAAATAGCTTTAACTAGAAGACGCGGAGAGAGAGAGAGAGGGGGTGAATCAGTCCGTAGTACGTTTACGTGAATTCAGTAATTGATCCGGACGTGTCCGGACACATACTTCATTTTAAAGCCCTCGTAATAAATGATCCAAGCCGTACATCTTTCAACTATTTGCCTTGACAACGAAACTTTCCAATTTCTTTATCCATTAATTTTCGTTTTTTTTTTTTTTTTTAATCCGCCAAACACGTGCTTTTTTATTATACAAAATTAGGGCTGCATACGGTCCGGTCCGATCTATCGCTTCGGTCCATCGATTGGACCGGACCGGACCAGACCGAATACTTAAGGGGATCGGATCGGACCGGTAGCTATCGGTCCGGTCTGGTCCATTCGGTCCGACCCTTTTTTTTTTTTTTTTAAATCAATTAATAAAAAAAATTATTTACATTACTAAATTAAACTAAGTGACTTATTAATATGGATTATGTAACAAACTCAATAAAAAAATATTTTATATGGTCAATGATAATAAATTAGATAAAAATTACATTATTGATGATGTTAATTATTATTTTATTACTAACTTAAAGTAGATTAATGCATAATGAGCCATATACAACTTTTAATATTTTGTATATGAAGTAATAAATATGAATAATTTAATTATCCATATATATTATATCCATAATTGAGAAAGATATATACTTAACATACTATTATAAATAAGAATAAAATATTTAATTATACATACTATTATAAATTTATAAATTATACATATATTATAATTTACACTATAACTCTTAATACTTAATAGTATTAGTAATATATTAAAGAATATATTAATACATTGATACTAAATATATATAGTGATAGACTTATAGTGATTAGTTATTATGAATCATGATTTAGAGTAAGTAAATGACTCAAATTCAATGTATTATAAATATTATAATTTATGATTCTAATACTATAATGACAATTATAGTATAACTATATAATAGTATTAGTATAAAGTATTAGACTATTAGTAATATAGTAATATAGTATAGGCTATAGCTATATATTAGTAATATTAGTATTAATATAATTGTATAAGTATAACTATAGTCTATAGTTAATAGTTATAACTATACTAAATCATTATAACTTATACTAATATATAATATAATTATAATAAATCACTATAATATGGTATAACTAAACTAATATAACTATTAGTATAACTATATAATAGTATTAGTATAAAGTATTAGACTATTAGTAATATAGTATATGCTATAGCTATATATTAGTAATATTAGTATTAGTATAATTGTATAAGTATAACTATAGTCTATAGTCAATAGTTATAACTATACTAAATCATTATAACTTATACAAATATATAATATAATTATAATAAATCACTATAATATAGTATAACTAAACTAATATAACTATTAGTATAACTATATAATGGTATTAGTATAAAATATTAAACTATTAGTAATATAGTATATGCTATAGGTTATAGCTATATATTAATAATATTAGTAATTTAGTATAAGTATAATTGTATAAGTATAACTATAGTTTATAGTCTATACTTATAACTATATTAAATCATTATAACTTATACTAATATATAATATAGTTATAATTTCTTATAAACTTATAACTTATAATAAATCACTATAATATAGTATAACTAAACTAATATAACAACTAATATAACCATTAGTATAACTATATAAAATATATAATAGTATTAATAGTCTATACTTAATTATAATATAGTATAATTATATATATAAATTAATTATATATAAAAATATATATAAAAAATATATAAAAATTAATTATATTCGGTCCGGTTCGGTCTGAAAATCAGCCGGACCGTGGACCGGACCGAATTCATTCGGTCTAAAAAAAAATGGACCGGACCGGACCGGACCGTCCGGTCCAAAATGACCGGTCCAGTCCGGTTTTCTCGGTCCGGACCGACCGATTATCAGCCCTACACAAAACATGCTTTTCACGTAGAAAAGTGATGCGTATCGTGAAAATATTGAGTTTTTAACGTCGATCACAAACATTTTTTTTATTATTATTATGGAAGAAATGTATAAGATTC
Source organism: Cyclocarya paliurus (assembly GCA_029856935.1). Lineage (NCBI taxonomy): Eukaryota > Viridiplantae > Streptophyta > Magnoliopsida > Fagales > Juglandaceae > Cyclocarya > Cyclocarya paliurus. Next base: position 3,053,111 of record CM056958.1, on the reverse strand, counting down.
TCACGTTATAAAACTATATTAATAATTTTCCTTCGACTTAATAATAACAAAAAAATTCTATAAAATCTTTATATGAGTGCATGGTATAAACACAAGTAATACTTTATACAATCTCCAAATATATAAGATATTTGAGTTGAGTTGAGATGAGTTAAAAATTGTTTAAACTAAAATATTTTATGGGTTTTGAAAAATTAAAAAAAAATTGAATAAAAATATTATAAAGTTAAAATATTATTAGAGAATAATTTTTTAATATTTTTTTTTTTAAGATTTAAAAATATAAAACTATTTTTTAGGTTTTATTTTAAAATTTGAAAAAGTTGTCATAATTAGATAAAAAAGTTGAAAATTTAAATTTGTGATATTTGGATACTGAGATGAGATGTAATGAGATGAAAGTATCTCTCTATCCAAATCAGACATTAAAATATTCCATATTATAATTTAGATAATTATTTTTATTAAATCCTTTTGAAATGTGATGGATAGTAGCTCGATTAAGAGTGATAAACGATTGGTTTGAATAGGACCAGACTGAGACTGAGACCGGTCGGTCTCGGTCCATGTTTTAGAGGATCAAAAAGTTTTGGTCCGGTCCACGGTCTAGGGTTTTTTCACCCCGGATAGGACCGAATGAAAAATAAAAATAAAAATAAAATATTTTTTATATATTTTTTATATAATAATTATACAATTAACAATATAAAATTTTAAATATGTAATTAATACTTGTTAATATTCTATAAATTAACAATATTTTATATATATGTTCATCTAACATATCACTATTAACAATATAAAATTTTAAATATGTTATTAACACTTGTTAATATTCTATAAATTAACTACTATATAATTAACTAATTTAATAATGTAATTTTTATATAATTTATTATCATTGATCATATAAAATATTTTTTATTAAATTTGTTACATAATTCATATTAATAAGTCACTTAGTTTAATTTAGTATTTTCAATAAATTTTTTTTATTAATTGATTTAAAAATTGAAAAAAATAATTAGACCAGACCAAATGGACCGAGAGCTACCGGTCCGGTCCCTATGGGTGTTTGGTCCGAAAAAAATAATGAATAAAAAATGTTCGGTCTATCACCGGACCGGATTGAACCGGACCAGACCGAACCAACCAATTTGCACCCTTGCTCAACCATATATAAAAACATATTGTCTTTATTTTCGTAATAAATGAAAACCAAAATAGCACATACAAACCTAAAATAGAAAAAAAAATATATCTACAACTTTTAACAAAACCATGCGTTCAAACGCTCCTTTAGACATGAAAACTACTTTGTTTCAAAGTTCAAACACATGTGAGTAATCTTTTTGGAATATTCGTCCAATTAATAGATCTATTTTGTCTTCCGTCTCGGCGGTATCCATGCTTTGCATTTCTTTATCATCTCTTTTGACTTGATTTGACCAATGAAAACCAAAACCTAAATATTATTAAATTATCAAAAAGTAGTCCTAAACCATTCAAATTAGCCAGAGACCGACGTGTCTCTAATTTGTCTCTACTTTTAGAGCGTGCCAACCTTGAACCACCTCTTTCTCACACCAACTACTACTTTGCTGAATATTCTTAATTTTTATTTTTCATCTTTATTTATTATATTCAAAAGCATTAGGTATAAATTCCATGTGCTATTTATTTACCAATAAAATAATTTTAATTTTTTAAAAATAAAAATTTATTATTTTTTGGTGTGGAATTAAGCAACTACAAAGCAAGTGGGCTTCATTATTAATTAAACTATGCAATATAAACAAAAATGCCTAGTAAGATACTTTGGCTGTTTATATAGCATGGTGGACATGGTGGCTAGCTTCCTTAAAAACTTTAGATTTAGGCTCATCTTTTTCATCGGTCGACTAAGAAATGATGACGATCATATGACATTGATTTCTTTTGGGGACATCCAATGAGAGGTAACATAGGAGAAACATAGGTATAAACTTAAACCTAAGTGGGTGTTTGCGTGCAAAGAAAATAAAAAAAGAAAGGTGTGTTTGCGTGCAAAATATGTCGAGGTTAGATAATAAATCCTTGTGTTGAGAAATGATCTGACTTTTTAAGGATTGGTTGTTTCAAGGATGGATCATCTGTCTTTCTCTGTTTTATTTTTCTTGGTGCAAGATATATGTTGACCACTCATTCTCAATGATTTTAAGCAGCACATGAGCACCAACCATAATTGACCATAAAAAATTCCAAGCCTACAAAAACATCATGCTCTTAATTAGTAGGTCAAGAGGCTTTACCCCCAACGACTATGCAATATGTTTTTAGGATGTCTGTAATTAAGTACCTTAAAACAAAACAAAACAAAATGAATTAATCATAATCCCTATGATCAGAATGGATTATGAACCATTTTCAGGCTCATAAGGGACTGACTATAGGGTGAAATTATTCTGATAATGCAAAAAGCTAAACAAAAGCGAACTCCGGCCAGTTTCATTAATATTTTTTTAAAATTTTTAGATTGAATAATATTATATACAATTTTTGGATATGCAAGTTTCATACATTTCTTTTAAAAAATCTAAAGTTCATTATTAAAAAAATAATTTTTTTATGAATGTTAGATTTTTTTTTTTTTTAAATGAGAATTTGTAGAATTTGTATAAGTAAGACTTAGGTCTCATTTAGAATTTGGACTCAACTGAAATCAATCAAGTTCAATCTAATTTTAAGTTGAGTTTAACGTCTAAATATCTAACTCTCAAATTACTAAACTCATCTCAATTAAAAACTTCTTTACACATAGACTCGTAATATTTTTTAACTTAACACTTCTGTACACACATGACCTACAATTTTTTTTTTATTTTTCATAAATATATCTAAACTCGTTTTAATATCTAAATATATATAAACTCATAAAATTTATTTAATAATTTTAATTTATTATTTATAAAAAATTCAACTCATTTCAACTCAATGTAATATCCTAATCAACCTTAAAATATAATTTATCCCTTTAGATTTTATCAATTTGGAGTGGGGCATCCCTGACTTGTCCATGGCCAGTCAGAGTGTAGCATTTTTTAGTCCAAATCAAGTGGTGCTTCTTTTGTCTTTATCGCAATGTAAGCAAACATATTGTAAGTGACGAACCTATGTGACATGATTTTGATTAGACACCAAAAAAGTTGCAGGTTCAGCCACCCATATGTTTCTTTACTTTATTATCTTTCTTTTGGTCAACAAAATTATATTACAACCTACTGTTTTGATATTCTCATACTATGTTGCTTCTCGCCATCATACAGTAGCTAGGTTTTGAAATATCCTTACAACTTTTCAAAGAGGTAAAAACTTTTGAATTTTATATTATGAGAGTAAATGATTTTGTAAAAAATAAGTATACTTAATCATTTTTTGGCATATAAATTTTAGAAAAATAGAAATGATAGTTACAATCGTGAATGTATAAATATGGTACAATTATTTAAAAATAAATAAATAAATACAGGATTCGCATAAAAATAATAATAATAATTTTGTAATAGTGGATCATACTATTTTTCAAAAACTATACAATACTTACGCACTCCACAACTATATGTAGCATTATTGCCATATGAACGAGGTGGGAGCACGGTTGTGATCGTAGGTCAAAAATATATTTATCTTTTTATTCAAGTGGTATATACATCATTTTATGTTATTTATTTTTCGTTCGATTATGTTCCTAACATTAACTTATAACTTACTAATTATTAATGCATCTTTGTTTTTTCAAATCAAGGGAGACATGGTCTAAGTGGCAGTACAATAAAATTATAAGGTTGGTCTTGCTTATATTGAGTATAAGTATTAAAGTTGCAAATTTAGGTGAATATTTCATGCCCTTTACGACTATAATAAAGGACTTTCTCAGCAGAACAAGGAAGAAGATATTTAAAAGGACGACCAGTACAGTATCATAGACGGCCTTCTCTTTAGGCAAGAAGATTGAAGACTGCATGATTGAGGATAAAAAGTAGACAAAGTTTCTTGACATCATTTACTACCATAACTCAGCTCTTAATGCATGTGTTCTAGATTTAGAAGCTCATAGCTTAAGAATCCAAAGATACCGACGATTTTTTTTTGTCGCAAAAAGTTATTTTTATCGCATCACATGCATATATATTATATTTTTGGCGATAAGAAACTTGGTCAAGAAAAAATAATTATGTTGTAATGTATATTTTCTTTACAATTAGAAGAATTGTTTTGTATGATTTCTGTGTTTCTCTCGAGAAAGAAAAAAAGGAAAGATTTTCCTAGAAAATTTTTGCAAATTAACATGCCGACCAAAAGAGCCCACTTGATAACTTTGGTATCTCATGAAGATATTTGTGTCTTGAGGGACTCATCAAAATTCCAGTTGTTTTCATCATTTTGGCCACAACTCCTCTTCCAGTCAAGTCTCTCTTCCTTATGCAGCGCACATAGTGTGGTAGCTAAGAAGATATTTCACTAATTTGACATGAAATGCCAAGTCACTTTCAAGCCATCTTATGACTCAGTCCTGCCCCAAAGTATGAAAGAAAGGCTGAATCACCCACTTCTATTCCACAGCCTCTTTTCTTGAATAATTAAGATCATGACCACTATTTTTGTGCTATTTAATTGATTTTTAGGCGGTATAAACCCAGTAATTAATGAACATAATCTTGAGTGTTGGAGTATTGCTTGGATGGTAAGAAGCGAATTCCTCTAAAATTAATTGGTATTAGGGAGGGCATTTAAGTCTTTTATGACATTCGACTTTATATCGCGTATGCCTGTTTGGGAAACGATCACAAATAGTGTTATTATGTATGAGGAGTGCTTCAGTTATAAAAAAAATTTCATAAAAGTAAATTTATAAATTGACATATCTTCATATTAATAAAAATAATTTTATAATTTAACGTAACACATCAAATCACGTCAGCCTATAAATTTAATTTTATAAAAAATTTTGCCATTAAAGCATTTGTGGTTATATAAAGTTGATAAATACGTACAATTCTTACATAAAGTTTCAAATATCTCACGTCAATTTTGCTGCATTTTGTTTTGCTGAAAAATATCTTACATATGAATACATGATAATTGAGTCAGTGAACAGGAGAGAAAAAGAGAACTTAAGTTGAGGTGACATAGGTGGTAGATGAAGGGATAGGAATGGTTCCTGAGATATTGGTGGGAAGATACCTGAATTCTACAGCGGTATCCATTAAATATGTATTGATATTTCAAACCATAATGTAAAAAATATTAAAAAAGAAAAGTTAGGGAGGCCTAATTTTAATAAATCTTTGAATAAGAAGATTTTAGGAGCCCCACTTGATTTCCATGTTCTCCTCTCTCGTGGACCATTCTTTCGACAAGACATCTTTGACATTTTCATGTTAGAAATGAATCATTTTGACAAGACCCTCTACAAACCATATATATTTGATTTGAATTGGGAAGGAAAGAAATATTAATTACGTACTTCATTTTTTTTTTTTTTAAAAAAAATTGATTTTGTCGTGAACTTCTTCATTATACATGAAATTTGAGTTTCTACTCTTTTCGATAATAATATAATTTTAAAATAGGTAAGTTTTATACATTTTATTTAAAAATAATAATATTTATTATCAAAAAATAACTTTTTATATGAGTTTCAAATTTATTTATTTTTAAAAAAAATACCCGAGACTTACTTCACTTAATTAAATAATAAACATTAAAATCTATTAGTGACATATATAATTTAAAAAAGAGCACTACTATATTTATAAAAAAATTAAACAAAATAATTTTAAAAATTTACATGATTTTAACTGATCTATTAGATTTATTTTATAATAAAATAATTTTTTAATTTAAAAAATTACATCATACTTTTATATAATGATTAGTAATTAGAGTATTTTCTTTAAAAAAAAAAGTAAGAATAATATTTTTTGAAGTTATATCAAATCATTATTTGTAACCGTTGACAGTAGAAAATGCCTTTTTAGAGTTTTTAACTTTTATCATCAATTAAATTGAAGTCAGCTAACCTCGGGGTTCTCAAAAACACCCACAGATGTCGCTGTCCAACCAACCCACCTCGACGCGCACGTTTCTAATGTCACAGTGTGTGTCCAGCTAGATGGGACCACCTCAGTTGTCCTTCCGACATGTGTCCCAAGACCCCCCTGTTTTGACAGCTCACTACCCATTATAATTGAGGGACCACGACCGGACCCGTCCATGCCTTTCACTCTTCCGGTTTTGCCCCCCCGCGGCCCGCTCTTTTCATTTCCTCTCATACGGTTTTCCGCGTGCCACGTCGGATCAGGCTAGTTGCAGTCACGTGAGAGGACACGTCGGCAAAGCTGGGACCCATGATGGGCATGATATCTGGTTCGGAGCATCACTTTGTTGGGAGTGAGATCGAGCCGTCCGTTCATGTCATCCACGAAAATGGTTTGACCACTCAGCCCCACCGCCATTTCTTTTTTCGCCATGAAATATTGAATTGAATCCATTTGCCCCTTCCACTTTCGGCACCTACTCCTTCCCTACCGCTCCAACGTGTGTGTGCCCCTGAGTCTCTAACCGACCGTGTTGTTTATATTCATTAACTTTTGCTAAAATTATATAGATTGTTTTTTTAAAATTTTAAATTCCGATTAATCTCGGATCACATTAGTTGACCGAAAGTAACATATTTTAAGTAATTTTACATTTCAACTGTTTAAACAGACAGTCATTTAAAATGTATCACGACAATAAACATGTTTAAGAAGGGATGCTCTCTCATTTGTTTTTACAGATAAAATAAGATGAAATGAGTTGAGTTGAAATTAAAATAAAAAAATTAAATAAAATATTATTATTTTTATTTTAAAATTTAAAAAAATTAAATTATTTATTTTATTTTATATAACAATTTTAAAAAATTATAATAATTAGATAAATTGAATTAAGTTGAGATGAGACTATTGCCATATTTCAATTAGTATTTTTGTCCATATGGCATCCCTTTTGGACACAAGCTCTCTTGGGAATTAAGCATTAGTTCTATATATATAATAATATGAATGGGCATATGATTTTGTTGGGCCTGTGCTCAGCCCATCAAAAGCTACATTCATTCCAAATAAGGGAGACCAGTGGGGGCCTACTACTGATTATTATGTATTTTCACGTTTTGTCCCAAGTAATTTAAGTCGTAAGATATTGATTCGAGAGAATTGACTCTTTTAGCTTTTCATGTGCAGAAGGTATTGAGTTGGGTCAAAGCTGAACAAAAACAGTATCACATCGTCATCAGAATCCTTCACTTTCATACAAAAAGCGTACAGAAAAAGTGTCCATAAATTTATGCTTACACTTGTTATAGGCTAAGCCCAGGAGGGAGAGAGAGAGAGAGTGAGAGAAGGAAACAAAAACAAAAACAAAAAAGAAATTAAAAAGGAGTAGATTTAATTGGACAACAAGGTGCACCCCATCACCAATTACATCACCTAGTAAATAGAGCCACTTATCCCTCCCAAAAAATCTAGCTTTTTTAAATAAATAAATAAAATAAATGCGACCTCAGATTGAAATTGTGTTTGGATAGGGATGTATTTCGAGATATTTCGTGAATAGTAATAAAAAATTAATAATAAAATAATAATAAAAAATAATAATAAAATAATAAATAATAATGATGTATTCTCACAATATCCAAACTAGACCTAATAAAATCGAAAAATCATATGGGCCTCTTGTTAGGTCCAATTTTACATAGCACATAGCCCTCTTGTTGTTAGGTCCAAGCTCACCTTGTTGCCGAAACAAAATCTTTGTAAGTTCTTTTATTTATTTTTGTGTGTGAATATATCGCTTTTTGTGAGATCTTGTAATTTGAGCACATCTTCTTCCTCGGAACCTATTTAAAGATTAACCATTGAACCAAAATCTCTTGAATCATAAAATTTCACAGAACTTTCGAATCTGACTTCATGGTGGTTTACTCTATTGACACGGACTCGATAGCAGTCCTGTCTAATGTCTGGTCTCCGCTTATACATCAACATTGAATCGCTTGACATCATATTCATACATAGCACTAAAACATTTTTGATCCAATTTCCAAGTTGTTCTTTTGGTGATTGGAACTCATGACTTAAACTTGTTCAACTTTCAACACCATACAATTTGTTATGACAATTTTGATGTAATGCATGTAAAGATGAATGTAATTGATAATGTACTTGGCAGATTATTGAAGATAGGTAAGAAAATAAAAGATCATTTGCATGCAGGCCTTGACTTGGAAAAGATAGATTTGCGGTTAAGACTTCACCCTATTCCCAAGGCTGCAAATAAGATATATTTTCTTTTAGCTTCTTTCACAATGAGTAATGTGAAGACAATAGTTAATCATTACATAACTCGAAATCTGTGAATAGTGGGTAAGCAAGTTTACAGGAGACAAACCGTTCCGTTACCAACATTTGAAAGTGCTATCATAGTCACCAAAACACCGAGAGCTAAAAATTGGTTCCTCATGTTTACATATACCCTGGAGAATAACCTTGCCGACTCAAATATATTGGCCTTTGAATTGCATCGGCAAACAAACACCGGTAAACATAAACCCCGGGGTCGATTCTTCCCAGCACTCTGCCCTTAAGAGGTGGGGAGGGTCCCCCCTACTCCAATATTGCCCTTGGCCCACTGGCCCATAAACAATTCCTAGGTTCAAAAGTAACCAAAAATATATTTTTGGATCTAAATTGTAAATTTAAATTTGTAAATATAACAATTTAAAAACTAGTAATATAGTTTTAAAATTTGTTAGTGTATATTATGTATAAGTTAATGTAGCTTAATGTGGTCTTTATATAAGAGATCAAGGCAATACAAGAATCTTACTCAAACAATACGGATCCCTTATCTGCCCTGCCCCCACCGCCCACTCCAATAAATTTGGGTTTTACTATTTTAAAAGTTTTACAATGACTATATTAAAGTATTCATGTTTTGTCACCAAACAAAATTAGGATAAAAATTAGTGTCTATTCCACAAACCAAACATGTCCTAGCAATACAAAATGATGACCAATGATAAGCTAGAGATCTTGATCATAATCAGCAACATGTTATTGTAAACCTGTAATTAATTATCTTTTTATCTTCTTCACGATGAAAACCAAAGTTGGCTCAAGTACTAAGGTAAACGTTGTAAAGACAATAATACAAACAATTAAATGGTCTACATCTTTCCATTGTCTTAAGTTTTTAGAATAAGTGATGATTTTATATGGTATGAGAGTCTTGAATATGTTTGAATCATAACTCTACACTTTATCCTATTTAATTAAACATTTTACGATTTGAGCTCACTCATTAAGGAAGAATCTGGCCCATATGTGATGAGAGAGTTAATAATATAATACAAATACTTACATCTATCTCTTTTCATTAGTTTAAGCTCTTAGGATAATTGGTGATTTTACATAGTATCAGAGCAGAGATATTGACGATGCATTCTATCCTATTTAATTAAATATTTCACTTTCAAATCCTGATGATATGCTCTACTCATCTAATTAAATATTTTACTCTTATCATGGTAACATCGATTCTGGTTCTGAATTATCAAGAAAAAAAAATGGTGATAATCTACAAGAAACTTATTATGTTTCAGCACTTTGTTGACTGAGAGCTAACTTGCGTATTTCACTGATCAAACTCTATTTTTGGCACAAATTGCGCTGAAATTCTACGATTATTTTGGTCACAAATTGCCTTAAGGCAGATTACTGTAAATAGAACCTAAGAAATGGAAAGAAAATTTAGACAAACTTCTATCACTTTTGCTACATTAATGCTGCATTTATGCTCTGATCAATTTTTGACTGTCCAACTTACAAATTCCAATAGAATATTCATTGAGAGCGGCAGAAGAAAATTTTGGCCTTCAACAAACGGTGTTAATTAATTGAACTTTACTATTTGTGATCTCTACACATCACATTTATTTTTATTTTATTTATTTTATTAATTTATTAATTTTATTCTTCCTAAATTAATTGAATTATTTTATTCATCATCTATATACCACACATTTGGTAAGAGAAAAAAAAATTAAAAATTAAAAAATCATATGTGGTGCGGGATATGATGATGATGAGTTTTTTTCTAATTGAGTAATGCTATATATAGTCATGAGTTGTGCAAATACTGCGTACTCCTTTAAAAAAAGAGTCAGGTTTACTATTAAAACATTAATTTTTACATGTGTCCCATATTTACTCATTTTTTTCAAAAGAAATGCGCAGCCCTTGCGCTCTCTATGACTACAAATATCATTTCTCTTTTATTCTAAAACAAAAAAAAATTAACCTAAAATTAATCAGGTTTTGGATTTTTCAAATTTTCTACAAATTTTAATTTTAACATTATTTCCCTTTTAGACTTTGTTGGTTAAATAATTATTTGGAAATTCGTATTAATGTGTGATTGTTCTTCTTTGATCTTTTTTAATTGTTTCTAAGATATTATAATAATGAAAAATCCTATTCATCATCCCATACACAATACATAACATTTTATTTATTTATTTATATATTTTACTAAATATGTAGTATATAAATATGAACTAGAAGAATTAAATTAGTTTAAGAAAAATTCATCAAGAGATGGAAAAAATATTGGCTTGATAAGAAGTACACATGCATTGTTTGTTCTAATCTTTGATTTTCCGTCTTGACCACGGAACTTAATTTTCTTCGTGGTCCAAGATATTAAACGTGTATGATGATCTTAAAAATTGCAATTGAACAAAATCCGAATATCCAATGGTCTTCAAATTTGAGAACTGTTACATTGACAAAGAAAGAAATAAGTTTACAAACTGATTTGATTTAACGTGATATATCAAATTTATTTTATAATAAAAATATTTTATAATTTAATGTATTATATCAAATAACATCAATTTATATATAAAATTATTTTATAAAATCTTTTTGTAGATAAAGTATTGTTTCTCTAAATTGCAGAAAATATAACATCTAAAACTATAAGTTATATTTTCTATAGCAAGCTCAAACATGTACAGCTTAAAAGGAAAAGGAAAAAAAAAAAAATAGTCGAGGAGATGCAAGTTTGGGCCAATTTCCTCTCGTCTATTAGTACTACCACATTCAATGGATTGTTAGGTACATGTATAGAATTGAAAAGCTTTGAATTAGTCGACGCTGCTCTTGATCATGAATATATGCTATCTTTGCAGGCTTATACACAGCCACACACACACACATACTAGGTTTACAAGTCAGACAGATCATTTGATTCCCAGTTGGATCTTATTTTTGGGTTCGATGAAGAGTATATACCTCACAATCAAACAGCTAGTACGCTCGATCATCATCCACGACGCCTGAAAAACGATCCTGGCCTACTGCAAGACCTTGTAGAAACTAGAAGTTAATTATTACTTGTCGAAACTTGACTTTTCTGTGAGAAACGGGTTGAGTACGTAGCCTTGCCGATTGAATATATACATAGTTCTGGACCGTCTCTAAACATTCAAATTAATGGTTCGAATTCATTCCACAGCCATTCATGTCCCCCATTTGGGACAGGTTAGGCTGCAAAAAATGGATGCATCTTGAAGACCAAGACTTTTCGGTAGATAGACAAATAAATGTAACATAAAGACTTTTTACTTGAGTCCTACGTACGTCTGTGGATAAGAATCCTGATCTGGGTTTCTTTTCTTTGTTTTATTATTTTTTGTTTTTCCTGCAAGAGATGGCAGTTGCCACAAATTATGCATTGATTCAATGGAGTGATTGACGGTGAAGAGGTCATTGGCAAATGGTATAGGACATTGTCTAAAACCCAACTATTCTAAGGCACTAACTGGCCTATATATAAATGAAGGCGTATGTGAGAGATGGTATTGCAACGATATCAGTGTTAAGCCATAGATCATTTGGTTCAATTTCTCGTTTCTTAATTACCCAAATGGGTTTCTTGGATGTAAAAGATTGCAAAGCTTTTATGGCTCCCATATTGCTGCTACTTGGTTTTTTCTTATCTGGCCTAGAACTAACAGGTGCTCTAATACTCTCTCTCTCTCTCTGTGTCTGTGCATATTGCATTGCCTAATCTTTTGATGTTGAGCTCTAAATTGGTTTGAGATGTGAGAATCCAAGAAGCTCTAGCTTCTCTGTCTGTCTCAGACTTCTCTGACTATTTTGATCCAAAAAGGCCTGTTTGAACTAAGAATTTAGTGTTATTTTTTCTCTTTTCTTGAAAATGTAGTTGTGCATGGGGTTTGGCTTTACTTCTTCTGCAACTGTTTCCGAGTGATGGAATCAGTATAGTTCATAGAATTATCTTCTGCAAGTACTTTAGACCAAAATGGTTACTTATCATTTTAATACTTTGTTCCTAAAATCATTGTTTAGGAACATTTTAACTTGCCAACACCTAATTAAGCCAAAAACTCATCATATTTTGGCCCAATTTTGATATGCAGGCGCACAATCTGTCGGTGTATGCTATGGAAGAAATGGCAACAATCTCCCATCTGAAGCAGATGTTATAAATCTATACAAAAGCAATGGCATTGGAAGGATGCGGATTTATGAACCAAATCAACCAACTCTGAATGCCCTTAGAGGATCAAACATTGAGCTAATCATCGGCATCCACAACGAAAACCTTCAAGCCCTCACTGATGCTGCGGCAGCAAGAGACTGGGTCCAGAACAACGTAAGAAACTACTGGCCTGATGTCAAATTCCGATACATTGCTGTCGGGAACGAAGTACATCCAAATGATGCTGCAGTGGGATTTGTTTTACCTGCCATGCAAAACATACGCAATGCAATTGCAGCTGCAAATTTACAGGACCAAATCAAGGTGTCAACATCCATTGACACAACTTTGGTGGAAAATTCATTCCCTCCATCAAAAGGCTCCTTCACTGGAGCTGCAAGTTCATTTATAAAGCCAATCATAGATTTCCTCGTTAGCAATGGAGCACCACTTCTAGTCAATGTGTATCCCTACTTTGCCTATACCCAGAACCCTCAAAGCATTTCCCTTCCATATGCCTTGTTTACGTCTCCAGGGGTTGTGGTCACAGACCCAGAAGGTAATCGTGGGTACCAGAACCTTTTTGATGCATTGTTGGATGCTCAGTACTCTGCTCTTGAGAAAGCTGGTGCACCTAATCTGCAAATCGTTGTATCAGAGAGCGGTTGGCCATCAGAAGGGGGTGATGCAGCAAGCGCAGAAAATGCAGGCACTTTCTACAAGAATTTGATTAATCATGTGAAGAGTGGGACTCCGAAGAGGCCTGGACAAGCAATAGAAACTTACTTGTTTGCCATGTTTGATGAAAACCTGAAGAATCCTCCAGGAATTGAGAGACATTTTGGTCTCTTCTCCCCGAGCCAACAACCCAAGTACCAAATCAGTTTCGGTTAATCAGAACAGTTTGGCGATGCCAATTTATATATATATATATATATATATATATATATATATATATATATATATTGCTCTAAATAACAGTGCCTTGATGCTATGAATTCAATAATCTAAATGTTCCGTTCCACTATTACTCTTTTAATGAATAAATAAGTTATCTACTACATGCCCACGAGTTCATATCTTTGTGCAGTATCTTGACAAACATAAAAATAAAAAACAGAGATCAAAAGGATATTATGAACTACTAATGTTGTGTAGAATCACTATTTATCTTAAAAGTTTAAATGACTTAGAAGAGGTAAATTTAATTATTTATATTATATTCTTACACGTTGCATGAACGGAAGTCCTGTAGGCTTGCCTGGTGGCCGATATCCTACCACCAAGTTGAGGCATGGTCTCCTTAAATCACTCTCCATTCACGTGATCAAATAGATAGTATTATTTAGCGTAAAACATAGAATATTTTAGTCAATTTACGTATCAATATGATGTGAAATGACTAATATGGTGGGATCCTATTCCTTCTCGAACACAGCTTTAGGATTATCCAAACCTTATTATAAATCCCTTTCATAAAAGTAATATATAAAGTGGATTATTTGACCTTGGAACATGATACATCTGATATATAAATGAATATTCATCTTATTTACAAATCAAGTGGCTGATGGTGGTTATATGCATGCTAGGTACATGTGTTATATATATACCCACGTCTAGGATCTTAATTAATCCCTTTTATATCATATGTATATGAAATAGTGATACCAAGGATCGATCCATTAATCTACCTTGCTTGTAGGGTTAATTGATTTGCTCCTCGCAACATCTATCCGAATTTCACATCAAACCTGACAACTGACATCATATATTTAGAATTTGAGAAGTGCTACAATCATAAAGAGATTTCACAAAAATAAATTCACAAACTGACGTAACTTCATGTGATATATTAGATCTATTTTATAATAAAAGTTTCTTTGTTGTCTAGCATACCGCTTTAAATCATATTAATTTATGAATTTACTTTTGTGAAATCCTTTTGTGGCTAAAGGATTTTAGCACCTAATTAACAAACACATGCAGGGATTAGCATCATAGATTGATATTTCCTCCAATAACGTCCATTAATTTTTGCAACCAAGTTTATGAAAATCACTGGATGATCAGCCTCGATCTTTTAATTTGAAACTAATATTTAAGATGCATGCTTGCTGTCTTTGTTTACTTATAATATATCTTCTTAGACTTGTCGGCCAACAATGCTTCATGTTCCTCTCTTATGCTGTTGTATTTCTTGATCAAGCTCTTCAGCACTTCCATTTGCTCCTCTGGAACTTTTTTCTTTCCTTCCAGACGATGCTTAGTTGCTTCAATTTGTCTTTTTAGCTCTTAAATCTTAAAGTTTTTCTGCTCAAGCACTTTCCTTAGGGCCTCCAACTCCGATGCCTTTCCTGCTAACATATTCATAAATTTCCACATGTTGGATGTTAAAAATGTCAGGCAAAAAGTTTGCCAGTGGTCCAATTTTTTTTATTTGGAGAGATAACTTAATTCATATAATTCAAGACAAAAGAATTAAAAGCAGTAACATGCATGTATTATAAAACAGAAACTTAGTTATTTTTATGTACTATTTTGCGTACAAACCGACGTGTGGGTGAATGCAAATAAAACGCCTTATTCTTTCTATCCCTCAATATCTTCCTTAGCCGCCAACTGCCCTTCCTTCTCCTTCTCCTTCTCCTCTCTTGCTCTCCTCCTTATCTTCACATCACACCCAACCATGACATGAGTTGGGCGTGCACGACCTCTTGATTGAATGGGGTTCTTTATGTGGAAATGGGCCACCCCACCTAGGCGGGGAGGCCCGTGAGGGTGCTCCTTGCCCGTACATGGTAAATAGCACCCTTAAGTAGATGTGTGCGCCTTTTTCTCTCTCTTCCTATCAAACAAATAGAGTTAAAACTTAAAATGGAATGGGAAGGAAGATGAAAAGAGTACCTGAAGAACTACTTGAACCATCACCTTGCATGAGTTTTAGTTTCTGACGATAAGATTAAAACAAAACAAAAAGTTCAATCAGAAGCACAATGGATGATATCCTTGGAGAGGATTATATCACACCCATTTGGATTCAGAAAGTGTTTCATCCCATCTCATCGTTACAATTTTTTTAAATTTCCACACAAAATATAATAAACAATTTAATTTTTTCAAATCTCAATTCAAAATTTTCAAATTTTAAAACAATAATAATATTAAAAAATAATATTTTATTCAATTTTCATATTTCCTCTAAAATTATTACATCTAATTTAAACCAACCCTCATATGAGTCGATAGTATATAAAGAAAGGAAAACTCATAAAATAATAAAAATATTATTAGCGTGTCAAAGTATTGATATTGGCGTGTCATATTATTCATAATGAAGATATTTAATTCAATTGGCTGTCACGTTAATGATATTAAATGAGATTATTAATAATGTCGAGAAATTAGAAAAAAAAATATAAAAGTAACATGAGCTTGTTGCTTTAAAGCTGTGTTTGGATGTTGAGCTGAGTTGAGTTTTTCATGAATAGTAATAAGTTGAGATGGCACTAGAGTAAGTTTTGTGGGATCTACCTAAGATGAGTTTAAATATGTTTGGATGTTAAGATAAGTTTAAATATATTTATAGAAAGTTGAAAAAGGTTGTGAGTCTCATATGTAAAGAAGTGTTGAATTGAAAAAAGTTGTGGATCCGACGTGTAAAGAAGTGTTGAATTGAAAAATATTGTGAGTTCTACGTATAAAGAAGTTTTGAATTAAGATGAATTTAGTAATTTGAAAGTTGAATATTTAAATTTTAGACTTAGTTTATTTTGAAACTGAATTGAGTTGAATTCAAATAAGTTTAACAATCAAACAGGGCCTGACGTCTCCATCGTGTCAAGCTGGCTATTTCCGATGGTCACGCGTGTGTTTTGCATGTCAACCTACCTAGGGACCTCCGCTGAGACAACTCATGATACCATTAAAATGTAGCATTAACATTAAAGAGAGGAAAAAAGACAGACAAAAGAGAAGGCATAGGATTGAGAAAAGCAAACAGAGATAAACACATTTCTGAAATCAATTGAAGTTTAGAAAATCTAATCACAACGCTACTAAGATAGTTTGCTGACCTTACATTATTACTCTCCCCTCCAGGCACAGCACCCCCTTCCATCTCTCTCTCTCTCTCTGTGGTGGCACCTGCAATGTGAGCTGTGAAGTGTGGTCATGACCATAAAAGTTGAAGGATTTATACACGAAATGAGCTGAAAGATAGCCCGGTGGCAATGCTATAAAACGTACCTTGTAGCTAAGCAAGCCAAGACAAAAGCCATGATGATGATGATGATGCAGGGTATCTTTCTCTGGAGGAAAAGGGATCTCCTCTGTAAATTTTGGTGCATGGATTTGCTAACAATTGATGGGGGAATCTCTTTCTCTTTCACTCGACCTCCCTTCTTCTATCTCCTTTCTCCAGTCGGGCAATCAGAATATATCTGCTGCAAGCACCATGTTTTTCGACAGACATGCTTGCATATGTCTGATTCAACCTTGGGTCATTACTACTTTGTTTCACTTGGGGAAAAAGCAAGGCCATTTCTGGGACTTCGGAACCACCAATTTGTGAACTTAAAAGGGCTATTGAGAATGGATTTTTCATATAAAAAACAAAACAGAATAAAAAATGATTGGCAAAGACCAAAAGCAATGGATTACTTTCAGGCAAAGAGCCTTGGCAAAAAACAGGAGCAACTCTGCATGAGGATTATTGCAGCGGACCATGCCATGAATTATCAAAGACCCACTTTTGCCTTCGTCTTGTAAATGCAGTTTAGACTGACCCACTTCCTGGAATTGGGAAATCAGCTGAAAATGGGTTACGATGCCATTTTTCCCATTTCAAGCATTCATGATTTTGAGTGAAATATAGTAACAGCTCTCTCCTTTCCTCCCAAAGCCTATTATTTTATATTTTTTAATATTATTTTTATTTTAAAATTTTAAAATTTTAAATTATTTATTTTATTTTGTATAAAAATCTGAAAATATTATAATAATTAGATAAATTAAAGTAAGTCGAGATGAGACTATTGCCATATTTCAATTAGTATTTTTGTCCATACGGCATCCCTTTTGGACACAAGCTCTCTTGGGTATTAAGCATTAGTTCTATATATATAATAATACGAATGGGCATATGATTTTGTTGGGCCTGTGCCCAGCCCATCAAAAGCTACGTTCATTCCAAATAAGGGAGACCAGTGGGGGCCTACTACTGATTGTTATGTATTTTCACGTTTTGTCCCAAGTAATTTAAGTCGTAAGATATTGATTCGAGAGAATTGACTCTTTTAGCTTTTCATGTGCAGAGAAGGTATTGAGTTGGGTCAAAGCTGAACAAAAACAGTATCACATCGTCATCAGAATCCTTCACTTTCATACAAAAAGCGTACAGAAAAGGTGTGTCCATAAATTTATGCTTACACTTGTTATAGGCTAAGCCCAGGAGAGAGAGAGAGAGAGAGAGAGAGAGAGAGAGAGAGAGAGAGAGAGAGAGAGAGAGAGAGAGAGAGAGAGAGAGAGAGAGAGAGAGAGAGAGAGAGAGAGAGAGAGAGAGAGAGAGAGAGAGAGAGAAGGAAACAAAAACAAAAAAGAAATTAAAAAGGAGTAGATTTAATTAGACAACAAGGTGCACCCCATCACCAATTACATCACCTAGTAAATAGAGTCAGTTATCCCTCCCAAAAAATCTAGCTTTTTTAAATAAATAAATAAAATAAATGGGACGTCAGATTGAAATTGTGTTTGGATAGTAATGTATTTTGAAGTATTTTGTGAATAGTAGCGCTCTTGTTGTTAGGTCTAAGCTCACCTTATTGCCAAAACAAAATCTTTTTAAGTTCTTTTATTTATTTTTGTGTGTGAATATATTGCTTTATGTGAGATCTTGTAATTTGAGCACATCTTCTTCCTCGGAACCTATTTAAAGATTAACTATTGAACCAAAATCTCTTAAATCATAAAATTTTAAAGAACTTTCAAATCCGACTTCATGGTGGTTTATTCTATTGACACGGACTCGATAGCAGCCCTCTTTATCGTCTGGTCTCTACTTATACATCAACATTGAATCGCTTGACATCATATTCATACATAGCACTAAAACATTTTTTATCCAATTTCCAAATTGTTCTTTTGGTGATTGGAACTCATGACTTAAACTTGTTCAACTTTCAACACCATACAATTTGTTATGACAATTTTGATGTAATGCATGTAAAGATGAATGTAATTGATAATATAGTTGGCACATTATTGAAGATAAGTAAGAAAATAAAAGATCATTTGCATGCACGCCTTGACTTGGAAAAGATAGATTTGCGATTAAGACTTCACCCTATTCCCAAGGCTGCAAATAAGATATATTTTCTTTTAGCTTCACAATGAGTAATGTGAAGACAATAGTTAATTATTACATAACTCGAAATTCGTGAATAGTGGGTAAGCAAGTTTACAGGAGATAAACTGTTCCGTTACCAACATTTGAAAGTGCTATCATAGTCACCAAAACACCGAGAGCTAAAAATTGGTTCCTCATGTTTACATATACCCTGGAGAATAACCTTGTCGACTCAAATATATTGGCCTTTGAATTGCATCGGCAAACAAACACCGGTAACATAAACCCCGGGGTCAATCCTTCCCAGCACCCTACCCTTTGAGGGGGGAGGGTCCCTCCCTACTCCAATAGTGCCCTTCGCCCACTGACCCATAAACAATTCTCAGGCCTAAAAGTAATCAAAAATATATTTTTAGATTCAAATTGTAAATTTAAATTCGAAAACATGACAATTTAAAAACTAGTAAAATAGTTTTAAAAATTTGTTAGTGCATATTATGTATAAGTTATTGTAGCTTAATGTGGTCTTTATATAAGAGATCAAGGCAATACAAGAATCTTACTCAAGCAATGCGGACCCCTCATCTACCCTGCCCCCACCGCCCACTCCAATAAATTTGGATTTTACTATTTTAAAAGTTTTACAATGACTATATTAAAGTATTCATGTTTTGTCACCAAACAAAATTAGGAAAAAAATTAGTGTCTATTCCACAAACCAAACATGTCCTAGCAATACAAAATTATGACCAATGATCAGCTAGAGATCTTGATCATAATCAGCAACATGTTATTGTAAACCTGTAATTAGTTATCTTTTTATCTTCTTCATGATGAAAACCAAAGTTGGCTCAAGTACTAAGGTAAACGTTGTAAAGACAATAATACAAACAATTAAATGGTCTACATCTTCCCATTGTCTTAAGTTTTTAGAATAAGTGATGATTTTATATGGTATGAGAGTCTTGAATATATTTGAATCATAACTCTACACTTTATCCTATTTAATTAAACATTTTACAATTTGAGCCCACTCATTAAGGAGGAGTCTGGTCCACATGTGATGAGAGAGTTAATAATATAACACAAATACTTAAATCTATCTCTTTTCATTAGTTTAAGCTCTTAGGATAATTGGTGATTTTACATAGTATCAGAGCAGAGATATTGACGATGCATTCTATCCTATTTAATTAAATATTTCACTTTCAAATCCTGATGATATGCTCTACTCATCTAATTAAATATTTTACTTTTATCATGGTAACATCGATTCTGGTTCTGAATTATCAAGAAAAAAAAATGGTGATAATCTACAAGAAACTTATTATGTTTCAGCACTTTGTTGACTGAGAGCTAACTTGCGTATTTCACTGATCAAACTCTATTTTTGGCACAAATTGCGCTGAAATTCTACGATTATTTTGGTCACAAATTGCCTTATGGCAGATTACTGTAAATAGAACCAAAGAAATGGAAAGAAAATTTAGACAAACTTCTATCACTTTTGCTACATTAGTGCTGCATTTATGCTCTGATCAATTTTTGACTGTCCAACTTACAAATTCCAATAGAATATTCATTGAGGGCGGCAGAAGAAAAATTTGGCCTTCAACAAACGGTGTTAATTAATTGAACTTTACTGCTCGTGATCTCTATATATCACATTTATTTTTATTTTATTAATTTTTTAATTTTTTAATTTTATTCTTCCTAAACTAATTGAGTTATTTTATTCATTATCTATACACCACACATTTGGTAAGAGAAAAAAAATTAAAAATTAAAAAATTATATGTGATGCGGGATATGATGATGATTAGTTTTTTTCTAATTGAATAACGATATATATAGTCATGAGTTGTGCAAATACTGCGTACTCCTTTAAAAAAAGAGTCAGATCCACCATTAAAACATTAATTTTTTCATATGTCCCATATTTACTCATTTTTTTAAAAGAAGTGCGCAGTCCTTGTGCACTCTATGACTACAAATATCATTTCTTTTTTCTTCTAAAACAAAAAAAATTAACCTAAAATTAATCAGGTTTTGGATTTTTCAAATTTTCTACAAATTTTAATTTTAACATTATTTCCCTTTTAGACTTTGTTGGTTAAATAATTATTTGGAAATTCGTATTAATGTGTGATTGTTCTTCTTTGATCTTTTTTAATTGTTTCTAAGATATTATAATAATGAAAAATTCTAATCATTATCCCACACACAATACATAACATTTTATTTATTTATTCATATATTTTACTAAATATGTAGTATATAAATATGAACTAGAAGAATTAAATTAGTTTAAGAAAAATTCATCAAGAGATGGAAAAAATCTTGGCTTGGTCCGTCCAAGTATTTGAACAGTAGTTGTGGATAAGAAGCACACATGCATTGTTTGTTCTAATCTTTGATTTTCCGTCTTGACCACGGAACTTTTCTTCGTGGTCCAAGATATTAAACGTGTATGATGATCTTAAAAATTGCAATTGAACAAAATCCGAATATCCAATGGTCTTCAAATTTGAGAACTGATACATAGACAAAGAAAGAAATAAGTTTACAAACTGATTTGATTTAACGTAATATATTAAATTTATTTTATAATAAAAAATTTTTATAATTTAATGTATCATATCAAATCACATCAATTTATATATAAAATTATTTTATAAAATCTTTTTATAGATAAAGTATTGTTTCTCTAAACAGCAGAAAATGTAACATTTAAAACTATAAGCTATATTTTCTATCGCAACCTCAAACATGAACAGCGTAAAAGAAAAAGAAAAAAAAAAAATAGTCGAGGAGATGCAAGCTTGAGCCAATTTTCTCTCTTGGCTATTAGTACTGCCACATTCAATGGATTGTTAGGTACATGTATAGAATTGAAAAGCTTTGAATTAGTCGACGCTGCTCTTGATCATCATGAATATATGCTATCTTTGCAGGCTTATACACAGCCACACACACACACATACTAGGTTTACAAGTCAGACAGATCATTTGATTCCTAGTTGGATCTTATTTTTGGGTTCGATGAAGAGTATATACCTCACAATCAAAAAGCTAGTGCGCTCGATCATCATCCACGACGCCTGAAAAACGATCCTGGCCTACTGCAAGACCTTGTAGAAACTAGAAGTTAATTATTACTTGTCGAAACTTGACTTTTCTGTGAGAAACGGGTCGAGTACGTAGCCTTGCCGATTGAATATATACATAGTTCTGGACCGTCTCTAAACATTCAAATTAATGGTTCGAAGACCAAGACTTTTCTGTAGCTGATATAGACAAATAAATGTAACATAAAGACTTTTTACTTGAGCCCTACGTACGTCTGTGGTTAAGAATCCTGAAATTTTTTGTTTTCCTGCAAGAGATGGCAGTTGTCACAAATTATGCATTGATGTCAATGGAGTGATTGACGGTGAAGAGGTCATTGGCAAATGGTATAGGACATTGTCTAAAACCAACCAATTCTAAGGCACTAACTGGCCTATATATAAATGAAGGCGTATGTGAGAGATGGTATTGCAAGGATATCAGTGTTAACTGTTAAGCCATAGATTTGGTTCAATTTCTCGTTTCTTAATTACCCAAATGGGTTTCTTGGATGCAAAAGAATGCAAAGCTTTTATGGCTCCCACATTGCTGCTACTTGGTTTTTTCTTATCTGGCCTAGAACTAACAGGTGCTCTATTACTCTCTCTCTCTCTCTCTCTCTCTCTGTGCATATTGCATTGCCTAATCTTTTGATGTTGAGCTCTAAATTGGTTTGAGATGTGAGAATCCCAGAAGCTCTAGCTTCTCTGTCTGTCTCAGACTTCACCTTTTATCAGTCTTCATATGACTATTTTGATCCAAAAAGGCCTGTTTGACTAAGAATTTAGTGTAATTTTTTCTCTTTTCTTGAAAATGTAGTTGTGCATGAGGTTTGGCTTTACTTCTTCTGCAACTGTTTCCGAGTGATGGAATCAGTATTGTTGATAGAATTATCTTCTTCAAGTACTTTAGACCAAAATGGTTACTCATCATTTTAATACTTTGTTCCAAAAATCATTGTTTAGGAATATTTTAACTTGCCAATACCTAATTAAGCTAAAAACTCATCATATTTTCGCCCAATTTTGATATGCAGGCGCACAATCTGTCGGTGTATGCTATGGAAGAAATGGCAACAATCTCCCATCTGAAGCAGATGTTATAAATCTATACAAAAGCAATGGCATTGGAAGGATGCGGATTTATGAACCAAATCAACCAACTCTGAACGCCCTTAGAGGATCAAACATTGAGCTAATCATCGGCATCCACAACGAAAACCTTCAAGCCCTCACTGATGCTGCGGCAGCAACAGACTGGGTCCAGAACAACGTAAGAAACTACTGGCCTGATGTCAAATTCCGATACATTGCTGTCGGGAACGAAGTACATCCAAATGATGCTGCAGTGGGATTTGTTTTACCTGCCATGCAAAACATACGCAATGCAATTGCAGCTGCAAATTTACAGGACCAAATCAAGGTGTCAACATCCATTGACACAACTTTGGTGGAAAATTCATTCCCTCCATCAAAAGGCTCCTTCACTGGAGCTGCAAGTTCATTTATAAAGCCAATCATCGATTTCCTCGTGAGCAATGGAGCACCACTTCTAGTCAATGTGTATCCCTACTTTGCCTATATCCAGCCCCCTCGAGAAATTTCTCTTCCATATGCCTTGTTTACTTCTCCAGGGGTTGTGGTCACAGACCCAGAAGGTAATCGTGGGTACCAGAACCTTTTTGATGCGTTGTTGGATGCTCAGTACTCTGCTCTTGAGAAAGCTGGTGCACCTAATCTGCAAATCGTTGTATCAGAGAGCGGTTGGCCATCAGAAGGGGGTGATGCAGCAAGCGCAGAAAATGCAGGCACTTTCTACAAGAATTTGATTAATCATGTGAAGAGTGGGACTCCAAAGAGGCCTGGACAAGCAATAGAAACTTACTTGTTTGCCATGTTTGATGAAAACCTGAAGAATCCTCCAGGAATTGAGAGACATTTTGGTCTCTTCTCCCCGAGCCAACAACCCAAGTACCAAATCAGTTTCGGTTAATCAGAACAGTTTTGGCAATGCCAATATATATATACACATACATATATATATTGCTCTAAATAACAGTACCTTGATGCTATGTATTCAATAATCTAAATGTTCCGTTCCACAATTACTCTTTTAATGAATAAATAAGTTATCTACTACATGCCCACGAGTTCATATCTTTGTGCAGTATCTTGACAAAAATAAAAATAAAAAACAGATGGATCAAAAATATATTATGAACTCTTAATGTTGTGTAGAATCATTATTTGTCTTAAAAGTTTAAACCGAATAAAAAAAGTAGATTTAATTATTTGTATTATATTCTTAATATGTTGCATGAACAGAAGTTCTATAAGCTTGCCTAGTGGCCGATATCCTACAACCAAGTTGAGGCATGGTCTTCCTAAATCACTCTTCATTCACGTGAAATAGATAGTATTATTTAGCGTAAAACATAGAATATTTTAGTCAATTTACTTATCAATATGATGTGAAATGACTAATATGGTGGGATCCTATTCCTTCTCGAACACAGCTTTAGGATTATCCAAACCTTATTATAAATCCCTTCATAATAGTAATATATAATGCGGATTATTTGACCTTGGAACATGAAACATCTGGTGTATATATATATATATATTTATATTTATATAAATGAATATTCATCTTATTTACAAAATGAAGTGGCTGATGGTGGTTTTAAGCATGCTAGGTACATCAACATGTGTTATATACCCACGTCTAGGATCAAATTAATCCCTTTTATATCATATGTATATGAAATAGTTTCTTCCTTTCATATGGACTTGCATATATGTGATACCAAGGATCAATCCATTAATCTACCTTGTTTGTTGGGTTAATTAATTTGCTCCTCGCAATATCTATCCGAATTTCACATCAAACTTGACAACTGACATCATGTATTTAGAATTTGAGAAGTGCTACATTTATAAAGAGATTTCACAAAAATAAATTCACAAACTGGCGTTACTTCATATGATCCGTTAGATCTATTTTATAATAAAAGTTACTTTTCTGTCTAGCGTATTGCTTTAAACCACAATAATTTATGAATTTACTTTTATAAAATCCTTTAGCACCCAAAGAGACACGTGCAGGGATTAGCATCATAGATTGATATTTCCTCCAATAACATCCATTAATTTTTGCAACCAAGTTTATGAAAATCACTGGATGATCAGCATCGATCTTTTCATTTGAAACTAATATATAAGATGCATGCTTGCTGCCTTTGTTTACTTATAATATATCTTTCCTAGACTTGTCGGCCAACAATGCTTCATGTTCCTCTCTTATGCTGTTGTATTTCTTGATCAAGCTCTTCAGCACTTCCATTTGCTCCTCTGGAACTTTTTTGTTTCCTTCCAGACGATGCTTAGTTGCTTCAATTTGTCTTTTTAGCTCTTGAATCTTAAAGTTTTTCTGCTCAAGCTCTTTCCTTAGGGCCTCCAACTCCGATGCCTTTCCTGCTAATATATTCATAAATTTCTACATGTTGGATGTTAAAAATGTCAGGCAAAAAGTTTGCCAGTAGTCCAAATTTTTTTATTTGGAGAGACCACTTAATCCATATAATTCAAGACAAAATAATTAAAAGCAGTAACATGCATGTGTTATAAAACAAAAATTCTATATGCAATCACTTTTATGTACTCCTTTACGTACAAACCGATGTGTGGGTGAATACTTGATAAATTAAAGCCTAATTAGCCTTGTTTGAATTCAAAACTTATATCAACTCATCTTATCTCATCATTACAACATTTTTAAATTCTTACACAAAATATATATACTTAAAAATAAAACCCCTTAATCTTCCTATCCCTCAATATCTTCCTCAGCCGCCAACTGCCCTTCCCTTCTCCTTCTCTTCTCGTCTCTTGCTCTCCTCCGTTTCTTCACGTCACACCCAAACCCATGACCTGAGTTGGGCGTGCACGACCTTGATGAATGGGGTTCTTTATGTGGAAATGGGCCACCCCAGGCGGGGGAGGCCCGTGAGGGTGCTCCTTGCCCGTACATGATAAATAGCACCCTTATGTAGATGTGTGTGCCTTTTTCTCTCTTCCTCTCATGAAACAAATAAGGTTAAAAATTAAAGGGTGCGGTTACTACGCCGCCCCAACTTTACTGCTCCGTGTATCATCCAATGTAAATTTTTTTTTTTCTTTTACAATTTTTTAACAAATTTAAATATATTTAAAAAATAAAAATATATATATCAATATATTTAAAATTCATTTCCTAATCACTAAGTAAAATTTTTTTTTTTTGACCAAGCGGTCAAATAAAGGTGTCAAATGAGATAGGCATGTAGTGTTTCTCAAAATTAAAATGGAATGGGAAGGAAGATGAAAAGAGTACCTGAAGAACTAGTTGAACCGTCACCTTGCATGAGTTTTAGTTTCTGACGACAAGATTGAAAAAAAAAAAAAAAAAAAAAGTTCAATCAGAAGCACAATGGATTATATCCTTGGAGAGGTCTATATTACACCTATTTGGATTTAAAAAGTGTTTCATTTCATCTTATTGTTACAAATTTTTTAAATTTTCATACAAAATATAATAAATAATTCAATTTTTTCAAATTTTAAAATAATAATAATATTATAAAATAATATTATAAAAATATTTTATTCAATTTTCATCTTTTCTCTAAAATTATTACATCACATCTCTAAATTTAAACCAACTCTGATATGAGTCGATAGTATATAAAGAAAGGAAAACTCATAAAATAATAAAAATATTATTAGCGTTTCAAAGTAATGATATTGGCGTGTCATATTATTCGTAATGAAGATATTTAATTCAATTGGCTGTCATGTTAATGATATTAAATGACATTATTAATAATGTCGAGAAATTAGAAAAAAAAATATATAAAAGTAATGTGAGCTTGTTGCCTTAAAGCTACGCTGGGATGTTGAGTTTAATTGAATTTTTTATGAATAGTAGTGAGTTGAGATGATATTAGAGTAAGTTTTGTAGGATCCACCAAAAATGAGTTTAAATATGTTTAGATGTTAAGAAAAGTTTAAATATATTTATAAAAAGTTGAAAAAGATTGTGAGTATTACCTGTAAAGTAGTGTTGAATTAAAAAAGGTTATGAGTCC
Organism: Cyclocarya paliurus; assembly: GCA_029856935.1. Lineage (NCBI taxonomy): Eukaryota > Viridiplantae > Streptophyta > Magnoliopsida > Fagales > Juglandaceae > Cyclocarya > Cyclocarya paliurus. The sequence continues at coordinate 3,025,938 of CM056958.1, read as the reverse complement.
TACTTATAAAAAAGTGTTGAATTGAAAAATATTGTTTGTTCCACGTGTAAAAAAGTTTTGAGTTGAGATGAGTTTAGTAAGTTAAGAGTTGGATGTTTAGATTTCAGACTTAGTTTATTTTGAAACTGAACTGAATTGAACTCAAATAAATTGAACAACCAAACGGGGCCGGAGGGGTGTGTCTCCGTCGTGTCAAGCTGGCTGTTTCCGATGGTCACGTGTGTTTGGCATATCAACCTACCTAGGGACCTCCGTTTAGACAACTCATGATACCATTAAAATGTAGCAATTAACATTAGAGGAAAAAAGACAGACAAAAGAGAAGGCATAGGATCGAGAAAAGCAAAAAGAGATAAACGCATTTCTGACATCAATTGAAGTTTAGAAAATCTAATCACAACACTACTAAGATAATTTGCTGACCTTACCTTGTTACTCTCCCCTCCAGGCACAGCACCCCCTTCCATCTGTGTGTGTGTGTGTGGTGGCACCTGCAATGTGAGTTGTGAAGTGTGGTCATGACCATAAAAGTTGAAGGATTTATACACGAAATGAGCTGAAAGATAGCCCGGTGGCAATGCTATAAAACGTACCTTGTAGCTAACCAAGCCAAGACAAAAGCCATGATGATGATGATGATGATGCAGGGTATCTTTCTCTGGAGGAAAAAGGATCTCCTCTGTAAATTTTGGTGCATGGATTTGCTAACAATTGATGGGGGAATCTCTTTCTCTTTCACTTGCTCGACCTCCCTTCTTCTATCTCCATTCTCCAGTCGGGCAATCAGAATATATCTGCTGCATGCACCATGTTTTTCGACAGACATGCTTGCATATGTCTGATTCAACCTTGGGTCATTACTACTTTGTTTCACTTGGGGAAAAAGCAAGGCCATTTCTGGGACTTTGGATCCACCAATTTGTGGACTTAAAAGGGCTACTGAGAATGGACTTTTTATATAAAAAACAAAACAGAATAAAAAATGATTGGCAAAGACCAAAAGCAATGGATTACTTTCAGGCAAAGAGCCTTGGCAAAAAACAGGAGCAACTCTGCATGAGGATTATTGCAGCAGACCATACCATGAATTATCAAAGACCCACTTTTGCCTGTGTCTTGTAAATGCAGTTTAGACTGACCCACTTCCTGGAATTGGGAAATCAGCTGAAAATGGGTTAAGATGCCATTTTTCCCATTTCAGCATTCATGATTTTGAGTGAAATACATTAACAATCCTTTCCTCCCAAAGCCTATTGTTTTGAAGCCCTCCAAATCCTCCCCTCTTTCCACCTTTTTATAATACATAGAGTTTTGGCCTTTGGGAGCTTCATTTGGGTTTGAAGAAGACCTCTCTCTGCTTTGAACTGAATTCGGGTTACAATTTTTGAGCTGCAACCCAATCCAACCTAAGCTTGAATAACCCCAGCCCAAAATCGTGAGAGTCCGAATTGGACTCGGGTTAGGTCCGACATAACTTTATATGTCTAGAACGGGACATATTGGGTTTCTTCTTCTTCGTCTGAATTCGGGTTTCTTCTTCTTCGTCTTTTTTTTTTTTAGTTTTTAAAAGAAAAAAAAAGATCTTTGGCATCCATAAATCTAAAAAACCACTCCAAATTGACAATCAATTAAAAGAATTAAAAAATTAATCTCCAAAATTATTTTTTTTAAAAGTAGGTAAATCTAACTTGGTACGATTTTATTGTTTAAACTTTAAACTAGGTTGCTTAAATAATTTCTGTTACTTTAAGATATTTATAATAGCATAGAAATGAGACATTCTACTTACCATTCCTACATCACACACCACACATAATTTTTTTTATATATTTTTATTTTATTCTTGCTAAACTAAAGAAATTATTTTACTTATCATCCATACACCACATATTTGGTAAAAAGAAAAAATTAAATAAATCTTTATAGTGTGTGATGTAAGGATGAAGAAGAGATAGTTTGTAAAAAAAATATTTAGATAGTAAGATGAAATGAGATAGTTTTAATTTTTTGAGATTTGATAAATAATTTTATTGTTCATGTCAAAATGTTTGAGATGGGTTTGAAAATTTATAAATGATATAAAGATGAAATCTAACCGTTTGAATGTCTAAAATTCTCTTATTCGTATGGATCAAATTATCTTATCTGCCTATCCAAACCAACCAAGAAGAGGGATGCCCAATCTATTGCCATATTCAATTACTATTTTAGTCCATATGGCATCCCTTTTGGACACAAGCTCTATTGGGTATTAAGCATAAGTTCCATATATAATATTATATATATATAATAATAATTTGCATGTGAATATGATTTTGTTGGGCCTGTGCTCAGTTCATCAAAAGCTACAACATTCATTCCAAATAAGGGAGACCAGTGGGGGCCCACTACTGATTATTATGTATTTTCACGTTTTGTCCCAAGTAATTTAATTCTTATATATTGATTCGAGAGAATTTGACTCTTTTAGCTTTTCATGTGAAGAAGGTATTGAGTTGAGTCAAAGCTGAACAAAAACAGCATCACATCGTCATCAGAATCCTTCACTTTCATACAAAAAGCATACAGAAAAGGTCTGTCCATAAATTTATGCTTACAATTGTTATAGGCTAAGCCCAGCCAGGGAGAGAGAGAGTGAGAGAGAAGGAAGCAAAAACAAAAAAGAAAAAGTAAAAAGGAGTAGATTTAATTGGGCAGCAAGGTGCACCCCATCACCAATTACATCACCTACAAAATAGAGCCACTTATACCTTCCAAAAAATCTAGCTTTTAAAAAAAAAAAGATAAAATAAATGGGCTCTCAAACGTTTGGACGCTAATATATTTTGAAATATTTGTAAATAATAGTAAAAAATTAATAAAAAATATTAAATAATAATAATAATAATAATAATAATAAAATAATAAATAATAATAATGTATTCTTATCCAAACTAGGCCTAATAAAATCTAAAAAAACATATGGGCCTCTTGTTGTTAGGTCCAAGCTCACCTTGTTGCCATAATTTCTTTTATTTATTTTTGTGTGTGAATATATCCCTTTGTGTGAGATCTTGTAATTTGAGCACATCTTCTTCCTCTGAACCTATTTAAAGATTAACCATTAAACCAAAATCTCTTGAATCATAAAATTTCACAGAGCTTTCGAATTTGACTTCATGGTGATTTACTCTATTGACACGGACTCCATAGTAGCCCTCTCTTATGTCTGGCCTCCACTTATACATCAACATTCAATCACTTGACATCATATTCATACATAGCACTAAAACATTTTTGATCCAATTTCCAAGTTGATCTTTTGGTGATTGGAACTCGTGACTTAAACTTGTTCAACTTTCAACACCATACAATTTGTTATGACACAATTTTGATGTAATGCATGTAAAGATGAATGTAATTGATAATATAGTAGGCACATTATTGAAGACAGATAAGAAAATAAAAGATAATTTGCATGCACGCCTTGACTTGGAAGAGATAGATTTGCGATCAGGACTTCACCCTATTCCTAAGATTGCAAATAAGATATATTTTCTTTTAACTTCTTTCACAATGAGTAATGTGAGGACAATAGTTAACCATCACATAACTCGAAATTCGTGGATAGCGGGTAAGCAAGTTTACAGGAGACAAACCGTTCCGTTACCAACATTTGAAAGTGCCAATATCAAAGTCGCCAAAACATTGAGAGCAAAACATTGGTTACTGACGTTTATATGAACCCTAGAGAATAACCTTGCCGACTCAAATATATTGGCCCTTGAATTGCGTTGGCAAACAAAACCCAATAACTATTTTGTAGAGCGTGGCAATCAAGAAAGAAGGCCAAGAAGTCGAGATTTTTTTTATTTCCTCAACTAGAACTCTAAGGGTGCTACTTGCCCATGCGGGGATGGGTCGACCCTTCCCTGCACCCTGTCCCTAGATGCAGGGAAGGGATCCCCCTGTAATACCCAAACCTTACTATGTGGGTTCTTACGTCATTTCTTTTAATTTAATTTCTTAAGTCAAATATTTTTGAGATAAAGATTTTTATGATTTTAATATCTTATTATTTTATTTTAAGATAGGTGTGCTTTTATTTTAATGTGGGTCATTAGAATAATTTAAGGAAATATTTTCAGATCTTAAAAATATATTCTCTAAAGCCCTTGCCTTTTTATTTAATTGAAGAGTGGCCCAAATATTATCCACCATAAGATAAGCATATTTTTCCAAGGACTAATCCACACAATCCATTCATTTAGCTTCCAAGAGAAGCCTTGACCCACTTTATCTCCATGGTTGACCGAGCCATTCGGACCTATCCCTCTCTTCTTCCTCTACACGCCGAATGCAACTTCCTGGGCAAGCTAAGAGAATTTCTGCAAAGCCCCAAGAGCAGCCCCTTTCATCTATACGAAAAAGACCCTCTCGGTTCTCTCTATCACCGGATGACTCCATCCCCTGTTCTTCAAGCCGATTCTCCATCCCTTCTTAAACTTAGAGTTCGGTTGAAGCACTTTCATGGAGGACAAATCTCGTGGCCTTGATTTTCGGATTTCCCCCTCCTCTTCCGTTTGCAGCTTGCCAAGGTAGGTAATACTCTATACTCCGAATTTCTTGTGGATTGAAACCATGCTAAGTAAGTTTATGCCATGTATTGGGGTTTTCAAAATTTTTTGGGCAAACTGATTACTATGTGGTGATTTATGAGTTGATTCCTTTTTTATTCCTTCTAATTTATGCCCTAGCTAAGTAGAAACCGAATGGAGAAAAATCATGCTCTGGTTTTCTGGGTCTTTGCTGTACGTATACTCTGTTTTAGTGTGTTCAAGCCGTGCATGCTTCGATTTTCTGGGTTCTCAGCCGTGTTATGCTCTATTGTTTTCTGTTAATTTCCAGCTATGAATCTCATCTTGTTTGGTTCTAGCCGTGTTATGCTCTGCCTTGACTTCCAGTTGAATTATGCTGTGTTTTCTGGAAATTCCAGCCGTGTGTGTGTGTGCTCTGTTTTGGTGTGTTCCAGCCGTGTATTTCATTATTGCTTAATTCCAGCCGTAGGTAACTATAGGTTGTTTGTTGTGTTTATTCCTTGAGGTTTATTGAACCTAAGGCATGAATTAATTTATCTTGTCTTTAAGTGTTAAGTTAGTGAAGTTGAAGTGGTGATTTTAAGCATGCTTTTTCAAAAATTATGGCCTAAGTAAGCCACTAAGAGTTTTAATCCAAACTAGTAGGCTTATCTTGGAAACTTTAAGTTTGCCAAGTGCTATACCTATTATTTGTGATCTGTTTTTAGAAGATAAGAAATGTTTTTCTAAGCCTCTTACATCCTTAATATGGTTAAGCTATGTAGTTGAAATTTGGATTCAATAAGGGATGTTCAAGAGCATGAAAACACTAAGCCTATGGGCTGTCCAAGAGTTTCAGAATTTTCTTCTATGTTTTTAATGAGACTTAAATCAGCCCAATCCATCCCTTTGTTCAAAGTTTTGCTTAGCTCAATTTAAGATAGAGTTTAGCATGAAAAACCAATGAAAAGAAGTGGCAAAAATCAACCCTTTGTAAGCCTTGGCCTTTTTGTTTAGTTTACCTTCCAATTGATATTCAAAGTTGTCAAATGCCTCTCTTGATCAAAATTTCCAGATTTGAACCAAATTCCCTATTCTTTCCCTTTTTAAATAATTCCTACCACTTATGTATTTTAATCTGTGATTTTTCCATCTATCCTTCATGTAGAAAACATTGGCCTTTATAAGAGATAGCTAGCATATTATTTATTTTCTTAAGTTTCTTTAAAAATATTTGGAATAAGGATTTTAATATTTTGGCTTAGTGCCATGCTTGGTGGGTAGCCGAACGGGTTAAGGGAACGTTTAATTCCAAGTTGGAATTTAAGTGAGCATGTGAGCGCATCGATTAGTAAGGCTTAAACTAAGGTGGATGTTAATATATCTACCTCATTTTATTGAATAGGACTAAATATTTTCAAAATCAAAGGAACCCGCTAGTAAAGCTCACAGGTAATTAGCTATGACCATGCTTCTTACACCATGCTCTTTTTATGAAAGAATATCTCTCTTATTGCAAATGTTTCTCAAATGTGAAGGAATAAATGTATATAGTACGTGCAAGCCCTTCCTTGATGGCCCCTGTTAAGTATCCTATCGATTATAATCGTGTGTACGTGTATATGCTAATGCATGCATGTAGATTCTAAGTCATGAGATTTTCATGCATGCTCTCAAGAAACTTATGATTATTCCTATATGTAGTATAGCATGAAAATGTATCTTGCTCATGAAAATACATGTGCATTGAACTAAGAAAGATGATAAAAATGTTTAAATGTAAAGGAAAGGAAAGGAAAGGAACGTCTCATGTTTTATACTACAAATGATGCTTTAAATGAGTTTTAAAATGTCTCTGTGAATTGATGCTTTAAATGTCACTGAGAACTGACGTTTTAAAATGTCCCTGAGAACTATCGTTTTAAAGGATGCCATGGACTGGCATTTTATAGGAAGTCTTGAAAAGTGATGATTAAGCCTATGCTTTTCTTGTTATATTTAAGCTTACGTTTTAAACGATATTTAAGCTCACGCTTTTAAACGATGTTAAGCTCATACTTTTAAATGATGATTAAGCTTTTGCTTTTTAAATAATGTTCAAGCTTATATTTTTAAAATGGCGTTTAAGTTCATGCTTTTCAATGAGAATTGACGTTTTAAAAGATGTTTTAAAAGATGATGTTAAGCTCATGCCTTTCAATGATGTTTCAGCTCATACCTCTCTCAATGATGTTTAAGTTCATGATTTTAAATGACGTTCTTTTTCTATGAATGAACTGTTAAATGAAAATGACTGAAATGAATGAAAGTATGAAAGGAAAGAAAGGAAACAAAAGTTTCAATGTATGAAAATACGTAACGGCCACATGAAAGGAAAGGGGTACCCAATGAATGAATGGGCAGATTGCAATGCCGGGTCGTAGTATCTGGTAGTGCACCTAGTGCTGCACCCTAACGGAATGAGATTTCAACCCGTGGCCACAGGCGAATCCATAGGTTTAAAAGACCGCTAGCCCTAGCACACAGGGCGTAACAGTGTGCAATGGCCTATGAAAGTGGAAAGATGTAAAGCATGAAAAGAATGTTAAGCATGAAAAGATAAAAAGCATGAAAAAAATGTTTATGCTTGAAAGCTTAGTTATGTCTAAGAATGTTTATGCATGAAATGAAATGCAAATGTTTATGTATGCATGTTTTCTAAAGGAAAAGAATAGATACCTAGTATGTTCACTGCATGGTGTACTACTTACTGAATATTAGACTCACTTTTATTTTAATGTTTTAAACGTCTAGGAAATGAAAGATGAAAAGGCTGGGGAGCAAGGCATTCTGCAGAGAGAGAGGCGGACGCTTAGTGTCGTCCCTGTCAATGAGGAAAAAGAAAGGAAGGAAAATGAAAAGAAAAATATGCTAAAGAAAAAAAAAAAAAGGTATGTACGTGGCGGTCTTGCCCTTCGCGGGGCGGGGTCGTTACACCCCCGCCCACTCCAATAGTGCCCATGGCCCACTAAGCCCAGAAACAATTCATAGGTCCAAAAGTAACCAAAAACATATTTTTGGATCCAAATTTTAAATTTAAATTTGTAAATATAACAATTTAAAAACTAATAAAATAGTTTTTAAATTTGTTAGTACATATTATGTGTAAGTTAATGTAACCTAATATGGCCTTTACATAGGAGGTCAAGGTAATACAAAAGTCTCACTTAAGCAATGCAAGCCCCTCATCCGCCCTACCCCCCATCCACTCCAATAAATTTGGGTTTTACTATTTTAAGAATTTTACAATGACTATATTAAAGTACTCATGTTTTGTCACCAAACAAAATTAGTGTCTATTCCACAAACCAAACATGTCCCAGCAATACGAAATGAACACCAATGATCAGTTAGAGATCTTGAACATAATCAACAACGTGTTACTGTAAACCAGTAAATTAATTATCTTTTTATCTTCTTCATTATGAAAACCAAAGTTGGTTCAAGCACTGAGGTAAATGTGGTAAAGAATATAATACAAATAAGTAAATGATCTACATCTTTCCATCAATTTAAATTTTTGGGACAAGTGATGAATTCACATGGTATCAAAGTCTTTAGTATGTTCGAACCCTAATTTTATACTCTATCACATTTAATTAAATATTCCACGATTTGAGTTAACTCATTGAGGGGAGCCTGACCCACATGTGATGAGAGTGTTAAGAATATAATATAAATACTTAAATCTATCTATTCTCATTAGTTTAAACTCTTATGATAAGCGGTGATTTCACATGATATCAGAACAGAGGTCTTGAACTCGAACTCTGACGATACACTTTATCTCATTTAATTAAATATTTCGCTTTCAAACCTTGATGATACGCTATACCTATTTAATTAAATATTCTACTTATATCATGGTAACGTCGATATGCTATACCTAGGGGTGAGCATCAGCCGGTCCGAAACAGCCAATTTGGTCTGAACCTAGACCAACCCCGGTCCGATCTGGTTTGAATTTTATAGGCCCGAGTTCATTTGGTCCGATCCACGGTCCAGGAGTTTTTTGGACCAGACCAAATGTAAATAAAATGTATATATTTTTTATAATTTATATATAATTAATTATATAATTTTCATCTAACATAATCCTATCACTAACTAATATATAATTATACTATATTATAATTAAGTATAGACTATAGTTATACTTATACTAATATTACTGATATATAGCTATACTATATTACTAATAGTCTAATACTTTATACTAATACTATTATATAGTTATACTAATAGTTATATTAGTTGTTATATTAGTTATAATATATTATAGTGATTTATTATAACTATATTATATATTAGTATAAGTTATAATGATTTAGTATAGGTATAAGTTATAGTGATTTAGTATACGTATAAGTTATAACTATAGTCTATATTAGTATTAGTATTACTATATCACTATAGTTAATAGTATCATATAGTGATATAGTATTAGAGTATTAGTATAACTAATACTATAGTGATTTATATAGTAATTTATATATAGACTTAAAGTGGATTACTAATAGTCTAATACTTTATACTAATACTATTATATAGTTATAATAATCATGATTCATAATAACTAATTACTATATGTCTATAACTATATATATTTACTATTTAGTATCAATGTATTAATATATTCTTTAATGTATTACTAATAGTCTAATACTATTAAGTATGAAGACTTATAGTATAAATTATAATATAAAAGTTGTATATGTGGTGCCAATTCTCTCCGATCAACCTCACGCTGAAACCAAGAGCAGGGCAAACACAGAATCTTTGTGGTATTGGAATCACTCCAAGGAAAACTTAAATTCAAATTCATAAACTGGCCAAAAAACTGCCTTCATTATTTTCATCCTTCCTTAAATAATAATCCAAAAATACAATCTCCAACTCCAACTAGGAAAGCAATAAACTAGAAAGAAGCAAACTAGGAAACAATAAACTCGGAAAGCAATAAACAGAAAAAAGAAACAGAATTGCAGCAAATACGTAAGCTTCCTAAAAATCCTCTACATATCATGACAGCTCCAATGCTTACGGGATCATTGATCAGGAATTATGAGAGATCATTATGGGAGATCTTTCTCCTGATTTGCATCAATTGCCAGCTCCCTTGAAAAACTTGACTATGGTAAGTTTAGACGAGTGTAAGCATCAAATAGCTGTGGGTGTAAGCGCTTGATTTCTGAAGTTTGCAACCAGACAGAGTCCAAATTTGGACGATTTTTCCACTGTACTAACAACTTATAATATCCTCCTTGACGAGTTGAAACAAATTGATGGTCAAGAATGGCAGCAATCTCATCTCTTGGTGCTATATTTTCTGGAATTCTTAGAACTGGTGTTACCTCTGGAACCGGTACTGCAACAATTTCTTTGACATCACCCTTGAACTCCGTAAGGTCTTCAATGTTAAAAACAGAACTAATACCAAAATCAGAGGGTAAATCAATGACATAGGCGTTAGGACCCAATTTCTTGATTACTCGAAAAGGGCCTGCTCTGCGTGCATGAAGCTTGGTAAAACTCCCTGGAGGAAAACGCTCTGGTCTCAAACGAACTAAAACCATATCATCTTCATTAAATTGTCGATCCTTGCGTTTTTCATTTGTTGAAGCTGCATATGAGTTTGAATGGAAGGTAAGGCGCTGTTTGCATTCATCATGAACATCCCGCATATAGCTGGAAAAATCCAGTGCAGCCTCGCTTGGCCTGGGCGACAATGGTAATGAATTAACGTCAAGTGGAGTGTTTGGTCGAAACCCATAAACCACTTCGAATGGAGTGCAGCCTGTCAAACGGTTAACAAAGTTGTTGAAGGCAAACTTAGCATGTGGAAGCACCATATCCCAGTTGGTCACATGAGCCGCGACGAGGCAACGTAACAAATTTCCCGAACTTCTGTTGGTTACCTCAATTTGGTCGTCCATTTGGGGATGGAAGGCACTAGAAAACATCAGCTTTGTTCCCATTTTCATCCACAATGTCTTCCAAAAATAACTCACAAATTTGACGTCCCTATCAAATACAATCGAAGTCAGAATACCATGCAAGCGAATGACTTCCTGCAAAAATAATGCACCAACTTTTGATGCATTGTAAGTTTTGTGGCAAGGAATAAAATGGGACATCTTGGAAAAACAATCAACCACCACCATGATTGAATCATGTTGTCGAAGAGTTTTTGGTAACCCAAGAACAAAGTCCATGCTAATATGCTGCCATGGTTTGTCTGGAATGGGTAGTGGGGTATAGAGCCCGGCTTGTTGTTTGGTTCATTTATTTAATTGGCAAATCCGACACCGATCAACTACTGTATGCACGTCCCTCTGCATTCGAGGCCAATAGAATCGATCTGCAACAATGGCAAAGGTCTTATCTTGACCGAAGTGCCCAGCTAAGCCCCCATCGTGGAGTTCAGCAATTAAAAACTCCCGAAAAGAACCACGAGGAATGCATAAACGCGATTCGTAGAACAGAAATCCATCGCGCAACAAATACTCATTACTAGATGTTCGCCCATGAGTGGAGATATCACTCCATACATTGCCAAAGTCCTCATCGTTGTCATACTCTATTTTTAGACTATTAAAACCTGCAACATTAGCTGAAAATATATGTAATAAGTGTGATCTCCTACTTAAGGCGTCAGCTACCTTATTTTCAGTCCCTAACTTATGTCTAATAACAAATTCGAATTGCTGCAGATAGTCCATCCAACGAGCATGTCGTGCATTCAGTTTACTTTGGAAATTTAAATGTTTCAGAGAATCATGATCTGTAAAAAGGATAAACTCTCTATGGATCAAGTAAGGTCGCCAATGCTTGAGAGTTTGAATTAAAGCATAGAATTCCATATCATATACCGAGTATCGCCGACGAGTGTCGTTAAGCTTCTCACTATAAAAAGCAATGGGATGACCCTCCTGACTCAGCACAACCCCAATTCCCACATGCGAAGCGTCACAAGCCATTTCAAAAATGTTAGAAAAATCTGGCAACTTGAGTACTAGTGCTTGGCCCATTTTTTTTTTTTAATTTCAATGAATGCTTTGGCTGCTGCGGCACTCCAAACAAATTTTTTTTCTTTCAAACACTCAGTGATTGGAGCCATTATAGTGCTGAAATTGCAAATAAATCGCTGATAGAAAGTGGCCAAACCATGGAAACTTCTAACTTCAGAAAAAAAATTCTGGGGGGTTGGCCATGTCTGGACAGTGTGTACCTTTGCGGGATCGGCCTTTACTCCATGATTTGAAATGATAAAACCTAGAAATTTGGCACTACTCTTCATAAATGAGCACTTGTCCTTATTAATAAAGAGCTGTTTAGCTCTCAAAACCTTCATTACCTACTCCACATGGCTCAAATGATCTTGCACACTTCGGCTAAAAATTAATATATCATCAAAATAAACAACAACGAATTTTCCTAAAAATGGTTTGAGAACTTGCATCATGATACGCATGAAAGTGCTTGGTGCGTTGGTTAATCCGAAAGGCATAACTAGCCATTCAAACAAACCATTTTTTGTCTTGAAAGCTGTCTTTCATACATCACCCAACCGTATACGAATTTGGTGGTAACCACTCCGAAGATCAATCTTAGTGAAAATAGACGAACCACTTAGCAAATCGAACATGTCGTCTAGACGTGGAATTGGAAATCGGTATTTCACAGTTATTTTATTAATTGCTCGGCTATCCACACACATCCTCCAACTACCATATTTCTTTGGCGTAAGCAAGACCGGGACAGCACAGGGGCTAGGCTTTCTCGAATGAAACCTTTGTCTAACAGCTACTGAATGTCGGCTGAGCTCTTCATTTTCTGTTGGGCTTATGCGGTAGTGTGGTACATTGGATAATGTCGAGCCAGGGATCAAATCAATAGCATGTTGTATCTCTCTCATTGGAGATAGTTGATTCAAACCTTCATCAGACATGATATCTTGGAATTCTTCCAGCATTGCTGAGAGCTCCATTGGAACATTACCGTCCTCTTGCTTCATGTCATGCCTCACTACCATTAACACCAGATTGTCCTCATGCATAACTCGAGTGAATTGTTGCATCGTCAAGACTGGAACAGCCTCCTTCTTTGTCTCAAATTCTGAAACCTGTAGAGGATCCAAAACAAACCTTTTACCTTTGAAATCAAAGGAGTAAGTGTTAGTAAACCCATCATAAAGAACACTCCGATCATAGAGCCATGGACCTCCCAATAGCATGTGGCAAACGGTCATGGGAATTACATCGCACCAAGCTTCATCAACATATTTTTTTCCCAATGAAAATTTAATCAAGCAATGCTGCTTCACTAGAACTGAGTTGGTTTCATTAACCCAACTAATCTGATAAGGGGTGGGATGATTCTTAGTTTTTAGTCCTAAACGTTCGACATCAATTTCAGAGATCACATTCATACCACTCCCATTGTCAATAATAGCATTCAAAGCCCGACCATTATGTTCCATTCGTGTGTAAAAGATATTGGTGCGCAACCATTTAGGATTGGCCTGGAGTTCTCTCTTTGTTCTTGTCAATACACGTTTGATCACGCAGTTGGGTAAGTCTGATGCACCCAAGTGCTCCTCTTCACCCTGACTATCTCCATCAGATTCCTCCCCATTTGTGACTTCATCAGCTTCCACAACTAATAATTCTTTTTCACATATAAAGGCTAGTTTCTTATCTCTCGTAGGACACACGACAACATAGTGTCCAAAGCCTTTACATTTATAACATTGGGGTCCTTCACTGGTAACTTTTATTTTCCCTTTCAAATCACCACTTCTCGTGCTTCTAAAGTGGTCTTTCGGCAATGGTGCTCTTTGAAATGAGGGTGGAGTAGAACGTTCTGGTCTTGCATCTGTTGGCGTCACTTTCCTTCCCACCATGGATCCCGTTTGTTTCTCAATGTGGAGTGCCAACTAATATGCTTCCTCTACATTGATTAAACGAGTAGTCCAAATTTCTCTACGTAACTCGCTCCGTAATCTTGTGCGGTATCGAGCTAAGGTTTGCTGTTCAGTTTCAACGATCTTGCTACGGACAGTCAACTCGTGGAAACGATCCGTAAATTGATCAACACTCGATGACCCTTGCTTAAGTTGCAACATCTCCTCGAACATCATTTGCTCATAATCAATGGACAAATATTTTTCCTTTAGTCATTCTTTCATCTCTTTCCAATTAGAAACTATTGGTCTTCATGTACGGCGTAATTGTTCTTCCACACTTCCCCACCATGCTCGTGCATGCCCTTTCAATTTCATCCGAACATAACGAACCTTCCTATCCTCCGAAACAGCAAACCAATCGAAATAATCCTTGATAGCTGTTATCCAGTCCTCAAAAGCGTTAGGCTCTAATTTTTCAAAAAAATCCGACACATCAACCTTCATTCTTTTGGTCAGTTCATCCAAGGGTTGATAACCTGCACCACAACCAGCATGTCCTCGGTGAAAGTTTCGCCTATGACGTCGGACTCGAGGCTCATGATCCTCAAACTCCTGGTTTTCTTCTTCTTCTTCATAAGCACCTCCCTCACTTTCGTCCAGTCCCTCTCCACGAACTGCTCTGCGCCCTCTCCGATTGAAGGGTCCATACTCCTCTCGAACATAACACTCATCCATGACATCCAGTTGATGAGTGAGTTGCTCCAATACCGTGGCAATTTGATCGATTTGGTGCTGCAACTGGGGCTGGTCTGTGTCTTGGGTGTTTGGGTTTTGGTCGTTTAGATTTTGGTTGGTTGTCATGGCGTACGAAGTACCACTGCGGGTTATAGGCATGGAACGTGAAACACCGTAACGAAGGAACCTGGCTCTTGATGCCAAAATTGGTGCCAATTCTCTCAGATCAACCTCACATTGAAACCAAGAGCAGGGCAAACACAGAATCTCTCTGTGGTATTGGAATCACTCCAAGGAAAACTTAAATTCAAATTTGTAAACTGGCCAAAAAACTGCCTTCATTATTTTCATCCTTCCTTAAATAATAATCCAAAAATACAGTCTCCAACTCCAACTAGGAAAGCAATAAACTAGGAAGAAGCAAACTAGGAAACAATAAACTCGGAAAGCAATAAACAGAAAAAAAAAAAAAAAAGAATTGTAGCAAATACATAAGCTTCCTAAAAATCCTCTGCATATCATGACAGCTCCAATGCTTACGGGATCATTGATCAGGAATTATGGGAGATCATTATGGGACATCTTTCTCCTGATTTGCATCAATATGGCTCAATGGCTCATTATGCATTAACATACTTAGTTAATAATAAAGTAATCATTAATATCCTCAATATAATTATAACTAAACTAAATCACGTTAGTCTATAACTATAATTATAAATTATAACTAAATCACTATTAGTCTATAAGTCTACAGTACTGTCTATATACAGTATTAAATTATTAATATCATTATGAGTCTATGAGACTATGACCATATATTATTATATAGTATTAATATCACTATTAAATTATTAATATAGTATATAGTAATAATAGTATTAGTAATAATTCATATCAATGTATTATTACAAGAAACTTTCATTTGCTCCAGATTTTGTAATTTTTGTGTGCTGCGTTTCTTTTTTCTTGTCCTTTTCTCCCCTTTTTTTGGTCTTCTTTTCTTCAGTGGCTTGTTCCTAGCAAGTTTGCAAGTTATATTATCTGGAACAATGGTGCACCAATGACATTATAATAGGGTTAGTTTATACTCTTGATGTCTGCTAGTTTATTTATCTGTTGAGGGCTTTGAGGAATTTTATAATAGGTTTGATAATTTCTGATGTCCACTAATAGAATAACTCATGATCTCCGAGTGATGTACAATCAGTGTAGCCTGTATTCATCTTTGGAATGATGCTCATTTCAAATGGTTTATTGTAAACTTAAACTACATTCGGTGCAGGTTGGTGCAAGTATTCTGTCATATTTTGCTACAAGCGTACTCTACCTGAATGTGTAAAGTAGGAGAGGTAATGAAGAAAGATTATGAGAAAGAGATATTCTGCACGGAATTGGATTTTCAATTAGCCCTCTATTTGATTAAGGGTGTGCCATGCTTTAGAGGTTGTATTGTAGCTTAACGAGTGTGTGGACTGGTGTAAAAATGGTCTCTTTTGAAATCTTTGGATTGCAGAGCAGAAACAATTATAAGTAATAGACTGCTTAATATTTTAGTTTATTATATCTTACAACTTTTGGAAGTTAGTCATGGTGTTTTCAGATATTGAAATTTGTCAAATATTATTTAGAACACCCCTCCTTCCCTTATAATTTTCCATTTTCAATTTTCACTTCAGTTTATAATTTGTAATAACTTTTGTATTATTATCATTATTATTTTTTGGTTTTTCTAGTTTTTTATATAGATTAGTTTTCTTTTATCATTGTATTTTGCAAGATCAATTTTTTTTTAATATTTTTAGCTAAAAAATGTACAAAATTTGAAGTATGCCGAAAATAATTGAAATTGAGCAAAAAAAAAAAATAGATTTAGATTGGTTGAATGGACTGATCTTGGACCGGACCGGACCGGACTTATATATACTCAGTCCGGTCCAGGATTGAAAATTCCTAGACTGAATAGGTCCAATCTGGTCTACAAAACTGCCTAGGACCACGTCGATATCACCCCTAGCTATACCTATTCAATTACCTATTCTACTTATATCATGTTAACGTCGATTCTGGTTCTGAATTATCAGGAAAAAAATGGTGATAATCTCTCTAAAACACATGGACTTAGGAAAGTTGCGGTGCATGCTTGCACCAAAAAACTAATTACGTGCCTTCTGCACTTTGCTGACTGAAAGCTAGCTTGCGTATTTCACTGATCAAACTCTATTTTTGGCACTAATTGCGCTGAAATTCTAGATTATTTTGGTCAGGTACTAAGTAAGGCAGATTAAATACAACCATGGCTCCAAATATTGCTAGGAGTAATCAACAATATTACTGTAAATAAAGCCAAAGAAATTGTAAGAAAATTTAGACAAATTTCTATCACTTTTGCTACATTAATGCTGCATTTATGCTCTGATCAATTTTTTGACTTCCCAGCTCAATAGAATATTTATTGAGGGCGGCAGAAGAAAATTTTGGCCCTCAACAAATGTAGTTAATTAATTGTGTTTTACTATTCGTCATCTCCACACATTATAATTATTTTTATTTTATTAATTTTATTCTTCTTAAATTAATTGAATTTTTTTTTCATCATCTATACACCACACATTTAGTAAGAAAAAAAAATTAAAAAATTAAATGTAATATGTGATGTGAGAATGATGGATTTTTTCTAATTGAGTAATAGTACTATATACAGTGATGAGGTGTATAAGTATTGTGCACTCCTTTAGAAAAAGAGTCGGGTTCACCGTTAAAAAATTAATTTTTTCATGTGTATCTCATATTTACTCATTTTTTTTTTCAAAAGAAGCCCGCACACTCTATGATTGCAAATATCTTTTTTTTTTTAAAACAAAAAATTTTAACCTAAAATTAATCAGGTTTTGGATTTTTCAAATTTTCTACAAATTATAATTTTAACATTATTTCCCTTTTAGACTTTGTTGGTTAAATAATTATTTGGAAATTCATAGTAATGTGTGATTGTTTTTCTTTGATCTTGTTTAATTGTTTCTAAGATATTATAATAATGAAAAATTCTATTTACTATCATCACATTCCATACATTATATATTTTTTTTCTTATTAAATATGTAATATATAAATGATGACTAGAAGAAAAAAGCTTTGGCTTGGTCCGTCCAAGTATTTGAAAAGTTGTGGATAAGAAGTACACATGCATTGTTTGTCCAAGTCTTTGATTTTCCGTCTCGATAACGGAACTTTTTTTGATGGTCCAAGATATTAAACGTGTATGGTCTTAAAAATTGCAGTTGAACAAAACCCGAATATCCAATGGTCTTCAAATTTGAGAAGTGTCAAATAGACAAATAATAATAATAATAATAAGTTTACAAACATTTGATTTAACGCGATAAGTTAAATTTATTTTATAATAAAAAATATTTTATAAATTAATATGTCATATCAAATCACATTCATTTATAAAACTATTTTATAAAATCGTTTTGAAGATAAATTACTTTCCATCGCAATCTCATGCAAGGACTACGTAAAAGAAAAAGGAAAAAAATAATCGAGGAGATGCAAGTTCGAGCCAATTTCCTCTCTTGTCTATTAGTACTGCCACATTCAATGGATTGTTAGGCACACGTATATAATTGAAAAGCTTTGAATTAGTCGACGCTGCTCTTGATCATGAATATATGCTATCTTTGCAGGCTTATACACAGCCACACACACACACATACTAGGTTTACAAGTCAGACAGATTATTTAATTCCCAGTTGGATCTTATTTTTGGGTTCGATGAAGAGCATATACCTCACAATCAAACAGCTAGCGCGCTCAATCATCATCCCCGACGCCTGAAAATTGGCCTACTGCAAGACCTTGTAGAAACTAGAAGTTAATACTTATCGAAACTTGACTTTTCGGCGAGAAACGGGTTGAGTACGCAGTCTTGTCGATTGAATATATAGATAATTCTGGACCGTCTCTAAACATTCAAATTAATGGTTCGAATTCATTCCTTGAGGACTTCAGATTCCCACAGCCATTACATGTCCCCCATTTGGGACAGGTTAGGCTGCATAAAATGGATGCATTTTGAAGACCAAGACTCTTCTGTAGATAGACAAATAAATGTAAAATAAAGACTTTTTACTTGAGTCCTACGTTCGTCTGTGGATAAGAATCCTGATCTGGGTTTCTTTTCTTTTCTTTGTTTTTTTTTTTTTTGGTTTTCCTGCAAGAGATGGTAGTTGTCACAAATTATGCATTGACGTCAATGGAGTGATTGACGTTGAAGAGGTCATCGGCAAATGGTATAGGACATTGTCTAAAACCCAACAATTCTAAGGCACTAACCTATATATAAATGAAGGCGTATGTGAGAGATGGTATTGCAAGGATATCAGTGTTAACTGTTAAGCCATAGATTTGGTTCAATTTCTCGTTTCTTAATTACCCAAATGGGTTTCTTGGATGCAAAAGAATGCAAAGCTTTTATGGCTCCCATATTGCTGCTACTTGGTTTTTTCTTATCTGGCCTAGAACTAACAGGTGCTCTATTACTCTCTCTCTCTCTCTCTCTCTCTGTGCATATTGCATTGCCTAATCTTTTGATGTTGAGCTCTAAATTGGTTTAAGATGTGAGAATCCCAGATGCTCTAGCTTCTCTGTCTGTCTCAGACTTCACTTTTTATCAGTCTTCATATGACTATTTTGATCCAAAAAGGCCTGTTTGAACTAAGAATTTAGTGTAATTTTTTCTCTTTTCTTGGAAATGTAGTTGTGCATGAGGTTTGGCTTTACTTCTTCTGCAACTGTTCGAGTGATGGAATCAGTATTGTTGATAGAATTATCTTCTTCAAGTACTTTAGACCAAAATGGTTACTCATCATTTTAATACTTTGTTCCAAAAATCATTGTTTAGGAATATTTTAACTTGCCAATACCTAATTAAGCTAAAAACTCATCATATTTTCGCCCAATTTTGATATGCAGGCGCACAATCTGTCGGTGTATGCTATGGAAGAAATGGCAACAATCTCCCATCTGAAGCAGATGTTATAAATCTATACAAAAGCAATGGCATTGGAAGGATGCGGATTTATGAACCAAATCAACCAACTCTGAACGCCCTTAGAGGATCAAACATTGAGCTAATCATCGGCATCCACAACGAAAACCTTCAAGCCCTCACTGATGCTGCGGCAGCAACAGACTGGGTCCAGAACAACGTAAGAAACTACTGGCCTGATGTCAAATTCCGATACATTGCTGTCGGGAACGAAGTACATCCAAATGATGCTGCAGTGGGATTTGTTTTACCTGCCATGCAAAACATACGCAATGCAATTGCAGCTGCAAATTTACAGGACCAAATCAAGGTGTCAACATCCATTGACACAACTTTGGTGGAAAATTCATTCCCTCCATCAAAAGGCTCCTTCACTGGAGCTGCAAGTTCATTTATAAAGCCAATCATCGATTTCCTCGTGAGCAATGGAGCACCACTTCTAGTCAATGTGTATCCCTACTTTGCCTATATCCAGCCCCCTCGAGACATTTCCCTTCCATATGCCTTGTTTACTTCTCCAGGGGTTGTGGTCACAGACCCAGAAGGTAATCGTGGGTACCAGAACCTTTTTGATGCGTTGTTGGATGCTCAGTACTCTGCTCTTGAGAAAGCTGATGCACCTAATCTGCAAATCGTTGTATCAGAGAGCGGTTGGCCATCAGAAGGGGGTGATGCAGCAAGCATAGAAAATGCAGGCACTTTCTACCAGAATTTGATTAATCATGTGAAGAGTAGTACTGGGACTCCAAAGAGGCCTGGACAAGCAATAGAAACTTATTTGTTTGCCATGTTTGATGAAAACCAGAAGGGTCCTCCAGAAATTGAGAGACATTTTGGTCTCTTCACCCCGAGCCAACAACCCAAGTACCAAATCAGTTTCGGTTAATCAGAACAGTTTTGGCAATGCCAATATATATATACACATACATATATATATTGCTCTAAATAACAGTACCTTGATGCTATGTATTCAATAATCTAAATGTTCCGTTCCACTATTACTCTTTTAATGAATAAATAAGTTATCTACAACATGCCCACGAGTTCATATCTTTGTGCAGTATCTTGACAAAAATAAAAATAAAAAACAGACGGATCAAAAAGATATTAATCTACCTTGTTAATTTGTTGGGTTAATTAATTTGCTCCTATAACCTCTAGGCAGCCCACTCTACTTTACCGCATGTTACTTTTGAGTTTTTTTCTTTTTCTTTTTTTTATTTTTCTATTCACATTTTTTTAATATATTTAAATATTTTTTTAAAAAATATATATATCAATATACTTAAAATCACTTCTTTAATCATTAAGTAAAAAAAAAATTCCCCAAGCGGTCAAGTAGAGCGGTACACTTAGGAAGGCAAAGTAGTTTTTTCCTAACATCTATCTGAATTTCACAACAAACCTGACAACTGACATCATGTACTTAGAATTTGAGAAGTACTATAGTTATAAAGAAATTTCACAAAAATAAATTTATAAACTGACATGACTTCATGTAATATATTAAATATATTTTATAATAAAAGTTACTTTACTGTCTAACGTATCACTATAAATCACAATAATTTATGAATTTACTTTTATAAAATCCTTTAGCACCCAAAGAGACACGTGCAGGGATTAGCATCATAGATTGATATTTCCTCCAATAACATCCATTAATTTTTGCAACCAAGTTTATGAAAATCACTGGATGATCAGCATCGATCTTTTCATTTGAAACTAATATATAAGATGCATGCTTGCTGCCTTTGTTTACTTATAATATATCTTTCCTAGACTTGTCGGCCAACAATGCTTCATGTTCCTCTCTTATGCTGTTGTATTTCTTGATCAAGCTCTTCAGCACTTCCATTTGCTCCTCTGGAACTTTTTTGTTTCCTTCCAGACGATGCTTAGTTGCTTCAATTTGTCTTTTTAGCTCTTGAATCTTAAAGTTTTTCTGCTCAAGCTCTTTCCTTAGGGCCTCCAACTCCGATGCCTTTCCTGCTAATATATTCATAAATTTCTACATGTTGGATGTTAAAAATGTCAGGCAAAAAGGTTTGCCAGTAGTCCATATTTTTTTATTTGGAGAGATCACTTAATTCATATAATTCAACACAAAAACTCTATGTGCAATTACTTTTGTGTACTACTTTGCGTACGAACCGACGTGTGGGTGAATACTTAATAAATTAAAGCCTAATTAGTCTACCCTCTCATCCAGGGTTTCACTCGCCCACTCACTTGGGTATATATACTTAAATATAAAACGCCTTATTCTTTCTATCCCTCAATATCTTCCTTAGCCGCCAACTGTCCTTCCCTTCTCCTTTCTTCTCTTCTCTTGCTCTCTTCCTTTTCTTCACATCACACCCAAACCCATGACCTTAGTTGGGCGTGCACGACCTTGATTAAATGGGGTTCTTTATGTGGAAATGGGCCACCCCGCCTAGACGGGGGAGGCCCGTGAGGGTGCTCCTTGCCCGTACATGGTAAATAGCAACCTTAAGTAGATGTGTGTGCGTTTTTCTCTTTTCTTCTCATAAAACAAATAGGGTTAAAAATTAGAATGGAATGGGAAGGAAGGAAGATGAAAAGAGTACCTGAAGAACTGCTTGAACCATCACCTTGCATGAGTTTTAGTTTCTGACGATAAGATTAAAACAAAAAATAAAGTTCAATCAGAAGCACAATGCATGATATTCTTGGAGAGGTTTATATTACACCCATTTGGATTCAGAAAGTATTTCATCTCATATTATCATTATAACTTTTTAAAATTTCTACACAAAATATAATAAACAATTCAATTTTTTCAAATCTTAATTCAACTTTTTCAAATTCTAAAATAATAATAATATTAAAAAATAATATTCTAATAATATTTTATTTAACTTTCATCTTTCTTCTAAAACTATATCATCTTATATCTGAATCTAAACCAACCCTTAACATGATTTAATAGTATATAAAGAAACGAAAACTCATAAAATAATAAAAATATTATTAGCGTGTCAAGTATTGATATTGGCGTGTCATATTATTCATAATAAAAATATTTAACTCAATTGGCTGTCACGTTAATGATATTAAATGGACATTATTAATAATGTCGAGAAATTAGAAAAAAAATATATAAAAGTAACAGGAGCTTGTTGCTTAGTTAAGTTGAATTGAATTTTTTATGAATAGTAATGAGTTGAGATGACAGAGTAAGTTTTATGAGGTTCACTTAAAATAAGTTTAAATGTGTTCGGATGTTAAGATGAATTTATATATATTTATAGAAAATTAAAAAAAGTTATGGGTCTCACTTGTAAATAAGTGTTGAATTGAAAAAAGTTATAGGTCTCACGTGTAAAAAAGTTTTGAGTTAAAATAAATTTAGTAATTTGAGAGTTTGATGTTTAGATGTTAGACTTAATTTAAAATTATATTGAACTAAGTTGAACTAACTTTTAACAAGCAAAAGGGGCCCTCCATGGGTGGGATGTGTGTCTGTCAAGCTGGCTATTTCCGATGGTCACGTGTGTTTGGCATGTCAACCTACCTAGGAACCTCCGTTTAGACAACTGATGATACAATATAGCAATCAACATTAAGGAGAGGAAAAAAGACAGACAAAAGAGAAGGCATAGGATTGAGAAAAGAAAACAGAGATAAACGCATTTCTGAAATCAACTGAAGTTTAAAAAATCCAATCACCAACACTACTAAGATAATTTGCTGACCTTACCTTGTTACTCTCCCCTCCAGGCACGGCACCCCCTTCCATCTCTCTCTCTCTCTCTCTCTCGCTGTGGTGGCACCTGCAATGTGAGCTGTGAAGTGTGGTCATGACCATAAAAGTTGAAGGATTTATACACGAAATGAGCTTAAAGATAGCCCGGTGGCAATGCTACAAAACGTACCTTGTAGCTAAGCAAGCCAAGACAAAAGCCATGATGATGATGATGATGCAGGGTATCTTTCTCTGGTGGAAAAGGGATCTCCTCTGCAAATTTTGGTGCATGGATTTGCTAACAATTGATGGGGGAATCTCTTTCTCTTTCACTCACTCGACCTTCCTTCTTCTATCTCCATTCTCCAGTCGGGCAATCAGAATATATCTGCTGCATGCACCATGTTTTTCGACAGACATGCTTGCATATGTCTGATTCAACCTTGGGTCATTAATACTTTGTTTCATTTGGGGAAAAAGCAAGGCCATTTCTGGGATTTTTCATAAAAAAAACAAAACAGAATAAAAAATGATTGGCAAAGACCAAAAGCAATGGAGTACTTTCAGGCAAAGAGCCTTGGCAAAAAACAGGAGCCCCTGCATGAGGATCATTGCAGCGAACAATGCCAAGAATTATCGAAGACCCACTTTTGCCTTTGTCTTGTAAATGCAGTTTAGACTGACCCACTTCCTGGAATTGGGAAATCAGCTCAAAATGGGTTAAGATGCCATTTTTCCTATTTCAGCATTCATGATTTTGAGTGAAATATATTAACAGCTTTCTCCTTTCCTCCCAAAGCCTATTGTTTTGAAGCCGTTCAAATCCTCCCCTCTTTCCACCTTTTTATAATACCTAGAGTTTTGGCCTTTGGGAGCTTCATTTGGGTTTGAAGAAGACCTCTCTCTGCTTTGAACTGAATTCAGGTTACAATTTTTGAGCTGCAACCCAATCCAACCTAAGCCTGAATAACCCCAGCCCAAAATCGTGAAAGTCCGAATTGGACTCGGGTTAGGTCCGAGATAACTTTATACGCCTAGGAACGGAACATTTTTTGGATTTCTTCTTCTTCTTCTTCTTTCCATTTTTTTTTTTTTTCCATCTAGGAAAGACAAATAAAGAAATAGTTTGAACCAAATAAATAAATAAATATTAGTTTTCAAAAGAAAAAATAAATAAATAACCTTCTTTGGCATCCATAAATCTAAAAAAACCACTCCAAATTGACAATCAATTAAAAGAATTACAAAATTAATCTCCAAAATTATAATTTTTAAAAGTAGGAAAATCTAACCTTGGTACGATTTTATTGTTTAAACTTTAAACTAGGTTGCTTAAATAATTTCTGTTACTTTAAGATATTTATGATACCATAGAAATGAGACATTCTATTTACCATTCCTACACTACATATCACACATGACTTTTTTATATTTTTATTTATTTTCATTTTATTTTTGCTAAAATAAAATAAAAATCTTCTATTCATCATCCATATACCACACATTTAGTAAGGAAAATAAATAAATAAATCTTATGCAGTGTGTTGCGTAGAGATAATGAGTAGAATGTTTCCTTCATGACTCCACCTCTCTCCGCCCCCACTTTCCAAATAATAATAATAAAAGACTCCCCCTACAAAATACCCATCTTAAAATGAAAAAATTTTATTCTCAAACTGAATATGTAGAGCACACTTAGCATTAAAGTGCTTATATGATAATTTAATTTGAATGATAAATTTTAAAATTTGAATCTTACCATTTAACTTGAAAATAGAATAACTCTCTTGAAATACCACCCACCCAGTCACCGTGGACTAGAAAACAAATGGAATGATCAAAATACCCCAAATCTTTATTTTCTTTGTGATATCAGGAGAATTCTAATATATAGTTCATATACTGCTAACAGTGTCACCATTAAGGTGGTAGCTAGAATGTAATTTACCCAAAACAAACGCAAAACAAAACTCATATCCACATCAGATTGTCCATACATTGCTAATCCAGTTAACATCCAAACCAGAACAACTGCCAATGCACCAAACCCAAGAGGCCAGCCAATCCCAATTGACGCAGACT
This sequence comes from Cyclocarya paliurus, assembly GCA_029856935.1. Taxonomy (NCBI): domain Eukaryota; kingdom Viridiplantae; phylum Streptophyta; class Magnoliopsida; order Fagales; family Juglandaceae; genus Cyclocarya; species Cyclocarya paliurus. Next base: position 3,000,856 of record CM056958.1, on the reverse strand, counting down.
CCACAGCACACATGGGGTCAACGTTTGTAGTAGATGCCAAAGATTGGGACATCAATTTATATACAGTTATCTACCATTCAACTCTGGTCTTCCTCCTTCAAACACGTTGCCAAATGTCACTCCAAACCCAAACATTAATTTAAGCTTATAATAGAAAACAATTGAAACCTGATCAAACAATCCTGATATTGAGGACAGCATGAAGAAGAAATTTCGTAGCTGATACAATGGCAACACTTTATTTTGATTACAAGTTATGCTATATACCACGCTCGTATTTTACTCTAACCCCATGAACTATTGAATTAATATTGTACATGAACTATTATTTGGAGTGAGAGAAACAAGTTCGGGTGGTATCATATTAATACAATGAGGTAAAAGTAAGGGGAGGTGAAATACTTTAATCACAGAGAAATTATACAAAAGGAAATCCACAAACATAGCTTGATGCAATATGTCTGATTGTAAAGTTATTTTTTATGTAAAGTAGATCTACCACATCACATGAAGCCATATCAATTTGTGAATTTATTTTTGTATAATCTCTTTATATTTATAGTAGTTCTCAAAAATAAGATGAGAGTATAGTACATATCATTTTTTTTTTCCAATAATTTGATCCAGGTTCTAGGGTATCTCACCTCCAATGGTAAGATACCCTAGTTGTGTCTCAATGTCATAAGTGGAGGGTCAATTTTAGACAGTTTCTGTTCAAGCCAGCAGCAATTGGGCTCCATATAGGAGCAAAAGTTAAATCTGTCAGAACACAAGGGATTTGTAGCCTCCACAAAACAAAAATACAAGAGCAAACATTTCAATAAGCAGAAAGTGAAAGATACCCTTAAACCCATTATAGTGTCAGAACCCATGTGCCAAAGAGCGACCCCACCCCAACATGTGGGCCTAAAACAAGATGAGACAAAGTGTTCCTATAGTAAACGTTAACAGCATGGATTGAATAAGAGTTGAGACCCAAAAATAAATTATAAATTGAACCTACAAATTCAAGTAACCATAACCAGAAACTGAATTTCTCAACTTCGTACGCAAGAGTTAAAAACACATCTTTTAACCCTTATTTGATGCGATCTAGTATGATGATCTGCTGCCCCCAAACAGAGAAAGAGGAGGGGGGGAGGGGGGGAGAGCAAGAGAATTCAATTCTCTTGGCACAAACTTCAATTCTACTAAAGTATCTAACAAGAAAAAAGATGGAAAAAAGGAAAAATGTGTACACGACATGCAAGTGCTCAAGAAAATAACTCGGGCAAATAGCTTTGGATATCCTTATATTATAAAAAAGAAGTAACAATTCTGTCTGCTCCAACTTGTGTGGTCCAGAAACACAGAGGACCGTACGTTAGTAGAAAAGAGAAACACCCTATTCGACTCAGAGTCATCTGTCCTTGTGGAATATGTATTTTCTGTTAGTATGTATTGCCAATGATGGTTATGACCTCGTTGATATCTTCTCTATGGATCTACTCTTTGATGTAGGTATAATCTTCTATACATTTAGAGGATTCCCTTCCTTTTATATGCTTCTCTACTTTTTCTGCCAAGATAAAACATTAATAGCCCAATCACTGCCATTTGACTAGAAATCTGCAATGTGAAATTTAATTTTTATTATAATTCAAAGAAAAAAAAAGAATGCCTCTTACCCTAGTGAAGTCAATCCCTGCTTCCATGATCATGCTCATTACAAAACCTACATCACAAAAAGCTTCATGCCAATAGAAAACTATAAGGAATAAAAATATATATTAACTTGAATCAACTACTCCCATGCTCTTATGGGTAGCGCAAGAGAGAAGTTTTTGTGAGAAGCACCTTGACATGTAGAAACTATTGCAAAGCTTTGTCACTAGCAGAATTGCCGGCTGATAAGTTGTTATCAGAAGAAGATTGAGTAGTTGGGAATGCAGATCTCTCATTAACCTCCAATACAGCAGCAGAGAAGTCAGAGATTTCATCCCCTGCTGATTTGGTAGGAGAAGGCAAAAGGCTATCAGGAAGGACCTGCTCTACACTGCTCTCATGGCCGCGGTAAAGGGGAAATAAGCAAGAGCAAGTGACATCAGAGTTTGGGAAGAATTTGAAATCACAGAGAGAGAGAGAGAGAGTAGGGCAGAGTATAAAAAACATGTTTGCTATCATGGCTGTCCTTTCTCTTTTTATGGCTAGAGAGCTCCATACCTTTTATGGAGATCAAACTCCTCAGCATGGAAGCTCTCAATGCTGTTGGCACTACCATTGTCATGAATACAAGCTAGATTCGATTCCTGCTGTAGCAGATTCTCAGCAGCTGCGGCAAGATTCTCCCTGTGACCTGAACCAACAAAACACACATTAATCAATACCACACTTCTAAATCTTCCAGAGATATAAACCAAATCTGACAGTTACCATCAAATGGTTGACCTTCTGCAATTTCTTGATTGATGTTCTTAGATGGGAGGATAACACTTCGATTGATGTTCGCATGAAGCTGAGGATTTAAGAGAACGGGAGAACCAACAGACAGACTACGCTGGTGATGGTTTATACGTTCATCCAAGTTCGGAAGCTGCAAATTTATCAGTCTTCTTCCCTGGAGTTCAATGGCTTGCTTCACTTCAGCCTGCTCCTCTAATTTTCTCCTTAATAACATTTCTTGTGTGTTACAAAACATCCGTTCTCCTGTAAGGGGATTTGAGATTTGGTGAGATAATTGTCATGCCAAAATTGACACATGATAAAAACTTCAGAATGCATAACAAACAGAAAACAATCCACTTAAGTCTTTTAATTCCATTCGAATATTCTCGCCAAAATGAAAGAAGAGGGCAATAGAAAAGGACATATGGGCTTACCAAGGGGGTCATAGTCTCTAGAGTCAAGCCCGGAAGGGCTCAAACAAGGTGAAAATTCTCCCCTCTCTAGTTGCTGTTGTTGCTGATGTTGTTGCCTTCTGCAATCCATCAACCCTAAAACGTCAAACCAGGGCGTGGAAAAGACAAATTTAGATGGTACAAGAGTAAAGATTCCCATACTTATCTGGAATTTTTCCTTTCTCCTTGTAGGGCTTGACAAGCACACGTGAATCACATATAAAATGGGGATTCCCTTTGGCCAAAATGAGCTTCACGGTTTCTGGGTGGACAAATGTAACAAATCCAAACATTCGCTTCTGCTGGTACGGAATCCTCACATCTTGGACTGGTCCAAATTTGCTTCAGAGAGAAAAAGAGGAAATATTGTAATTAAATTCCTCCATTCTACTTCTATAGAATGTAAGTAGATGCAAGGATGCATAGATTGAGATAATCACAGTCATATATAACTTTATAACTTGATACGCAAAACATGTTTTGTCAGCCACACTCAAAATCATGCTTTATGCTACTCAAGAATGAGTCTCCTTCATGACAATGCTGAAAAGTATTCTTCAGTGTTTTCATTCTTATCATTCTTCAGGAGCAGCATAAATATAGAGGACACCAACCAGAAAGGGCAGTCCAACTTGTACAGTCATCTAAAGAAGTACTTCCACTCAATCACAAGCCCACCATTAAGAGGCAAACATGTCAACAACCCAGCATCACAACCATGACTCCCTCTCCTTCAAAAGATGTATTTCCCCATCTATTGTCTGAAAACAAGTTTAACTGAGTTTCAATTTCACATAACAATATACAGCTGAAATTTTCAGCAGATTCTTTTGATAGGTAAATTTGCAGTAGATTCTTCAAGGAATTTCACATGATTGACAGAGTCAACTAAAACCGGGTGACCAATCTCCGGCAAAAATTATGATATCCAATGCAACTTTCTAGAAACTATCCACTCTGCTCCATCTAATTATTTCTTTCTGTCAATGCCGTTTGAGCTAATCCAAAGGAGAATCACAGATCTTAAAGATACAAATTTAAGGGAACATTTCAAATATAAGATATGCAAGATTCTAGATAACAGTCATAATGTAAGATTAAATGTATCGGGTCTTGAATCATTCTGGGCAAAATACTATAGGCCTCCCTCCTTCCTGCCCTCCACATTCATTTTATCTCTCTAAACCAATTGAATGGATCTTAAAAAATCAGAAGTCTAAGGATGTTGCACAATGGTTACCCAAGACACAGAAATTTTTCCAGGACCTTGTGGAACGGATAAGAAGAAGTAAAGGAGTAATACGAAGACCATCAATTACTGTGCAGAAATCTAAGGCTGAAAAAATGAGCTCTACACACAAATCAGAAATGGATACACTGTCGAATATTCAAATAAAATATGACCAATAGCAAGAACACCATGAGATTGCAATGTTCAAACTAAATTTTGAGTGGGATTCAAAAGTTTAATATCTGTTACCGAGAGCTATGAAATCATACCTAAAAATTATAAGAAAAAACCAAAATGATGCCGCAAAGCAGGTCATCTAATCTAAAGAGGCGCAAGTCACATCGTCATAATTCCATCATGAAAGTGAATTTATCAGATGAGACGAAAACTTCAATACTTACGAGATAAGTTTTTACGATATCTAAGGAGACAACATCTAAGGAGAGAAAGTTGTAAGCTAAGTTCCAGCAAAGAGCATGGGCATTACCTCTCCTGTAGCGAAAAGGTCGACCTCATGCCCGGGATGCCAACATGTGGATATGGATTATGACAAGGTAGCATAAACTAGGAAATAGTGTGTCAAGCATATACTGCGGCCAAGATGTTCAAGATAGTTCAAAGACCCGGAAATCAATGAAAATACCTTACATCCCACCAAAGAATGCATAGACCTCTCAGAGATGAAGCAATTTAGTTCTTATGACAATAGTGTAATTGAAAAGTGAAAGGCCGGCCTGTTACCTGAAGTAGTCGGAAACATCTTCGTCTTTAAAAGAGCTGTCAGCGGGAAAGGTCAAGTAGATCTGCCTCGAAGCCGCATTCACCTTTTCTAAAGATGCCATTGCCAAGAAGTCATTCCTCTCTGGCCGGCAGCGGCCAAACTTGTAAAAATCTTCCCCCATCATGAATGTTGCCACCGCTCTACAATGCATCACCAACGCAGCCCCAAGAATACATCAAGAACCAACCCAAAGCCAAAACAAACTAAAGGTCAATAACCCGTTTAGTCAAACACAGACAAAGTTGAAAACCAAAATGGGTAATCTGCAATGTGTCATTCAAAACCAGAATGAACTCAAAATCAATAATATTCACATGTTACAAACACGAAGAGAAGGTTCAAAGAAAAATGGGTCATCTCCAGTGTACCTCTGGGGTTCATTCTGTTGCTGCAAGAAAAAATTCATGTACTTGTTGTACGCTGACTGTGGAGATGACACTCCAGCCAAAAACTGCTGTGCAGCCAACCTTTGCTGCTGCGCAGCCTTCAATCTCATCATCTCCTCGTGCAGTTCCAACTCCTCAAACTTACTCGGGGAACCCACAATGTGACCAGGAGGCCCATCCACCGAATCAGCAAACCCGCCGTGCACAAACTTGCAATTGCTGCCATTCTTGCAAAACCCTCTAGCAAAATAAAGGCAGGGCTTGTACCCAGTTCCCAAACCGGGTTCTTCTGACTCGAAACACACTTCGCTCGCAGAATAGCTCCTTCTGTGGAGATGAGCTTCCCCATTGTTTCCAGACTGTTCCCAATTGTGAACTCCATGACCCAATTCGAGTCTTCGATCGAGCAAATCTTCGGTCTTGGATGAAGACGATGAGTCGTTGAGAAAGGAGAGGCAGTCGCTGAGTTGTTGCTCGTCCATGAGGTCAGTGTTAGTGCCACTACCACTCTCAAACCCATTCTTATTATACGAGAATGAACGTAAAGGAAGCGAGCCGGCGCGGATATTATCGTAGGAGAGCAAAGGACTTGACTTTGGGCTAATGGGGTTGCTTGGGAGCCCGGAAAGTAGCCAAGAATTTGAGGAAGGAGAAGATGGGTTCTTAAGAAAGTCAAATCCGTTCGGGAGTCTGGGAGAGGAGTGCGAAAATGGGTTGGCGTTGGCTGGTCTGGCGATGGGGTTGAGAGGCGAAGGAGATGAAGGTGTAGAGGATGTGGAAGAGAGGTTTGAGGGAAGACCCAGGTGGGTTTTGGCTTTGAGAATGAGAGCCCGGAGATAGGACTCAGACCCAAGGGCCAAGCGTATCAAGTCGTTCTCCCCAAGGTCCTGTATGAGAAGGTACCCCAAGATTTTAGAAGCGTTCTCTGGCTCCAACACTTTTATCTTCGAGAGCACTACGTTAGTGGCTTCAAGAGGATCCATGGCTTCCGGGGTATTCACTTCCAAGCAAGAAATGATGAGAAAAAAATGGTGAGGGTCGAGGTTTCTCCCTCTTTTCTTCACTTTTTGTTGGGAAATAGTGGGGTTTTGAAAGACAGCATTTACCACCAACACCACAAACAGACTCCTTCTCCCTCTCTCCTTCTCCCTCTCTTATCACAGAAGTTCTACTATTCCTCGGTTTCTCTCTCCGTAATCTCTTTTTTCTATCTCAAGAATGTGAGAGTGGTAGATTTCAGATCTACTTCAGGGGGTTAAGTGTCAACCAGCGCGCGCGCACACAGAGCCCCGTAGTAGTTCATGTGTTTGTTTGTATAATTGTATGTGCTACATTGATATTCACACCGTGCCAAATACACAAAAAAAAAAAAATGGAACCCTAGTTTCGACGTGGGCCCCCCACCATTAATTTATTATTTTTATTTTTGTCATTTATTATTTATTATTTTTATATTAGATTTTGTTCACTAGGCAGTAAAAAATTTGATTATAGTTTTCAATTTGTAGCATTACTATTTTTGTTTCTTCTCTCTTTCTAATTTTAATAGAGAATGTTCAATCTTAAGTTTTATAGTTTTCAATTAAATAATTGACCAATAGAATTATTTAAAATGTATTTTACTAGTAGGTATGATTGCAAATGATAAAATGTATGAAAAATTTTAAACATAAATCTCACACTCCTGTACACCATTTAAAAATATGTGATTTTATCCTTTTATCTTCATATTTTATGAAATATAAAATTTAAGAATAGAAAGATAAAATCATATATTTTTAAGTGGTATACAGGAGTGTAGAGATTCTATTTAGCATGACTCAAAATGTATATATGCCAAAAAAAAATTCAAAATTAATAATATATGCCAATTTAAGAAAAAGTTTACCAATGAAAATATAAAAACATGAAAAGAATATGATTTTATTTAATGTGAAAAAATAAGAAGGAAGGAAATGAAATATTACCATTAAGTAAAAATCATTGAGGCATTATTGTTAGTCTGTTAGTGGGATAGGTATAAGCAAGATAAATAGTTAACAGGGAAAAGCAAGTTGTTGAAAAGGACACAAGCAACATAACAAGAAGCGGCCAAAAGGGCAAAAGATTGCAAGGACTTTGTACCATCAAGTATAATTAAAATAGATTATCAAAATAAAAAGTATAATTAAAATAGGTCTCATTTTTATTATCATTAGTATTTTGCTTGTGTTAACTTCATATAATAGAAGAATTAATCTTGTATGCATTTGATAACTTATATATATATATATATATATGCACACATATAATGAAAACAATAAAAACAAACCCTTGATGCTTATTGTTAGAAAGGATAAGAGAAAAAGTAAAGTAAAAATGGAATCAATCGGACACTAGTTAGATTTGGACAGTGAATTGAGATAAGATGAGTTAAGATAAAAATTAAGAATTAAATTAAATAATATTTAAATATTATTTTTTAATATTATTATTATTTTAAAATTTGATAAGTTGAACTGTTTATTTTATTTTATATAAAAATTTATGAAAACTGTAATGATGAGTTGAGATGAAATGAAATGGATTGAGTGTTTCTCAATCCAATTTGAGCTAAGTGATTTATCAATGTGCCAACATTTACCGAGTTGTAGAAAATCTTATTTCAAATACACAGTACAACGGCCTCACGACCCAAGCCCGCGCTCCCTGACCTAAACCTCATTGAAAATCTACAAAAATTTGCAATGAGTTCTTGTCGGATTGAATCATCAAACTGAACCGGACATAAACATAAGGATCTACAAAAAATTTAAAAAAAATTAAAAAAAAAAAAAAAAACCCAACGCTTCTGTCATTTTCTAAACGTCTCCTCAATTTCCATTGGAAGGTCAAATAATTTGTTCGACACTTTGAAGTGATTCTTGGATGTTTTTGTTATTGAAATGTATACAATTTAACCCGACTTAACAATAGTAATGAAAATTATAAGAGAATTAATTTATTTTTAGAGAAAGTTAAGATTAATGAATATATATTATGTAGGAGTGAATTTGATGGTAAAAATAATATAGGAAATATTTTATAATTCAAATAAAAACGTAAAAAATCCAAATCAGTTAATAAGCCCACTTGTGACTTTTTTTTTTTTTTTATCATGTGTATTATGTCACTTAAGAATTCAAATTAGAGAAATTTTGCCAAATTTAAGGTTTTTTTGTCGCCGTTCCATCTCCCAATTACAGTATAATTATATCACATTTATTTAAAAAATATTTTTATTAAGTCGATGTGTAAAATATATTTAATACAAAAAATTTCCACAACTTCTTACTATTCATACCACACTCCACACTCCATATTTTTTTTAATTTTTTTAATTTATTTCTTTTATCAAATATTTATTATATGCATAATGAATAGAAAAATTGAAATAATTTAAAAATAATTAATTCAAAAAAAAATATTAAAAATTTAAAAAAATATATGGAGTGTGGAATGTGGTAGAGGTTGTGTTACAAACCTATATTTAATAAAGTGTTTACATAACATAATTTGATTTAAAAGATAAATATTAAAATTTAAATTCTGTAAATCAAATATTATCATTAAGTAATGTAGATGTTATATTTTAGCTACCGATTTGAGAATACAATAAGTTTTTTTTTTTTTTTAAACAAATAATAGGTTTGGAAACTTTGTGTTTTCGTTTGGTGGGTTGAGTGATGAATGCATCAATTTATATTACAACATTTATATTCTATTTGAAATCTGTTGTCATGTGCACCAAAATTAACGTTGTTTATGATAAAATAATGTTAAGTTTTTAATTAGTTCTGTGGACTGTAATACAATATCAGCTTGACAAAACAAAACTCATTGAGAAAATAAAAAATCTAGTTATAAGCGATTCTGTACACTAATTCGCAGACTCATTGAATATGATTGGTCAGAAAATAGATTTTATTGAAAATAGTGCTAATTTAAATTTAGAATATGAAGACAACAATATTAGTACACAAATTAGTATGCAAATTTGCTTGTACATAGCAAAACTCGAAAATAAAATAAAACTTTGCCTTGTATTTGTATATAGAATCTGACGTTTTCTACATCCCAATTATTTTTACCCTAATAATATTCGAGAAGAGGGTTCTTTATCAACAAAATGTTATTCTAGATCCAATATCTGAGTCAAATTAGAAAAAATAAATTTACAAATATGTTTTCATCCACTTTGTTTTCAAAAATCTTATACTTTTTAATAGTTTTATGACATTATAAGTTTTCCTTATTCAAGAATGACACTTGAATATTTACGGTCTGTTAGAGAGCACAATTATTTTCAAATATTTTTATATTATTTTATTACTATTCACTACTATTTTACTACTATTCACAAATCATCTGAAATACTTATTTGAGATACATTCAACTACAATACAATTTGTATGGTTGGTGATTATAAACCTACTTGATGCATTCCAAGTCCGATTGACTAGGGCTCGTTGCAAAATGAGGGGAGTAACTATAACTTATGAGTCTCATTGTATTTTAGTTGCCTTAAAACACTTCGATAGTCAAGTTAGTATTAGGGTAAGAAATTATCATTTCTACACTATACATCAATATGTGATTTTTCATAATTATCCTTCTATTTAAATATACATATTGACACATATACATTAATTTATATAGAAAATGAAGAAAAGTGACAAGTATTTGTAGGTGACACGTATCATGACCTAAAAAAGTACATGTCATACCCCTCTATTCAAAGAAAGTAAGTAATTAAATTTATATACAGTATGGTTTCCAATACACTATCTATACATAGACACAAATAATAACATGAATGGTGATTCCTAACTTATAACCATAGTTGCATATAATTATATAATTATAACATAGCAAATATATAAAATGTTACTTATAAATTATAATTATATACTTAATGTCAAGTACTCTCAATAGGCTTCTAAACCAAAGATTTTGAAGCAATTATTGTGAATTTAGTACTTACTTATCTCAAAATTTTAAATTGATGGGAAGAGCTAAATTTAATTATTTATATTATATTATTAAATTCTCTCTCACGTGTAGGCCAAGACTCTTATTCAATAAGTATGTCCAACATGTAAAATATTTAGTACCTATCCATGTGAAATTAGTATAATATTTGGTAGAGTGTAGAATTAGAGTTCAAATTCAAGACTTATACTTTGATACCATATGAAATTAGTACTTATTCTAAAAATTTAAAGTAATAAAAAGATGTAAATTTAATTATTTATATTAGATTCTTAACACTGAAGAACGTAGGCTTATATATACTCCAAACTAGAGAGATTAGGAATCATATCTATTTCCACTTTCAGGATAAATCTAGATGCAGTTGGAACTTTAAATTTGATAACAAAACCTCAAGAGACACTATAGCTTAAGAAAGGAAGAGGCTTTACCATTTTATCATTATTTGTACCATTTAAAGGAATTGTACAAATATGTTATTGTGGTATGAGTGTGTTAATCCCCTAATTTTTGGGATGACCATTTTTGAAAATTGTTTTCAAATTCAAACAAATAACAATAAATATTGTTGGACATGTTTTTTTTTTATTCTTACAATAAAAAGGGAGATATTTTCGACTAAACCAAATGCATCAAATATAAACTATTATCTCCATTTTTAAACCCAATGAACTCACGTGGGAACCTCGTCTTTTGTTAAAAAGATAATAAAAAAAAAATCCTAGCCATAATATAAAAATGAATAATATTAGATGCTGTCTATGAAGACTAAAATCTAAAATTTTAAAAATTTTGAAAATCTCCCATCACAACATTATAACTTTTCCAAAATTTCATATAAAATAAAATAAACAATTCAACTTTTTCAAATCTCAAAACAAATATAATATTAAAAAATACATATTAATAATATTTTATTCAATTTTAATCTCAACTCATCTCATCTCTGAAAATAAACGAAACCTTAGAATGTACAAGTTGATCATACATACTCCATTTAGAGCACTAGCAATGGCTTATTCATTTTTATCTTTATCTTTAAATTTGAATAATATGCCTTTAAATTCATTTCCATTGATTTATGCATCTCTAAATTTTTAAATAGCTAAGTTTGAAGAAACACCTTTGATTCTCCAAACATTATTTTTAATGTTTTTTCTCTCGAACTCCAATATACCGTCCAGAATAAAATATTCATTATTTGATCCCAACATTATTCGGTCCCTCTCTATTTAGTCTCCAACATTATTTTTAATTTATTGGATCATCTAAATTAACAATATACTATCTAAATACATAAAATAGACCATGTCCAAATTTATAGGAAAAAATATTTATAAAATAATAAATATTTCATTATTATTTTGTTTATAAATGTATAATTTAATGTGAGAGTTTTTCTTTATTTGTAAAATCAATTTTTAAAAAATATAATTTTATATATAAAGATGCATAAACTATGTTCTTAAAAAAAAGCCATGTTTAGTATTAAAAAAATAATATTTTTTGTGTAAATGTTAGATTTATCAATTTTTAAAAACAAAAAAAACAAAAGATAAGAGATAGTGTAATAGTGTCAGAATCACTCAATAGGCATTGAAAGTTTGGGAGAGAGAGAGAAAAAATTGAAAAAAACAATTCAACTTGAAATAGTGCACGTTGGTTCTTCTTACTGTACTCTGACTTGTACCATGTGATGTAATCTGTCTTAGATTTTGGGAGTACAAATATTGATGTAATATGTCTCACACGTGTTCAAAACACACACCTTTGGATGGTTGTCTATCAAACTTCAAGGGTGTGGATTTGATGAGTGCATACACTCTAAGGGGAGGGCATCACCATCACTTTCAAACTTAGGTCAAAATATTATAGATTTTGCTATTCATCCTTCCCACACTCCACACTTTTTAATATTTTTTTAAATTTTTTTTTAAATTTATTTTTTTTAAACTATTTATAATTTTTTATTTACTATTCATATAAAAATATATTTGATAAAAAAAATTAAAAAAAAGATGGAGTGTAGAATGTTGTGTGAATAGTAGGAGATTGAGTAGAATTTTTGAAATATTATAGATAGATGAAAAAAAGCTAGTCTGTCGCTCCAAACATAGTTCAAATGTACCGCTTGGTAAAAAAAAAATAATTTCAAATGTATTGATATATATTTTTTATTTTTTAAAAATATTTAAATTTATTAAAAATATATAAATACAAAAATATGAAAAATCATAAACTATCAAATAGAGCGCCGGAAAGTAACCCGACTCTAAATAGATAATGATATGAGATATCCTTTTCCAATCCCATTTTAAAATAAAATTAATTAATAAATAAATTTTCCTCCTATAATCAAACCTGTAATTAAATATTTGACTTCCTTATTTTCTTAAAAAATGCATCTTTCTTAATTTTGTTATGGTATTGGGCTTGTAAATGAGAAAATCTATTTTTATTTTTAAAAAATTATTCTCATCAATCGCTATTCAGCATCTTACACCTCACATATTATGAAAAATATCCCTACATCTTATGAAAAATACGCTCATATCCTATAAAAAATTATAAGTGTGAGGTGTAGAAATGAATAGTAGCTGATGTATATTATTTATCTTTTATTTTTATCTAAGTAGAATTAATACCCATGTCCTCTCTTTTTTCATCAAGAACCAGAAGAAGAAAGTAAACCTCATTATTTATATTTTTTAATTTTTTCAATTTTGTGGGTGGTTGCCACGTGTCACCACATATGACAAATTACGAGAACATTTTATCGCATATTTAAGTCAACAACAATTCTAGGGGCAACCGGGGTTGCGCCCCCACTGCGTCCCCGTATGACGTGGCATATGCCACATCAGCTTAGTTAATTAAAAAAAAAAGAGGAAGAAAGTGGGAAGAAAAGCAATTGGTTTCATTTTCGAGCGAGCTGCCGTCGTCCTCCCGAGCTTGAGCTTCCTTGTTTGGGTCTGAGAAGTAAGTATTTTTTTTTTTGGGTCGAGCTTCATTTTCGAGTGAGAGGTACTGTGGTTGCCATCTTCCTCATATGGGTCATCCCGAGCTTCGTCGTCTGGGTCCAAGGTCGTCGTCTAGGTCCAAGGTCGTCGTCTGGGTCCAGGGTCGTCATTTTCGAGCGAGAGGTACTCTGGTCGTCATCTTCCTTGTTTGGGTCATCCCAAGCTTCGTCGTCTGGGTCTAGGGTCGTCATTTTCGAGTGAGAGGTACTAGATCCTGTCGTCCCGAGCTTCAAGCTTGCTTGTCTGGGTCTGTGGTGCCGTTGATCGTCCCGAGCTTCAAAGGAGACAGCGATTCAAAGGAGAAACCCCTGGTGAGTTTGCGATTCGAAGGAGAAACCTCTGGTGAGTTTGCGAGTTGGAGAATCCGAAGACAGACCGAATTGAAGGGGAAGCTTTGTGGTTTGTTTCGGAGAGGAGAAGAGATGTGAGGGAACACTGCGATGACCCCTTCGAAACACACGAAGATCACAAAACGACGCCGTTTAGTTTTTTTGCCATGTCGGATGCGAGGCTGCAGCGAGGACGCACGCCGGTTGTCCACAGCATTTTTCTTAAGTCAAATAGTCTTAACTCATCGTATATTCGAGTCAAATGGTTCATTTTATCGAAAGTATTTCGACTATTAATTTTACGCAAATTTATCATCAATTGAAATTGACAGTTCAAAATACTTGGTTAAAATGCAATGCAACTCCAACATTGAGTCAAATAGTCTCTATCACCAAATCGTTGTTGCTTAGTAGGTTTGTAAATCTTATTCAAATGAGAATTATTTGCTTTGGGCCACTAACTCATACTACAAATACATTAATCAATTATAACAATCAATTTGCTTGTAATTTTTGTTTTTATTTGTATATATTTTTTTCTTATATCAATATAAACAAATACCATGGAGATTTACAATTTTAATTATTTTTCGAACGAGAAAGATTCCAATTTTATTAACTTTGCCTCTCTTTTTTTACATGTAACAAATATTAAATATGAAAAAAAAATTATTATTTTCTACTACTTCAAAATTTTGAGATAATTAGTAATTTGATAATTGTAAAATGCTCCATTTGATCTTTATATGCCATTTCTATGCTTAGGCAAGAGTTTTTCTAAAATTATTCCCTGATCCCTTTAGAACCCTTTCTATTATAATGATCATTTTGTCCTAATAATAATTTGCTTGTCATGATTATTGAAAAAGGGCCTCTACGATAAAGGGAAGAAATCATAGCTTAATTAAGAATCCAAGCCATTATTGTGAAACAACTGTATTTTTGCCCCCCTTAACTTTAGGAGAAGAGACTTTGGATCTCATTGTGTCAATGCTTTGGTGTGCTACAATCATCACGGTAGCTTTGTACTAGTTGTAACATTGACTTCGATGTTGTATACTTAATTATTCGATTTGTATATCTCTAACATGAGTAATGCTACTATGCCGCATCAGTTCTACCGATTACTTTACCCTATTGACGTGGCACCACCATATTGTGCAGGTGGTTTATTAAAAAAATTAAAAACACAAATATAAAAAAGTTAGAAAAAACTTAAATTTTCAGTCTCTCTTTTTGTGTTTTCTAATGCCATTTTGTCTAAAATATATATATTTTATATATTTTTTAATAAGCCATGTGGTATTACTTATGCATAGTAGCATATCACATCTAACACATGTAGGCTTCGTGTAGATCTTTTTGGACCCAAAAAAAAAAAAGAAGGAAGAGTCACATGAAAAACATAAATATATATATATATATATATATATATAGTAATTCTCATGTTTCTTCAGACAGTCTGTAGTGAGCATTATTCATTGTTGACTATGGGAAAGAGAGAACATGTCAATGATAGCTTAAAAGGGTTCTTAATCCCTATAGGCTGGATTGAACTTTGGACATCACACTCGACATAATATAACGTAGATGGCTTAGTAAAAGGACAAATAAAAAATGGAGCAAAAAGTTGGGGGTTGGGTTGCAATTGCATTGAGGTGGCCAGCTATTTATATATATATACGTAAAGAAATAATCTAGCCACAAAATGATTATATAAAAATAATTCTATAAATTGATGTAGTTTGTCTGATTGTAAAGTTACTTTTATTGTAAAGCAGATTTGACGAATCAAATAAAATCACGTCAACTTATAAGATTATTTTTTTGTAATCTCTTTATGGCTGTAGCGCTACTCATATATATATATATATATATTACATAAAATTAAATTGGGGTGGGATGCTGACATCTCAACCTCTTCCATGTCTAATGGAAGTTTTTGATGGTGGTGCTGGTGCCAGTCTAGTTGTTGATGGATGCGCAAAATGCATTAGCAACCAATTTAGTTCCCTAATGGTAATCTAATACAGCTCCCACCACTCAAACCAGCAAGTCATCATCTTATATTCAAACATTTTTCTACTAAACTTTTGATATCTTCCTTCTAAACTAGAAGTCCCTCTCTCTCTCTCTCTCTCTCTCTCTCTCTCTCTCTCTCTCTCTCTCTCTCTCTCTCTCTCTCTCTCTCTCTCTCTCTCTCTCTCTCTCTCTCCCTTCAATTTCTCACCTTTTTTTCTTCTAAAGGTATTTGCCAATAGCTAGAACAATGATACACGTGCCACGTATAATTTTTTTTTTATAATTATTTATATAATCATATTTTAAATTGAGTGTATTTGTGTAAAATATTATTATTTTTATAAGTTATTTTTAAAAAAAATACCCCCTATTAAGACTATATATATCATATGTAGACTCAGGCATCATCGTGTCTCCACATATTCTAACATTACACGTGCCGCTTGGATCGTTTTATCAATCTCAAGTCTTTTAAATTTGACCTACGCGGCCATCAGCATGGCTATTGGACTATCTTTCTACATTGTAAAATGAAGATGTAGAGGAATGCAAGTAATAATCTCTAGTATAAGGGTCGATTATTATGTGATCGTTTATGCCCCTTTATTGGTTGTGGTTGCAGTCTTCAACAAGAACACCTTCGTCCAATATTTAGCTAAAATCACAACAGGCTGTCTCTTTCGACACTCCCTCTTTGACACTGATTGATCTCCACAATCAGCACATTACAAATCCGAGACCCTTTTTGTTTTGTCTTGAACTTCCTTGATTTGAGTTGACTGGTGAGAGGGCAATTCTAAACACAGTTGGAACGCAAGTAGCAAAAGTAGAAGACACAAAGGAGCATAATTCTTAAGACCATGCCAAGACTCCATAGACAAAGCACCAACACCCATAAAAAGTGTTACATCCACAAACGAATTACACAAAATAATCTCACAAACTGACGTGATTTCATCTAATCTATTAGATATACTTTACAATAAAAGTAACTTTACAATATAATGAACCACATTAAGTCACATTAGTTTGTATAATTATTTTTGTGTAATCACTTTTTGACAAGAGTATTTCTCTAAATAAAGCTTACATATTCTATATTATAAAAATATTCTAACCACAAATAAATTACATAAAAATAATCTCACAAACCGATGTGATATGATATAATTCGTCAATTGTAAAATCAATTTTATAATAAAATAGATTTAACAAATTACATAAAATCACGTAAGTGTGTGATATTGCTTTTATATAATCCTATATCAGTAATCTTCTTATTATTTGAAACTTCTGAAAGTGAAAGGAATGACCGGTACCCAAATACCATTCATATATAATGTCAGAAACCATGTGACATTGTGGCCCTTATCCCTTCATGTCCACCTAAAAGAAACCATAAAATGAGACCAAAAAGTCCCCTAAAGTGGGCCTTTAATCACATGAAAGAACAACCCTTTTCTTTCTTCTACTAATATTTTCCATCAGTTTTATTTTTATTTATTTTTCTGATGTGCCTGTTTCATAATCTAATGGATGGAAGATGCTGCGGTAACATGGACAATAATAGTTGAAAAAAGTGACACAGACACAGCTTTTATCCACTTCATTCGATGCCACACCTTTTTCCTTTCGACGCTTCCAAATCATTCATGTCGTTGCTAAGCTTCTGCTACAGTTTATGTACAAAAATTCAGCACATTCTGCAACTTGAACACTTGATTCCTCTCTTGGTTTTCCTTTACTCACGGGTAAGGTTGGTGAAAAAAATATAAGTTTCCAAAAT
The DNA here is from genome assembly GCA_029856935.1 of Cyclocarya paliurus. Taxonomy (NCBI): domain Eukaryota; kingdom Viridiplantae; phylum Streptophyta; class Magnoliopsida; order Fagales; family Juglandaceae; genus Cyclocarya; species Cyclocarya paliurus. The sequence continues at coordinate 2,983,415 of CM056958.1, read as the reverse complement.
ATCTAAAAAATAAAAAGAAAAATAAATATACAAACTAACTTAAACTTTAATTTAAAAAGAACTTTGCAGTCGGATATGTTACATTATGCAACGTTCATTTGTGAACTTTACTTTCATCAGATCTTTCTGAGAACCAAAGATTTCTAAAAAAGAAAGAAATGTAGAAATAGCAATATAATAGCAATACTTGCAGGATCATATCCATGCAGCTGTAACATGCAAGCCTTTCTTCCATTAATGCTGAGTGGTACAGCGCACACACCTGTAGAGACAGGGCATAAAGCAAGGAAAGAGAGACCCCACACCCATAAATCAGTGCATCTGTCCTTTTTACGTATGGGTTTATATATATATATTCATTCTAAGTAGTATCTCTAATATTGTTGTTGATGACGGTGATAGATATCCTGAGATCTTGTCTACAAATTTCTTTGATGGTAGGTATGATTGTTGGCTGTAAGCGGCTAGAGGATTCTTCTTCTTTCATTTGTGCTTCTAAACCTTTCTGCATGTAAAAACATAAAGCCAAAAGCAATTACAGATTAGTTTGACTAAAAACTCAGTGAATTAAACCTAAGGAATTATGGGATCCAAGATCTAAAAGATGGAATATCTCCAACCTAGCATAATCAAAACCTTGCTAGCCATGTTCATGATGTCAACTACATTCCATGCCCAGAAGGATACCTGAAAATAATCAAAACAATAAGCTTGAAGAGCTTAATTAGGTTCACAACAATGAAATTGTGGTGGTGTGTTGGCAGGACCTGGGCATTTGGAGTAAACATTTTTCAGAGAAGCCATGTTCAGTGGGGAAGAGTGCTCTAAGCTGCTCACAACACAAAAGCAGAACATAAATAAATAAAGTTAAAATGAAAGAAAATTTCATAAGAAAGAACCTAAAATAACGATTTCAACAAACTGAAGAAGTCTACTGAAGTTAACATTAGTTAAACAAGAACAGAAAAGCACCCCGGTTGACCAAAATCCTGGTTCATCGCCATTGTGGGCAAACTTTCTTCACATCCCAAATCTTAGTCTCATACCTTTCAGGAAGGTTGCTTTCTTTAGGATGTGATCTATCCTCCTCGTCAATGCTATCAACATTGCCACTATTGCAAGTTAGATTCACTTCCTGTTGCAACTCCGGATCAGCACCCGCAGCAGAACTAGTTTGGGAAGCGGCTACACCCGGGTTGTCACCTTTCTCTGAAGCATCCAATTAAAAATAAAACACATGCAATGAATCTTCAACGTTTTTGCAGTATGAATACCATTTCAATGTTAAACAACAACAACAACAACAATTGATGTATCAACCTGTAGGGACTTTTTGATCAATGCCATCAGGTGGAAGAATGGGGATTTGATTGTTGGGACTGAGAGTTGGTGAGGGAATGGTTGACCCAACAGATAAATTTTGATGAGTATAATAGCGATGACTCTTCAAGTCTTCAAGTTGCAGATTCACGAGTCTTCCTTGTAGTTCAAAGGCTTGCTGCAACTCAGCCTGTTCCTCAAGTTTCCTTCTCAACATCTGTTGGGTATCATAAAACGTTCTTGCTCCTGGTTCTAATGAACACAAATTCATAAAAATAGCGAAAAAAATTTTGACATTGAAAAAGGATCTTGCTTGCTTGTTGATTTGCTTACCAAAGTGAAGATCAAGAGGCTCTCTAGAATCAAGCCCTGATGGAGTTGAGCACAATGGATACTCTCCCCTCTCCAAATGTTGCTGCTGCTTCCTAAAATATTAGGATCGATTGACAACAAAAACATCAATTTAGGAACGCAAGCAGCACATAAAACAAGAAAATAAAATGGAGCATATGTGCATATTATACTTGTCCGGTATCTTTCCCTTCTCCTTATAAGGCTTAACAAGCACACGGGAATCACAAACGAAATGAGGATTCCCTTTCGCCAAAATGATCTTCACCGTCTCCGCATAGACAAATGTAACAAATCCAAACATTCGCTTCTGTTGGTATGGAATCCTCACATCTTGCACAGGTCCATAAATGCTTCAAAACGAAACAATTCACTGTGTTTATAACTACAATTCCTTCGTTCAAAACTTGATTTGCCAAGATTCAAACAACCTAATGAAATGATTTACTTGAAGTAGTTGGAAACATCTTCCTCTCTGAAAGCACTATCAGCTGGGAATGTCAAGTAAATCTGTCTCGAGCCAGGATGCGCCATTCCTCCCAGTCCCATGGACGAAAAATCATTCTTTTCAGGCCGGTAGCGCCCAAACTGGTGAAGCTCATCCTCCATAAACGCTGATGCTGCGGCCGATCTGTAGTATCATCACCATGTCACGATAGAGTAAAGCCCAGCATCATTAATCTGTAATTTGCAATGTATGGTACTACGATATGGAAACTGGAAAATAAGTTCTTGACACACACATAACACAAAAAGCCCATTCAAAATGAGTAACTAATTGCACTCTGCGTGTGAGAAAGTAAAGAGTTCAGACTCCAATATTACAAAGTCATATTTGAACAGTACATGCCTCTGGACATCATTTTGCTGCTGCAATAGAAAACTCAGGCACTTATTGTAAGGGAAAGAAGCTCCAGCCATGAACTGCGAAGCCATGGCCCGCTTTTGTTGGTGAACAGCTTTTGATCTGAGGAACTCTTGTTCTAACTCATTGAATTTGCTCGGCGAACCAACAATAGCAGTAGCATCCAAGGAATCAGTATGGAGAAACCGGCAACTGCTGCCATTTTTACAACACCCTCTGGCGAAATACAAGCATGGCTTCCATCCAAGCCCAGAGCTTGCATCTTCGGACCCTGAAGACAAGTAGCTTTTCGCGTGCAACAAGGATTCAGCATAAGAGCTCGGACTCCCGGTTACCCCTAGCCGCCGATCGAGCAAATCATCGATCTTGGAATCGTTGACGAAAGCAAGATGGTCTTGAAGCTGGTAGTCATCAACGAGGTCAGTAGAACTATACGGCAATGTAGAAGATAAAAATGAGCCGGGACCAATATCACTGGTTTTTTTGACGACACTGGCGTAAGAGAGAGGAGTGCAAAAGCCAGTGCGATGCCAAGGGTTTGCGGAAGAGGAAGATGGGTTTGGGATGTCAAAGCTATTCGATGTGTTTCTTGACCTTGAGATTGGGTTGAAGGGCGAAGGAGAGGAGGGTGAAGAGGTAGGGTTTGAGGGGAGTCCCAAGTGGGTTTTGGCTTTGAGGATGAGATTATGAAGATTGGTGTCTGGTCCAAAGGCTAAGCGTATCATCTCCTTCTCACCATGATCTAGCAAGAAAAGGTACCCCATGATTTTTGAGGCATTTGCTGGGTCCAAAGTTTGGATCCTTGAGAAAACCACCTTAGTTGCTTCAGATGTATCCATGGCAGAAAACACACAACTCCCAAAAACTATATTTAAAGGAGCTGGAGAAACAGTAGGAAGAACGAATTTAGTGTGGACTTTTGTTGAAGAGAGCAATAATGGGGGGATGAATATCTTAGTAATATAATGATGGTGGCATAAATGTCTGGAAGCGAGAAGCAAATGTACAAAGAAGGGGTGGGTCTTTCTCTGTCGTCACGACCATGAAAAAGAAATAGTAGCAAGTGGACTAGTAGGGATTAAACTTTGAGGTTAAAGATGGTATCGGTGGAAGATGAGAAAGAAGACAGAGAAATCAACTCAAAAGTGCCCTGGTTATGCACTAATGCTGCTGCTCTTCTGTCTTTGAACTTAGAACCACAACTTTTGGTGGCAGTGCATAAGCTGCTGCAGCGGCAGCAGCAAGCCTTGGGAGTTGGGAGAGTAAAAACTCTCTCTCTCTACTTCCTCTCTCATATTTTTAAGGGGTTTGTCTTTACGGAATTGGACAAAACAAGGATAACTGGAGAGTAGATTCAGATCTCTGAATGGGAAAGAGTTTATCTTCAACTTTCAACAAGGTTTTTTTATTTACTTTATTTAAAATTTGATACATCAAGTTTTTCCTAATAAATAAAGTAAACTCATTCATACAAAATTGTATTTAAAAATAAAAAATAAATAGGCAACTGCCACCGCAAAGGGTGTCCAGCCACCTTGGGTTGGTGGGGGGATATGTTAGCACAACCGAGGCCCCACTCTCATGAATGGTAGCTCTGAGTTTGGTGATGTCGAACCAAAAGAGAAAGGGAAAGAGGTCAGTCTGACATAAATTACTAGACCTGTTTGAATTGAGGTAGTTAAGCATGCACCAGCAGCAGTAGAGCTTATTTTTCTGCTGTTTAGAAAATTTCAGACGAATAGGCCAAATCTTCATGCACGTTATTACTGTTCAGTTTTCACTGTTTTTTTTATAAATTTTTTTTATTTTTATCGAATGGGTAAAAATATATCATGCAAGAGTAATGTTAGTACAATTTTAAAGTTGGCAAGTTTCACGTATTTTCTTTAAAAAGAGTGAAATTCATCGTTAAAAAAATTAAAAATTTTATATTTATTTATTTATTTTTTAAATAGTGAGACAAATTTATAAACTTGAGATTGCAAATATCATTTCTTGAGATTTTTATTGGAACCCTTCTACTTGAAAGTCTTGTTTGTTTTCACAATTCATTTCAATTCATATTATTTAACTATTACAACTGTCTTAAATTTTTACATAAAATAAAATAAATAATTCAACTCTTTCAAATGTTAAAATAAAAATAATATTCAAAAAATATATTTTAATAGAGTGGGACTACTATGCCGCTCCACTCTTGCAGTTGGGCATACCGCCTCGTTGTTTTTTATTTCTTTTTTTCTTTTCATATTTTTTTAATACATTTAAAGATTTTTAAAAAATAAAAAAAATATATCAAAACATTTAAAATCACTTCCTTAATCACTAAGTAAAAAATAAATAAAAAATTTGACCAGCAGTAAACTTGGACGGTCAAAAGTGGAGGGCAGAATAGTGTTTCTCATTCTAATAATATTTTATTCAATTTTTAACTTTAATTTCAACCCATCTAATTTTATTTCATCTTAACTACTAAAACAAACTTGCATAATATTTTTAATTTTGTTTTAATGCAGTCCTCAATTAAAAAGAAAAAATTTCGGGATGCCCAATGATTTTGTCTCCTCTTTTATCTTTTCGTATAAGAAGAATACAAAAGATGGATTGTACAGCAGCAGCATGTGTTTTCTGACCTCAAAATGGTTCGGATTTTACTATCTCAATATTTCAATTCATTGCATAAATATTCAATATATTTTAACGAACTGTTGAAATTGTTCCAACAGGTGCTTTGAACACTCTTTTCATTGCATCGGTTTCCATCATATGAATCTGATTGTTTAGCGTCGAAACCTATCCATGAAGGCGAAGAAAGCAATGGGGAGGAAGAAGGTAAGTAAATAAAATTTTAATAAGGTGGGATTATTCTTTTGAAATGTCAGGTTATAGAGATGCATTCGAAATTAAAAAAAGTATACAACTCCTGTGTTTTATTTTGAAAAAGAACCATGTCCATATCCAGACACCAGCATTTTTTTAAAAAAATGCACCGGCAATTACTCGTCGATTGATACTTCTTCTATATCACATATAATCTGACGTACTACATTAGACCACTATATTTGATTAGTTAATTAATGTAATATACTTTTGTAACCACAATGATGAAACTTGCACATCATTGAGACTGGTGTTGGTCAATGTTTTCAAGCGGAACATGCGAATATCCATTACATTAAACAATTGGCATTTAGAAACACCATGAAACTTAGATCTTCGGAAATATCAGCCTTTTGACACATTGTTCATGACTAACATAGTTAATGGCTTACGAACATTAGGCCTGTCCAGCGGTTCAAGGACCATTCAACTATGTTCAATAAGGAAACTTCTAAACCCTTGCCAAATAATACAGATATACAAATCCATACAGCCTTTTGGAAAATTTCCCCCACTAAGCGCAGCATTTCAGAATTGATTTTGGGATATTCTTACACCGGTCTCACCTTATGTACTTCATTGCTGTGTTCTCTTTTAGTCTCTCTCATTCAGTCTCATTGCCTTCGGCCCTTCAGCACTCCGGTCCAACAGTACATGACTCATTGAGCTTTCTGGTGGAAGTTTGAACATAGACCAATCGACTGCTCTACAAGCAGAATTATTGCCCGAATCTACCTCCAACCACAGATAAACAATTTTTACATCTGCTTTGCAAGCATGAAACTCACACGCTGAACAATCACTTGATTCACTTATATGTAATGTCATCTAGCTACTGTGCAGAACAAATTGTTTTGCAATTATTATTTTGAATGCCTTCATAATCAGGATATCTATGCTTCTATTGTCAAGGGATGGAGTCATCAAACTTCAAATCCTCCTTTTGCAATGTTAATGTGCCCAGGAAAGGAAAGTTTAGAAATAAGATTCGTCTACTAAAATGTTTGGGAGCTCTCATACATGCAAAAGAGACAGCATGGCATCTTATACAGAAGAGGTCGAACTCCCCGAAGTACAGTAAATATATACTAGAACTTAAATGAACTCGAGAAATTGTATGAGAATTATGCAACACTAGATGCATCATTCATGTCTACAATGAAACCTTAAAGGAACTTATAACACTCTACATTGGGAAGTGAGCTAGACGCCATAATGACAGTAATTGATCTTTTCTTTAGTCATAATGAGTTCATATTTCTCTTGGAATACTCCCAGACAGTAAGAACTTTGTCATCTACCAAACTTTAAGTTGAGAAGCACAATTGCAGAAGTATAAGATTTGTTCAGGAAGCCCATCACCACAACATAATAGGATCATAAAGCGGAGGAATAAATCCAGAATTAGATGTAAATATCAATGAGTATGAAATTAAATACTTATCAAAAAAAAAAATGAGTATGAAATTAAATGTTGCGTACTTTGTGAAGGAAATAAGTAGACATAATTTTAGTTTCTTGTTCTTCAAAAAATAGTAATAAGCAGAGAGATTTCAGACCTGATGGCTTCAAGCAAAAATCATGCGTGCTTGAACAATTTCATACCGAGCCAATGAAAATATACAGCAACCACAAGTACAGGGAGAGTCAGAGGCACTAAGAAGCAGTAATACCTATCAAAGCATGGACAAAAAGAATATAAAACTCCAGCAAATATAAATGCCAAAAAAGTTTAATAGACCCAATAATTGAAGTGTTTACATAGGTAATTCAACACAACAAAATGCAGCAAAATTTATGAAACCCAGAATGGCATAAACAAAATGCAGCAAGAACTTTTAGAAACTTCAAAACCGTCGGATTTTAAGAAACGGTAATCGAAAACAAAGAAAGCAAACTATACGCCAAGAAATACATACCGATCTAAGAAAACCTGTAATTTGTGCCTAATAGCTAGACCTTATAGAATGTAAGGAGAGGAGAAAGAAAGATCAAATCGTGGGAATAAATTGTTTACCAGTCGTTTTGAATGGCGGAGATCAGGGCGTTATTGGACGGGGGAAGGAGCTTGGACACAACGGCTGCAAAGAGAAAACCGACAAAGAAGACAGAGCCGATTGTGATGAAAAGGCAGCCCCAGAAAAATTCGTCTTTGGAGGAAGCGAGTTGAGAAGAAGTTGATGAAGCAGCAGCAGCAGCAGAAGAGGAGCTCATTGCGTTACTGAAATATTCACACTCATTCAACACTTAATCTAATAAAACTATTATTCTCAAACAGTTTTATTAAGTAATGACATATTTTCTATAGAAGAAACTTCAAACAGTTGAATACTCTCAAAAAGTACAATGGAACAACTTTCACGTCTGAACTCAAACGAGCTCAACCTCAAAGAGAGTTCAACCATTATGTTTTGAGCCAAAAAAGGGGGCTTCAGAGTTCAGACCAGTTAGTGTCATTGACATCAGTACATAAACTTAACCTCAAACTTCTAATTCCTTGAAAGCCTCGAAATCAACTTTGACATTATAACTTCGAACATTCTTTAATCTTTACCAAAAATAACTTGAGATAACCAACACATAACAAGAAAACATGCATGTACCGAGTAATGTAGTAGGCCTGATAGTGGTAGCCGCACACAAAGCTTCTTTATCCTAAGGACCTAAAGTTCTAAACACTGAGCAATGAGCATACACAAAACAAAGTGAAGTGAGTTTAGATTTAGAAACCTCCTCAATTAACCCTTTTGATTCAAGCCTTTGAGCATAGAATGACCAGAATACACATACAAATATAGGTTATTTACAACAAAAATAAACATCTATCATCAAGCTTCAATATAACTAAGAACGTGGGTTCTGGGACTTGGGCGTCTACCTGCGACGGAGGAGCAAGTTGCAAGACCGACAAGAGCTGAAGGAGGTGACGGCGACGGCGACGGCGTGGAGAGGTTTCCTCGATTTCGGTCTGGACTCTGGGCGGCGCTAGGGAGAAACGGAGAAGAAGGGGAAACCGGGAAAGGCGTGGGGTGGGGTGGGTGATTGCCAACTGGGGTCTGGCCGTGTGGGACTCAGGCTGCCGGCGGCGATATGCAGAGGACAGAGCAGAGGGCCGATTCACTGAAGGAGAAATTTCTCCTCTGCTAGTCTGCTGCCGTCGACGGACAGGTTTGGCAATGGATGACAGACAAATTCTTTATCTTATTATTATAATTTTTATATAAAATATAATAAATAATTTAACATTATTATAATTTTTATATAAAATATAATAAATAATTTAACCTTTTAAAATTTTAAAATAATAATATTAAAAAATAATATTTTAAACTTTTATCCAAATAAAAAATTCTCTTCTTACTATTTAAATCTATCAAACGAAAAATTCAAAAAAAAAACCTGCATCAAATGTGATTTTTACGAAAAAGCCTCTTACGTTTTCCTGTAATTACAAAATCATTCAGCCCCTATCTGGATTAAAGAAATACTAGAGCTATGCAAAATTTTAAAAATTTTGACTCCGTATAACTTCCGCTCCGATTCTAACATCAACGGAATTGGAGTAATCAGAATTCGGAGCCAGAGTCGGAGTGAACTGGAGCTCCGAACTCCGACTTTGATTTAAAAAAAAAAAAACTAAATGTAAAACGATATCGTTTTACATCTGATTTTTTTAAAAAAATAATATGCGAAACGGCGCCATTCCCTCCAAAACGCAGGATCCCCATTCGGCCCTTCTCTTCTTCCTCCTTCATTCTTCATTTTTCTTCTCTTCTCTAGTTCTCTGAACCAGTGAACCGTTGATCTCACCGCCTCGTTCCCTCACCACCGTTTCTCATTTCACCTTCGTAGTTCATAGTCTCGCCGTCTTGTTCTCAGGCAACCTCCATAGCCTTTGAGCTTTGGTATGTTTCTGATTCCGAACCTTAAAATTGATTTAATTTTATGTTTATTTTCAGATTATCTAGATTTAGATCTTTTCGGATCATAAACGTGGTTATTCTGGTGAATTTTAGTTGTACTTGTTGAGTTTGGCTTGATTTCATCTCAAAAATGTCATTTTTTAGGTTTGCCTTGACTGTGGCTCGACACCCTAGCTCGAGCCATATTCGTTCGACCGACTACGCTCGAGCGAACATGAACCCGAGAGCTCTGCTCGACACCCGCTCGACAGTCCGCTCGAGCTAATATGAACCCGAGAGCTCCGCTCGACAATTCGCTCGAGCGACTATGTAACCAGTCAAATCCGAGAGATCCGCTCGACACCCGCTCGACAGTCTGCTCGAACGGGATTACAAACCTGATACCTAGACTATTTTAGAGATAATAACAAACCTTGTTTTGAGCTTTGTGACTTTTGATTTTGCGATTCGAATGGAAAATATTAAGATAATAACAAACCTTGTTTTCGTTGGTTTAGCTAATTGGGTGCCTAACTTTCCTAAAACTGTCCGAATTGAGATTAAAAAAATAAATGGGAAAAAGAAGATGTTGAATAATGTAATGGGTCATTAATGAATGTTATTTTCATATTTTGACATTTTGTGATGGTTTAATATAAATATTTTATGACAAAAAGCATGGATATTTGAATTTTGGTTACAAGCTAATTTTTTAAACTAATATAGCCTAGTTATTTTTTAAACTAATTTTTTGGTTTTAATTTATTTTTGCAGCTTCTTTGATTGTGATATGAATCATAGACCTAGTGGAGACGATCATCCACAAGGGGATGTGGTGGATGCCAATGCTACATCTCCTACACCGATTGGTACTTCCACCCCTAGAGTCACATCTAGGGTAGCTACATCTAGAGCAGCCACATCTTGTGCGAGTAGTCGACTCCCACTCCCAGTGGATATAGAGGGTGAGATGAGGATATGTTCAACAAAAAGGAGAAGATGCTCATTGAGCATGATCAACCACAACCGGCTTCTAAAAAACCGTAGTGGACATGTGAGCATTTCACCAAAATTCCTGGTGAAATTGCAAACCCGCAAGTAAGATGTCACTATTGTAGTCAACTTTGTAAATGTCATTCGAAGAAGTAAAGCACCAGTGTGATGATAGCACATCTTCAAGGTTGCCAACAATATAAGATCGCGAAGGGATTGACGGCCACTGATCAGACCAATCTCAATTACGAAACTTCTACGGCACGCCCAGTGGTCATTGCTGGGCGACAGCCTAGCACTACTCTTTGGATTCAAAGAGTGTTTCATTTCATCTCATTATTACAACTTTCTTAAATTTCTACATAAAATATAATAAACAATTCAATTTTTTTTAAATCACAATTCAACTATTTCAAATTAAAAAATAATATTATTATTAAAAAATAATATTCTAATAATATTTTATTTAATTTTCATCTAAAATCATTTTATCTCATCTCACTATCTAAACCAGCCATCGGACCGATATCAACATACCAGTCAAAACGTCAAAAACCGGTCGGTATTAACTGAAACACCCCGAAATGGCTGGCATTTGACCCTGTACGAAACACAACTCTCTCTCATGCCGATTACTGTTCTGGCACAGTAAATACTGGTCATTCGGTACGGTTTTCAAAACTTTGTTACTAAGCATCAATTCAGAAATCCAACTCGTTCTCACCCATTTAGAGCGAGATTCATTTATCATTGAATGGGATGAAAATTGAGATTGTTGAAGGGTGCGTCAATTTTGAAATTTTTGAGAGGTGATTTTATAATTTAGGAAACATACACATTTTTTTTATTGGCACCAGGTGTCCAGGAATAACGTCTCGACTAGTCCTCTGGATGCACAGGCTCTCAACAATGAGTTTCCCATAAATACTCTTATACATATACCAAATCCTCAAATTACTACTCAATTTGAAACCATCTTCATAAATTATCAATTTTAAAGAATTTTGCTATACATAAATAAGTGCGTTAACACATCACTTATAATGAGATTCATTATAATTTAAAAAAATGTGGCTCTACAACCATCGCTGGGGGCTCCCGTTAGTGTATTTTGTATATTTTTTTTTTACTTTTATTTCACATGCATTTTTTAACACTTTTAAATATTTTTTTAAAAAATAAAAAACTTACAATATCATTAAAAAAAACTTCCTTAATCACTAAATAAAAAAAATTAAAAATATCAACTGGAAGAGTAGCATTTTTCTTTTAAAAAAATCAAAATACCAATCATTTTTTAGCATGACTGATGTGAAGAGTATCCACATTAGCAGTATGTTGAGTAGGTAAAAAATAAGGCATATAAATAGATTTTCTCTTAGTAATTCATTTCTCAAAATATTAAAAAACTATAAGGTACACCCCTCAATAAAAAATCTTCATAAATATATCTTACAAAATTAATATTTTTAAAATAAATTTTGAGAGGTAATTTATAATTATGAAAAATACACCAAATCCTTAAATTAATACACCATCCATAAAAAATTTTATTAAAAATTTTAAAATGACTTATAAACACCTAGAGAAAAAAGCATCATCATTTTAACATATCATATCAGAACAAAGTATTAAAAAGATAAATATCATATAATCGTATATACAAATGTTTAGATTTCATGTTCACTCTTTTTTATATAGTCGAGAACAAAGTACCGAACACTAGTAATAATAGAAAATATATATTTTTCTTATTTGGATACAAAGAGTAATGCAAAAAAAATGATCGAATTTGTTTTTATAACAAAATATGCAAGTTTCTCATAAAATCAATCACAGTTCAAGTTTAGGCAAAATCTAACATAGGAGCACTGCTAACATGAACTTTTTAGCATCGTAGAATTTCAAGCGAATATTAATAGTCACCTAAACATAATTAAAGCCATCATGAGTTAATAGAGCTGAACACTGTCTTTTTAAAATAAAATATTAAAGAGTTTTTCTATAAATCAGCAATTGTTCATCATTGCAAACCCCAAACATGATGTGAAAATTAGTTTTTTTATTTATTTTTTTCCTTCTAAATGTCGTTTTGGAGAAACAACCCCATTTGCAGGAAAGGAAGATATAACAGATATGGATGATAGAGATGAAGATAATAATCCACAGCCTGATGATGATTCCACTCCTTCGTAGAAGAAAGGAAAATGAAAACTAGACCAAGACCCTAGTAGTTCAGACATGGAAAACTCTAAGCCACATGTTACAGAAATGGGAGCAGTGGAGATGGAGATGGAAACCAAACCATAGAAAAAATAGTTTACCCTCATTACACCTACGGTTCATACGAGCTTCTCTTTTTCTATTATACATCTTCTTTTTGCAATTCACTTGGCAATGATTACTCCACTTCCAAAAGATATAAAAGTTGGCAAACCCCTAGAGAAGCAGAACAAAAATCATGACAATGTTGATGGGATTCCTTTTCTTGAGAAGGTGGATGTCAATGTCTTAGGAAATGGTGGGCAAGGGAATGTGCCTTCTCTTACTGTTCAGGAGATTGTTTGTTCAGAATATTATTTTCAAGAAATGATACATTACCCTCTCACGAATTTGAGGGCTTCGCGTCAGTGGATTGAGTGGTGAAAATCTGAGTGTGTGGGTGGTGAGAATCTAGCGTTGAAATCGCAGAGAAGAAGAAGAAATATCAATGCAACAGAAGAAGAAATCATAGTGCAGAAGAAGAAGTGGAAATCATAGTGCAAAATAATAAGAAATTTACAAAAGAAATTTGAAGAAGAAGAAATGGTACAACAGAAATCTCACTGAAGGCTTCTGGGGAGAGAGACTGAGGGTTTCGGGGCTTAGGTGCAAAACTGGTTCACTTGTTAGTGAACCCGGTTTGCCACATAGGGTGTGAGGTATGCGTTTGAAATTCAAATGATACCCAGATTTATCCAATATTAAAACAGATCATATATGTACTCCCATCAAATTCTGCAATGGCCTTAAATACATTAAATGCATGTAAAGGTCAATCCACCTATGACTTGGATTCAACAAAACCAACAACCAAATCCTATTTCTTTAAGTACCTTCACTTAACCACAAAGGTAACGTATAACCATTGTACAAACCAAAACCTCCTGTTTCCAAAAATATTTAGCTTGATAAAACTATGCAACAACCGACCTTCACTTACATGTACAAACCTTACCCCTTCATCATGTCAAATTGACCACAAAACCACGCCCAATACACTCCACTTCAATAGAACTCCATCTTCATAGTTACCCACTAGCAAACATCCCAAATTAGTCAACCACATAGATTTTCAGGCCTAGCATTTATCACCAAACCCAATAACTATCTTAGATGAACCAAATCTGCAACCTAAACAACATAATCCTAACAATCTAGAAACTATAGTGTTGTAAAAAATTGAGATTTACCTTGGGTTGAATCAGTCCAAGTAGGCTACGGTAGAATGGAGTGGGTGGTTAGCTGTGGGTCTCCGTGCAATGAAACTTGTTGGATCATAGTGGTTTGAACGAAGGGCATGTAGCAGCTCGACTTGGTGGCAAGATCAAAGCGAAGAGGGAAATAGACTGAAAGATAGGGGAGGTTCACATGTTGATTTAGAGGTGAGATGAATTGTCATTGTTGTGATAAACAATATAGCCCATAAGTAATAGACAATTATTTTCTCGCTTCTATCATCTTCTTCCTCTTCCCACACATACTGGAAGTTCTCACCCTCTAAGTGAGAAAATTACCATTAATCCAATACTAGTATCCATAGTGTTACAAGTGGTATCCAGAGTCACCTTTCCTTGATTCCAACGATATGGCTGAAGGGACACGCCACATCAATTGCAAGAAGGATTGAATGCCTTGAAAAAGTCCATTGACTCATAATTCAAATGCCTGGAAACGGAAATGTTGGGTTTAAAGAAAAACATCGAGTCTTAGTTTAGAACCTTGAATATGGGATGTCTGTCTTATGAAGAGACATGTGAACTAGCTGGTTGCCTTAACCTTGGAGCTATAAAAGAAAAACCAAAGTTAGTGGCAAGAAGAATCATCATCTAGCGTTTCAATGCACATAAAGAACCCTCGGAAGCAGTATGGAGAGATGCTAACCAGATCAGTGAGAGTGAAATTTCCTTCTTTCCACGGGGAGGGTCCCAATGGCTGGATTTACAAGGTAAACTCCTTCTTTACCTTCCATAATATACTACCAAACACCGACTGAGATTAGCATTCTTCCACACCGAAGGGAAGAGCCTAATTTGGTTTCAAAATATGGAGGAAATGAACATGTTCTCGGATTGAGACTCATTTTTCCATGCTTTACTAGTACATTTTCGGCCAAGTGCTTACGACGATCCGATGGAAGCACTAACTAGGCTGCGACAAACAGGTAATGTCGAAGACTACAAGGCCAATTTTGAAAATCTGTTGAATAGATTGAAAGGGCTCTCCGAAGAAAACAAACTGTGAGGATGTTTAATCCTCCTAGCCTAATTGCGGCCTACAACCTAGCAAAAATTCAAGAGGAAAATGTGGCACTGTCTAGAAGATATCATAGAAGCTCAATGCTACCATGTAATGAACCAAGGATTTTAAAAACCCCTTCAGCCCTTGCAGTTGAGCAAACTAAAACCATGGTTAAGCCCCAACTTCCAATGCTGAAAATTAATCAATCTCAAATGAAAGATAGGAGGGAACGAAGGTTGTGCTATTATTGCGACTCTAAATGGAACCTAGGCTACATGTGCAAAAAACCTAAGCTGTTTGTTTTGGAGGAGGTGCTGGAAGACAGTGTAGAGGTAGACAATGGGGTGGAACAGAACCAAGAAACAGTCATCGAGGTCTTAAACTTCATATTTGTGGATTCTAACCTGGAAATCTCACTTCATGCCATCACAGGCTCCCTTAATCCGCATATAATGAGAGTTATAGGGAAAGTAGGTTCCCAATGGGCTATCATTCTCATCGACACAGGGAGCGCACACAATTTTCTAGACCCAGCTATTGTTAGAAGGGGACAACTATCTTTTTACCAAGCAAACAGGGTTAAAGTTAGGGTGGCTAGTGGGAGCAACTTCTCGGTGAAGGGGAATGTGTATCTACCAAATTCTGCATTCAGGGGGTGACCTTTAAAGACAACATGCATGTTCTAGTTGTGACTAGATGTGACATGGTGTTGGGCATATAGTGGTTAAGAAGTTAAAGCTCCATACTTTGGAACTTCGAGCAATCACCATGCATTTCACTCACCAGGGTCAACATGTGGGGTTGGCAGCTTCTTAATTAATCGATGAAGGGTCTGCTCATAAGAACCCCAAGTTGGAAGCTAGGGGTGTAGTGTTGCAATTAATGGAGGAACTAGGGCCTAAAGACCATGGTAAAACCGTGGGACCAATACACGATTTGTTGCAAGTTTATGTTGATGTTTTTGCTAAGCCTAAGGGGCTACCCCCTCAAAGGTCCCATGACCATGCTATAAACCTACTGCCCCAAACTAAAACTGTTTTAATGAGGCCTTATTGCTACCCTTACTTCCAAAAAGATGAGATCAAGAAGATAATTACGGAACTGCTCAACTTAGGGGTCATTCAACTAAGTCAAAGTCCTTATTCATCCCCTGTGCTGCTGGTCAAAAAAGCAGACAGGACATTGCGCTTATGCGTGGATTACTGGGAACTGTTTGAAATACCATACCGTACCAGCCGGTATGGTTAGTATTTTCTGTATCGGCCACAGGTCCGGTACATGTATTATGTATGTTTTGTACCAGCCTAAATACCGACCTGTACCGGCCATACCGCCCGATATTTCGGCTTTTAATTTTTTTTTTCATTTTTTCAAACTACAAGCTCATTTTTGACCCCTAATTCAGACTAGGTTATTTATAATTTATATATCTATGTATTTATATACAATTTATTCATATATAGATTATTATTTTTAAATATAATTTTTATATATACATATATATAATTTATTCATATATTGACTATCTCGAAACGGTA
Source organism: Cyclocarya paliurus (assembly GCA_029856935.1). Lineage (NCBI taxonomy): Eukaryota > Viridiplantae > Streptophyta > Magnoliopsida > Fagales > Juglandaceae > Cyclocarya > Cyclocarya paliurus. The sequence continues at coordinate 2,967,066 of CM056958.1, read as the reverse complement.
CCGGTACCGAAATATTTCGTTTTAGTGACTTGACCGGTACGACATCCGGTACGGTATTCAAAACATTGTTACCGAGCCCTTAATCGGGTTACATTAAAGATAAGTTTCTCATTCCTGTAGTAGAGGAACTTATGGATGAATTACATGGTTCTAACATTTTTTCTAAACTGGATATTCGATCTGGATACCACTAGATTCATGTTAGACCCAACGATGTTCACAAAATAACTTTCCGGACACATGAGAGCCACTACGAATTTTTAGTCATATCTTTTGGAATGACTAACGCTCCCTCAACCTTCCAAACCTTATGAACGAGGTATTTAAACTCTTTCTCAGAAAATTCATCTTAGTCTTTTTTTATGATATTTTAATTTACAATAAAAATGATGTGGAGCACCTAAGAACTGCCCTTGAAACATTGAGATGACAATAATTTTTTACCAAGCTTTCTAAATGTCGATTTGGATGCATTGAAATCACCTATTAAGGGCACTTGATTTCAGCCCAGGGGATTCGGGCAGATCCTGAGAAGCTGCAAGTCATGTTACAATGGACTCTTCCCAAGTCACTCAAAGAGTTGAGATGATTTCTAGGCCTAATTGGCTACTACAAAAGGTTTATTAAAGGGCATGGGGGCATAGTAGCTCCCCTCACACAAATGCTGAAGCAAAACAATTTTGCTTGGACACTAGAAGCAAAAATGGCCTTTTAAAAGAGGCTGTAACACAACCCCTAGTCCTGGCCCTACTAGACTTCTCTCAACTGTTCACCATAGAGTGTGATACATCCGGAGAGGTAGTGGGTGTAGTGCTTATGCAAGGAGGTAGACCCATCACATTTTTAGTCAAAAATTGAAGGGTAGAGCACTACAACTCTCAACTTATGAAAATGAATTATTCTCCTTAGTTTCAGTAGTCCACAAGTGGTGCCCATATTTACTAGGCCAATCCTTCATCATCAAAGCTGACCAAGAGAGCCTAAAGTATTTACTAGACCAAAATGTTGGTACACCTATGCAACAAAAATGGGTGACCAAGCTATTAGGGTACGATTTTGTCATATAATGCAAGAGGATCAAGGAAAACAAAGTGGCTAATGCACTCTCGAGGAAGAAAAATTATGAAGAAGCTACTCTCTGCCTCATTTCATTCCCTTCAATGGACTGGGTTAATGAATTGAAAAATGCCTACACTGCTGGCCATCACTAGTCCCACCAAGAGGGCTTATTATTTTACAAAAGGCACCTACATATACCTGGGGATGAAACTTTTAAGGCCAAGTTGTTGGAACTAGTCCATAATAGTGCTTTGGGTGGACATGTAGGTTTTGATTAAACCATGCAAAGGGCTCGTAAGGAATTCTATTGGCCATGCCTCAAGGCAGATGTGAAGAAACACATTGGAGAACGTGACGTATGTCAAAGGGTTAAGGGGCAAACCAGCTACCCAACGAGATTGCTACAACCACTACCAATTTCTTCTCAACCTTGGTCTCATATAACCATAGATTTCATAGAAGGCCTACCCCCGTTGCAGGGTTACAATTACCTTGGGTGACCGTGGACCGCCTAACCAAGTACATCCATTTCACACCCCTGTCCCACCATTACACAGCTAAGACTGTAGCCCAACTATTCCTTAAACATGTATTTAAACTCCATGGCCTCCACCTCTCCATAATCTCAGACCGTGATCCCACTTTCACTAGTAATTTTTGGCAAGAATTTTTTAAAATCCAAGGGGTACAGATGGCTTTCTCTATAACATACGACCCACAATCAGATGGCCAATTCGAAGCAGTAAACAAAAGTATAGATAACTACCTATTGTGTTTTGCTGGAGATCGACCAAGGGATTGGTCCAAGTGAATTCCCTTGGCCAAATGGTGGTACAACATCAATATCCATGCCTCCACGAAGATGTCCCCATTCGAGGCGTTATACGGCTATGCACCTCTCCGCCTTCTTATTTATATCCCTTGCACAATAAGAATGGAGTCAGTTGGTGAGGAACTTAAATCAATGGATCAGATTTTACAGTGAGTGAAACACAATCTCCATCGTGCCCAGGAAGGGATGAAGAAGTATGCAGACATGAAAAAAGTAGAGAGGGAACTTACTGTCGGCGATTGGGTCTATCTTTTTTTGCAGCCCTACAAGCATATATAAGTGGCCCAGAGGAGAGACCTTAAGCTTGCTCCAAGATACTACGGACCCTTTCAAGTGTTACAGAGGGTGGGATCCATAGTCTATTGCTTGGATTTACCTCCATTGTCCAAGATCCACACCACCTTCCATGTATCTTAGTTTAAGAAGAAATTAGGAGCAAATATGGCACCTTTAGCCACTTTGCCACCAGTGGACGCGGCGGGGACCTTAAAGCCTGAACCTGATGAAGCCCTAGCTTGCCATATGGTCAAGCATCACAACAGGCCAGAGGTAGAAGTGCTCACCCGTTAGCAGGGACAAAGACCTGAGAACGCCACTTGAGAATCGTACAACAAGTTGAAAAAGGCGTATCCCCCACCTTGTGGGCAAGGTATTCTAACGGGGAGGTATTGTCACATGTTGATTTAGAGGTGAGATGAAGATTGAGAAATGGATGAAGGACGGGTATGAGAAAAGACAGAGAAAGGGAATGAAGAATTCTAAAATGGTGGTCAAAGAGTCAAGAAATGAGAGTGTAAAGTTTAGTCCAGTTCACAGCCGTTGGATTGAGCAACTAAGGAGCATTTGAAGATGACACGTGGCTAAGGACGTAATTAGCTTGTTTAGCTTTATTGTATTTTCTTTTTATTAGCATATATTGCTTTGCTATTGTAATGTCCAGTTATTTCTATTTCCTGTTGTATCCCGTTAGTTGTTAAGTTTATATTGGTTGGGACCACACTAGTCAGGTTTCGGTTAATTATCATTGTTGTGGTGAACAATATAGCCCATACGGAAAGCATTATGAATTTCTTTATGAAAAAAGTAATAGACAATTATTTTCTCCCTCCTATCATCTTCTTCCTCTTCCTACACATTCTAAAGGTTCTCACCCTATAAGTGAGAAAATTATCCTTAATCCAATACTAGTATCTTTAGTGTTAAAGGCGGATGGAGAGGATGGTCTACAACACAAAATGGAGAGATGAGCGAGAGAGGGGGATACAAATAGAGAAAAAGAGTAAACAACGATTAAATCGGAGAGGGAGACTAATAGAAAGAGAGAGGTCTTATGGATGGTGAACAAGTACGGCGGCAGCCTGGCGTGTAAGGGGCAGTAGCATGTGGCAACTTGGCATGTAACGGGCGACGGCAGTTGAGAGATGTGAAACAGAGAAGTAGAGAGAGAAAGTGAAGGAAAGATAGAGAGAAAGAGACAATGGAGGAGATGATTTACTAATGTGGATTTGTGGTAGGTTAGGGGACGACGGGGCTTGGTGGCAAAACTCACAAAGAATGAGAGGGGGTGAACATCATGTGACAAACGGAGAGAGAGATGTATGGGGGGCTGCTGGTTTGTCTACAACCAGAACGAGCAATGATATCACAAAAAATAATTCTAATTACTATCACACATCACACAACACACATTAAATTTTTTTTTTCTTATAACAAATATGTTATAAATGGATGATGAGTAGAACAACTCAATTAGTTTAACAATAATAAAATAAAAAATAATTTTAAAATATGTAAAGTATGTGATGTGGGATGATGAGTAACAATAGTATTTTTTGAAATATGAATAACATAATACTTAGATACTATCACAACGTATTATGTAATTAAAATACTTATATAAATACCAATTTGAATTGACATAGTATTCAATGATAATATGCGAATATCAAATGTGTGTATTTAGAAAATATCTATTATTTATTTTCATATCAACAATATGTAAACAATGATATTTTTATGAATTTCGGTTTTAAGAAAGAATTTTCTCTTTGGACCTTTGGATCTAGTTAGATTTCAAGTTAATCCTTATTTAAAAAATGAGTCATAATTTGAGATGGTACTGTAAATTTTATTCATAAATGAGATGCATAGATTAGAATACGTTTTGTGTAGCTTTAATATGTGTAAATTTATTAAATTAAAATATTTATACACATTCGTGAGTGTAAGAAATATTTGACCTACACATCAATCTTACAAAAATAAGTTTATAAACTTATTTTTGTAAATAGCTAACGCGCTACTCATCATGGTACAAGATTCAGGTAGCTCTCACACTCTAAAATCTCTCAATTAGCTTTAATTTAGAGTAATTTTTTGTATTTACTTCTCTATTTTTGTAATGTTTCTAGTATTAAGTTTTCATACAGTTTGGATTAGATTCATTTTATGTATGAATATATATTTCCTAATTTTAAGTTCTAAAGTCTAAGCAACAAAACTCAAAAAATAATAGTTCCTGCTTTTACACCTAAGATAGCACATTTCATAATACATGTGGGTATTTTTATAAAATAATATTATTTTTATAAAGTATTTTACAAAATCAACTTACCTTCTAAAATAATGTTGTATAAATATGATGAAAAGTGATGTGTACTCATTATTTTTCTTAAAATACCTTATAAAAATAAATATTATTTTATAAAAAGAGTTTTATAACCCATCATCTTCACATACAATACATCACATTTATTTTTATTATTATTAATTTTTTTATTCTTCATAAACTAATTGAATTATTCTATTCATTAACCATACACTACACATTTGACAAGAGAAAAAAAATAAAAAATAAAACATTATGTGTGATGTTTAGTATGAGGATAATGAGTAGAATTTTTCAATTTTTAATCTTGTGAAATGCTATCTTTGTATCAGGTTCGGTTCAAAAAGAAAATGGTAAGCTGCGTTTGGATGTTGAGTTGAGTTGAGATGGTGTAATGAGGTATGTGGGGCCTGTTGTCTGGATGTTAATATGAGTTTAAATGTATTTATAGGAAGTTGAAAAAAATTGTGGGTCTATGTGTAAAGAGATGTTGAGTTGAAAAATGTTATAAGTCACCAATATAAATAGATTTTGAGTTGAGATGAGTTTAGTGATTTGAGAGTTAAGTATTTAGATATTAGAAGATGTCTAGGGTGGGTTTGGATGTTGAAGTGAGTTGAGTTGAGTTGAGTTGAGATGATAAAATATTGTTAGAATATTATTTTTTAATATTAAAATTGTTTTAGAATTTGAAAAAATTGAATTATTTATTATATTTTATATTGAAATTTGAAAAATGTATAATGATGAGTTGAGATGAGTTGGAATAAGTTTGGTAACCAAACGCACCCTAAATCTAAACTAAACTCAACTAGTTGAATGCAGTAAAAAAACCAAACGAGTCCTAAATGTATTGACAAAAAACTTATATAAAAAAATTATGTTTTATTTTATATAAATAAAAAAATCACATGAATATATAAATTTTTTGTAATTACAATTAACCTTTAGGGTTGTTTGTATTCGCAACTCTTCTCAACCCATCTCAACTCATCTTATCTTTATTATTACAACTTTTTTAAATTTTTACATAAAATATAATAATTTTTTTTTTCAAATCCCAAAACAATTTTTCTAAATTTTCATATCAAAATATAATAAACAATTCAATTTTTTCAAATTTCAAAACAACTTTTTCAAATTCTTATATAAAATATAATAAATAATTTAATTTTTTAAAATTTTTAAATAATAATAATATTAAAAAATAAATATTCTAAAAATATTTTATTATATTATTCATGCCCCTAAATTCAAACGTCTCCGTAAACAAACCTTACAAAACCAATTGAAAAGGCCGAAAGCCTTTAAAAGGTAATTCAGAAAGAGCCATATAAAAACCTAATCAGACCAGCATCGATCCATAGCTCTTCATCCCTACCGGCCCCCGTCACCAAATCCACCCAAACTTTTTCCCTCTGAGTGAGTGAGAGAGAGACACACAGAGTAAAGCAAACATTCTTCCTTATGGCAAGCGCAGCAGATGTGGAGGCTGTAGACTTCGAGCCGGAGGACGACGACCTTATGGACGAGGACGGGGGCGTGGACACCGCAGCAGCCGACGCCGCCACCTCGCCAATGGCCCCTCTCCCGAAGCTCAAGTCCGCTATTACTGGCGCCGCCTCCTCCTCTGCCGTTGCCAGGAAGACCAAGGGCCGTGGCTTCCGCGAGGACCATCCCGAAGCCCCCGACCGCTCCACCCGCCTTGCCGCCTCCAAGTTCGACTCCCTCAAGTCCCCCGACGGTCCTGGCCCCCAGCGATGTCAGTTCCTCCTCCTTATCCTCTTCGATTTTATATCTATAACCAAATTATATATATCTCCACCCCCCGCCCCCCACATGGTGTGTCTATATATTGCTTTTCTTGAATATTTTGGCCTCGTTTGAAAGTCGTTTGTTTTTGCAGATAAGAAGAAATAAGTTGAGTTAAAGTTAAAAATTAAATAAAATATTATTAAAATATATTTTTTTAATATTATTTTTATTTTAGAATTTGAAAAGGTTGAATTAGTTATTTTATTTTGGACGGGAATTTGAGAAAATTGTAATAATTAGATGAGTTGAGAGGAGAAGAGTTGCGAAAACAAACGAGCCTTAGGGTTTTTCTGACTTTTTTGGTTGTGGTTTCTTAACGTTTGCGTGCTTTCCTAGTTAGGGTTCTAGGGTTTTTGGAATATTGGTAGCGGGAATGGTGGAGATAAATTCCCGTGTACTTGGATGGCGCCTATTCCTTCATTGATATTAATAATATTTTTACTTATAAAAAAAAATGGTAGGGATAAATAATTCGGCGATCCAAAATGCGTTTGTGTTTTTGGCTGATATTATTTTAAGAGATGATTGTTTGCCACTTTGCCTGTGAATTCAAATTGAGCCATTGTGTTTCTATGGGGATGATGGCTGACCTCGTGAAGTTTGTTGTTTGGTGGCAAATATTTCCTGGAACTGGGTTCTTCCCAAACAAACAGGGGCTAACTGTGTTCCTTAAGGGAACTAGCCTTATAGGCGATTCTTTCATTGGACCGAGAATCGATTTTGTGAAACTAGCGTCATTTTGGTCCAGATATCTGAGTTTCTTATCAAAATTTTGCATTTAGTCCTTGAGGGGCCCCACACATCTAATGTGATCCGAAAATTATCCCTGTACAAGGCTTGAGAGCCTGTCAATTTTGTTAGCATCTTAGTGGAGTTGAGGTCTACATGCCAGTTTCTTGATCCACAACCATCTCATGGCCCATGGGGCATGAAGTTCTTGAAAGAGTTGAGAGTTAGGAGCTTGATTTGTGATCATGCCACCTAAACAATATGGACAAGCATTTGACAGTGAATGGTACTAAGAAATGGTTGAATTACACTTTGCCATTGTCAAGTCAAGAGAGAGAATAGTCAGTGGTAATTATGTCCTAGGGTTTGGGTCACATGCACTAGTTGATTTTGCTGATGTACAAAGTTGGCCGATGCTTGTTTTATGATCATGTGGAATTTTCAAAAGGCCAGTGTTGGTTAAAGCATCAAGCGTACTTAAGCACAAACACTGCCTAGATCCTAGGCACAAACATTGCCTAGAAAATGCAAGCACCTACCTGATTGAAGTAAATCACACATTTTTAGGCAATAACGGGCAACAACAAAATATTCATAAAATAAATTAAAAAAAGGTTTTAAAAAAGAAAGATAGTAATACATAGTTTGTCCACTAGCTCAATTTGTCAGAGTATTATCCAACATGGCAGTTAAGTGATCAACTAATCACATGAAATTCAAACATCTTATTTTTTCATAATTCTCTCGTGCTTTGCAAAATATATGCAACAATGATGTTTGATAGCCATAATCAAGATAAATTATGTGGTTGAATCACTATGTACTTAAAAAGCAATGACCAAAAAAGCACAAGAATTGTGGGAATTGTTTTGCATGCTAACAGTAGCAATACCATTCAATCCTTTTTTTTTTTTAAATCAGTAAAGCAATACAATGCAATCTTAAAAGTATAAAGTCATTCTCATCATTAAGCTCTCATTGGCATGCTTTTGTAAGTTTGCCTTGCTTGTGGTAAGCAAAGTGCTTTGGCCTGAGTCGCAACTAATTTGCACTTAGGTGCACTTTTACCAAAACTATAGAAGGGTGATCCTTCTTATGTTTTTTGAAGATAAATAAATGATTCCGTCACTTGATAGGATTTATTTTTCCTTTTTGGGAAATTTTCTTGTCCATTGGATCATATGAATCGATAATGATCTCACTGCTGTTTTGTTAGCATAGAACTTGGTAACTGCAGTAGCAAAATGTAGCAACTCAAGGAAAAGCCCAAATCACATTTGGGCTCCATATGGATAGCCAATATTACAATTGAAGTTTCTTGAAATCATTATAAACTGCAAAGATGTGATCCCATTCACCACCCTTTATACTAAAATTACTGTATTACAATCACCCTCCTAAATCCTTGAAGTCTTCATCAGGTCATTCAGTTGTAGGTTGGGATTGGCTTTCATAACATTTTTAACAAACTGAGGAAAAGTCGAAGCCAAAATTTGGGCTTTTACTCCATAGGACTAATCAATGTTTCAATTTTACTCCTTTGGAATCATTATAAACCATGAACTTTTTCCTCCTTGGTAATGTGGAATCCTGTTCACCGTCCTCTCATACTACATCTGGGATGTTATACAAAAATTTTAGAAATTGTCTAACTTCTCATCAATCTCTAACAAGAATAAGTATTAAGTCATATATGGTTCAATTGTGTTTCTCCTCATCTATAAATTTTATTATCCTCGTCAATAAATCTTTTTATTACTTGTCAAAAAATATATAGTTTGCTTTTGTGTTTCTTTCTTTTATAGGCCTAACACAACATGGTAACAGATTTTATAGATTCGAGAACAGCTTTAATTGTGGTGAATGTACTGAGTAATCAAAGAAGTTATGCCTTGAATACTGAATCTCTTCTTTCAGTTCTCTAAGAAAAGAGAATAATAAAATCCCTGCTTCATATTTGCAGCCATTGAAGGATGGATTATTCTGGTCAGTGGAATACATGAAGAGGCACAAGAGGATGATCTACAAAATTCTTTTGGTGAGTTTGGAGAGATTAAGAATTTGCATTTAAATCTTGATCGCCGAACCGGGTTTGTCAAGGTAAGCCCTAATTTACTTTGTTCTTGTATTAGCAGCAGTGATGGTGGAAATTTACATTTTCTTTTACGCTTAGACATCACTTTGCAGCTGATTTTGTATGATACCATCTTGAACATTGCTATGAAGTTAAACTGTATGTTGTAATCAGAAGCTAAAATGAAAATTCAATAGGTTGGTTGAATCGAACCATGTCCACTATTCTTCTTTGAATTTGGATGATACAGCATAACATTCCTCCACAATCTAGCTACTGAATGCCCAAGGAAAATTATTTACAAGATCATCATTATCATATTCTGCATTATCCCAAACGATGATTTTATGATTTTCTAGTATTGTTTAGTTTTTTACTTACCCATTAAATGGTCTCTGTGGCATCAGTTTTTAATGCCAAAAGCTACTGTATAAAGCATGGCCTATAAATGATCGGAGTGGAAATTTTTGGCAGTTTAACAAGTTTACACTTTTCAACAAATAATAAATCCTGTAATCATTCTCTTATTTCTAATGCTTCCCCTTTTTACGGAGTTAATAATTTAAGTGACATGAAGGCTTGATTGAGTTGAGTTGAGTTGAGTCATGTGCTTCCCTTTTTAACTTTTTCTTAGTGATGGTATCCATTTGACTTTATAATCAGCTGTTTTGTTTCTAATAAATTTGTAAGTTTGTGATAAAATTTATTATATCAAGGTAATTTGAAACCTCTCTTTTTTACAAGGGATATGCCCTAATTGAGTATGAGAACTTTGAGGAAGCACAGACTGCAATATCCTCCATGAATGGAGCAGAATTTCTGACACAAAGTATCAGTGTTGACTGGGCCTTCAGCAGTGGATCCTCAGCTAATGGAGCAATGAAAAGAAAGAATACAAGGTTTGCATGTATACAATTCTCGTTTTTCATTTTTTTGGGAATTAAGTGAGAGCATCTGTTTTAATAGAAGGAAGCCATGCATTGAATTTTAATTTGAGGGAAGTCCCTTTGGTAACAATTTATTTGATTGGTAAATAAAACTTTATTGATCATAAGAATAGGCAACAGCCCAAGTATGGGAGATACACAAGAGCATCACCTATGCGTGCTAATTTAGTTATACTAGACATTCACTTCGGTAACAATTAAAAAGCATCCCAGATATTTTAGGAGAATAAGATAAAATAAATGGATAATATTTCTTCATTTCTGTGGATATATGGAGAAAGTGGAGGGTGGAGGCCTGGGGATATTGTAAAGAAGAGAGAGAAATGTCAAGTGTCTTTTCCTGTAGTACAAATTTCTTTTCAAATCTCACGTATTTTCAAATGAAGGAATTGTGAGTCCCTTAATTTACTTATTAAAAAAAATGAAGGAATTGTTGGTGGAGTTGGAAATTCTGTTCATTACCTCCACTTTTCTTTCCTAATTTACTATCCAAATGGTGTAGGCCACTAGAAACATAGAATTTTCCCTTTGCTTTTTCTCTAGTGGTGAAAGAAATCATTTGTAGGTTCCATGCATGATTTGTTCTAATTCAGAGGTGCTTTACAAGTTCATTTTGAATGAAAAAAGTTGCTCTTCATGTGAAGTAACTAAGAGGCCAGTAGACTTATCTGCTAGGATTTGACCACATAGGATTGTCCCGTTCTTATAGAACCTGTCGGTAAAATACCCTATAGAGGGGTATGGAGCACACAGTTTGATGAAATGATTTAGATTGTAGGAAAAGAGTTTGCTACCCCTCCACACCATGCATTTGCATTGCATTTTGGCAAAATGGATGAGTGGAGTTCATGAGTGCTTTCTAAGTCTTGTCTGGGTAATGGGATCTTTTCAGATTTGGTTCTAAGAATTGGTGCTTTGAATTTTGTAGATGACAGAACGTAGGATTTTCATTTTTCTTTTTACTGAATTGTTATGTCGTGTATATTCTGCAACTCTTGACTATATTTGTGTCATTTAGACTTGGAGACAGTTCTTGTAAGCGTGCCTGCTGTTTGACTCAAACTCCAACTGTTTCTGAGTCAAATTGCACCAAAGCGTTTAGATCTCTTGGCGAATGATTTTGATGCCACATATCTTTGTTTCAGGCCACCTCGTGAACGTCGCTCGCGGAGTCCGAGGAGGAGATACTAGTGTGGCACGTGTTATTCTGTGGTGATGGTGCATGGATTTTAACTGATGAGGGAATCCCAATGTTTATGTCGGTTACGAGTAATGAAAGATTCCAGTTGCTGCTTTGATTGACTGGATTTATGGGTTTTTTTCTGTGTTTCGGGAGGGAACTCTTGCGGTTCGTCTCCCTTGTATGGCTTTTTAACCGATGGTTTGGCTCTTACACTAATTTTGGTGATCTGTGTTGCTGTTCCAACCAGGATTCTCATTAAGTAAGTTGTAATCTGTGTTCTAATTCCCTCACTCTCTTCCTGGCTAAGGTTTGGATTCTGAAGTTTCTGGCAAGGATATGGGCGAGGCAGTTTTAGGTTGTCTTTGTTACATCAATTTATGTTGGTTTCTTTGGGAGCTATCCGAATGTTTATAAAGGGAAAAAAGCTAAGGCCATTTTGTCACCGAAGTTTTGTCTTCAGAATTTCTACACCAATGTTTTCATTCAAAGAGACTAATATAGCACGTTACATTTGCTCTTGTTGAGAAAGATTCATTTATTTTATTTTCTTGTTTTTTCGGTTTTAACTATCTAAAGATGCCTATTAAGTCCGGGGGGTTATTTTCAAGTTCGTTGAAGATGCGCCATTTTTAAAAGGCAAATAATTTTATTATAATAATTCAGAGTACAAAAAGTGGGTATGAGGGACTTCTATAATCACGCCCAAAGTATTTATTTTAGGTGTTTTAGTACAAGAAAGGACATTTAACAAAGAGAATATAAGGAGAGGAAGCTGCGATATTGATGTAGTTTAGATCTCATGTTTTCTTGGCTAATAGTCTGTGCCCTGTAGTAGATCAACTTTGATGAACATCAACCATTGCCACCGTTTTGACTTCATTTGTTTTTTTAATCCTTTTTCCCACCATGGGGACAAAGAGATGAAGTTCATCGACTGAAAGTAACCACAGACAAAACAGCATCTCGCTTTTGGTACTAAACATTGCAGTTCGTTGGGCTCCTATTTTAAACAAGAATTCACTTCTGAAAATCAAAGAATATAATTCTTTTTTGGTGCATTAACATAGTCTCAGTACAATCTTGTAGTACATCTCCGGATACAAATACACATAATAAGAACAAACAGGGAAAACAAAACCCTACTTATCCACTACAAGGGGCATGCCACTGCCTGTCAAGTAACCTAAATGCCTTACAAAGTAGCGACTTGAGCAGCATTAAATTCAGGCCAAAATTAGGAGATGGAGCAGTCATTGACCAAGCATAACTTGGATTTAGCCTTTAGGTAAATTTGACAAGCCAAACCTTCGGTGCAGAGAGTCATCTTTGGTTCTGTTCTTTGGGATTTCAACGTTAATTTACGCCTGCCCATATTTTTCATGTTGTGTGACTCGAACGTCGAAGAGTTTTCAAGTAAATATGCCGTTTGTAAGCTCTAAACAGAAGTTTGCAACCCAGCCATATGCAAAGAAACAAATGAAGGGAAAAAAGTGGAAAAAAAAAGTCAACTGCTTGCTGGATGATCTTAAGATTTTTTCAGTAAAAATTAGGAGCAAGTGTTCACTACTGGGACACGTTTAACACATCATGAAATATAACAGGCTCATATTCAATCATTCAATGCTGTCACTACACTGCAAAAAATGTGAGGTTTTCAACTTCTTGGAGCAAAAAAATCTACACAAACTACTAAGTACCAAAACAACTCCGTTCAGATACTATTTCAACTACAACGGAATCCATGCATGTAGTTAATAACCCATCCACTGAATCTGCCCAAAATTCTTTTCAGATGATAAGACTAAAAACATGAAAAGTTTTCATTGTCTGCATTCAAGACTAAAAAGATTCTGTAAGGAGAATTGGGTCATGACTCATAACATACACGCTATACCTCTTTTGGCGAAAGTTCATCTAACTTTCACTAGCGAAGGATGCTTTATTTTTTCTCTTGTGCTTGGGTTTCACAGCATCCTTCAAAGTCTTCTCTCTGTTAGTCTGCAAAACAGTATCAGCTGCCTCAGTAGGTGAAGCAGAATTAATATCTTCAGGCGGTTCCACTGGCTTAACTTCACATGAAGAATTCTCTCCCATTGAATCCTTTTCATTTCTACTCGGTGTTGCTGTTCCTGCATGTTTATGCGTAACACATGTAAGATGGAGGCATCTCTCTCCCTCTCATCACAAACCTACCAACAGAGATAGTGTCCCATGGCAGGGTAAACATGAAGTAAAAACAGAACAAAAGAATATTGTAATTTTATGGAACGGATTAATGGAAAATTTATTAGCAACACTTGGGAGAAGAGACAAGGGACGAAAGAAAGTGGTGTGAGGAACTAGGAATAGGGCTGAAAGTTGGTTGGTTTGGACCGGAGAAACTGACCAGACTGAACCAAGACTGAGAGTAGTCTGAGATCGGTCAGTCTTGGTCCATGAAATAGAAGATCGAAAGTTTTTGGTCAGGTCCCAGGGTGGGGTTTTTCCACCCCGGACCAGACCAACCAAATAGTAAAATAAAAATGTTCTATTTTATATATATTATTTATATAATAATTGTATAATTAATTATGTAATTTTCATCTAACCTATCACTATTTACAATATAAAATTTTAAATATGTAAATTGTAATTACAAATTAATATTAATGTAATTAACTAATATAATTCACCACTAATTACTAACATCTACATCTATGATCTAATTAAAGTTCTAATTTATTAGATAAATTTTTGTAAAATACCTAAGTTGCAACTTGCAAGGGAGTATAAAGCAATTACAAATATTAATGTAATTAACTAATGTATGATATGAATATCAATTAACTAATCTATCACCAATTCACCATTAACTAATTACTAACATCTACATCTAATTAAAGTTCTAATTTATTAGATAAATTTTTGTAAAATACCTAATACAATTATTTATTAATCATATACAAAATGTAAAAACTAAAAAGTTTAATATATTGACAATTATCATAATACATTGACATATTCTAAGTTAGTAACAAATTAGCAACTAACATCATCAATATAATTATAATTAATTTTTTTTAATGAGTTAGTTACATAATCCACATTAATAATTCACTTAATTTTAATTTAGTAATTTAAATAAATTTTTTTAATTAATTTATCTGAAAAGAAAAGAAGAAAAATTAAAAATAATTGGGCCGGACCAAACGGATAGGTACCGGTCCGGTCCCTATGGATGTTCGGTTCGGTCCGATCCAGGGAAAATGATGGACCGAAAATTTCGGTCCATCACCCTCCCAGACTGGACCGACCGACTTACACCCCTAACTAGGAAGAATACATCAAGGTGAGTAAAATGTTGAGCATTTTCCATTATTTATTTATTCTATCTTTTTGCTTAAAAGCAGCACAGTTTTTCTTTATTGATGGCCATCATGTATTTTACACATGTCGATTGGAAGGAAAAAACAGTTACTAAGCTTTTGCCAGAAAGACCAATACAAACATAATCGTTAAACTTGAAAGTTATTCAATGAGCAAGGAATAGTGTTTCACCACGTGAAGCAAGAGAAGCTTTCAGGAAATCTGCATTGACAACCCCAGAGTAAGGATCCCTGATGGGGAACAGAAAAAGAAACTAAAATAATTAAAATTGAATGAACAAAATGGGCTCACTCCCTTCGATAATGTTAAGCACTTATCAGTAAGAGAAGATTATCTGAAGCAAGGTCACAAATTTTGAATGGACTAACATACCAACTAGATGGCCCACCAATGAAGTTCTTAGCATCTCCCCCAGTTTGCCCTCGTTTGGATGATTTGGTTTTACCTTCTATGTCCATACTTTGATCTGCCACACATTTCTCAGGTATCAGCTTTGATCTGTCACTAACATCCTTCTGATCAACATATTGGCTTTGCTTCCCTACACTCACAGCAGCTCCACTGACATGTGAAGAAACAGAAGTAGTGTGGCGCTTGATCTTCCATGATGCTCTTTCTGTGTTGTATGATTCAACCTACATCACTTTGAAGAAGCAAAATCAGAATAAAGAAAGACAGGATCAATTCAGCAAGTAAGCTGCCAGATCGTGACCTCAAACATGTCCAACAAGAGGTAAAGTCTTCAGCAGACTAAATTGACCAGGACAACCACATATTCTTTAAACCCTGACATGAC
Organism: Cyclocarya paliurus; assembly: GCA_029856935.1. Classification (NCBI taxonomy): domain Eukaryota; kingdom Viridiplantae; phylum Streptophyta; class Magnoliopsida; order Fagales; family Juglandaceae; genus Cyclocarya; species Cyclocarya paliurus. The sequence goes on along the minus strand of CM056958.1, from coordinate 2,951,657 downwards.
AACAATTCCAAGGTTTGCACAAAACTCATTTAAAGAGAAAACTTAAACCCCCCCCCCCCCCAATTTCTTCCGTCACTCCTAGTTCAATAGTGAAATTATTAAAGTCAATTATACCTCAGCTCTCAAGCTACACTCTCGCAAGCATAATGTTTTTAGCCTGATTGCTCCATGAAATAACCATAAAAGTGACCACTTGGAGTTGTATTAAAGACACTGGAACTTGTTACACTTAGTGTCATTGCTGCAACACTATGGCCAAACCTTGTTCTCTGCTTAAAAATCTTATTATGTTTCAACTTGTAATTTTCACCTCCACATTATCAGGAAATGGACACAATATTAGCACTGGCTCACTAGTAACATTTTGATAGGAAACACAAATAATGCTATCCGGATCATAGGCCACTAATGGCACTTCTACTGTTGTAAAACTGGATACCACTTGAGAGAACCAAGAATTGAGCAGAACAACCAAAAAAATAAAATCCCTTTTTTTTATAGGTATGAAAATAGCTATCAAATCTATTAACATAAATCATAAAGGCAACATGTTAATAATTAAGTTAGAATGGTTAATCATTGACTAATTCTAAAATGCCTTTGTATTTAATCTGGTAAAGATGTAGCTGTATGCAATAGGAGAACTAATAAATGAATTGCATTACCAAACTTGATAAATTTAATGGTCAAATAAATTCTCCATGGTTTTCCTTTCATCTTGTACAAAAAACTCATTCCATAGGGGAAAACCCACCGCATTTTTAATCTTGGTAGTTATATCATATGCCTTCTGTCCAGCAATTCTCAAACATTGCATGATCACGCTCTGCAAAACACCCTCCCCTCCAGCTTTTTGAATAGCACAAACATCATTATTTGCATTAAGTGTAGCAGTCATTCTTCCCCCCATAACAGCCTCTTCATAGTGGGTGGGGTCTATCACCTGCATGGCATCCCCATTAGATTAGAACAAGATCTAACGAATGGAGCTAAACTCCTCGTTTTATATGCCTTATTGACAGAGAGAGCACTTGCATACCACACTGCTCTCATTACTGAAAAATGCAAATGTAACTGCTATAGGGAGGTGATGGACTATCAAAGGAAGTGGCTCCCTTACCTGTCAAAAAGCAATATGTTATTTCAGCAAGGATAGGATCTCAATTATATAGTTACTCAGAAAAAGGATTATGAGGCGCTAGCATGGCATAATAAAAGCTCAGGTTAACAACCATGTACACCCACTTTTGCTTCTCTAACTCTTGAGGACAGTGTTTTCATGGATATCCATTTGGAGATAGACTGGTCATGTTCCCTCCTATTTTCCATATCCCCCTCACTACCAGCTAAAAATACATAAGAATATACAGCATCAATGCCTACAAGCTTCTCACATCACCTACATACAATGTCTTATGGTCATATATATGAATTAAAAAAAAAAACCCTCCTAGCCCCGAACAACTAGAATTTGCAATCACCCTGTTAATTGAACACTCGACAAGTCTATCAAAGCTACTCACAGGTTTCGATCATGTAGTTCTCATTCTCATCAAAGATATAATTTTGTTTTCTAATTCCCATCAGAGATACAAAAATTGATAGGTAGAGTTAAATTGTGGAGCGGTTTCTGAATGTAGAATCGTAGACTACTTAAATCCACATCTGAGGTAGTAACTGGGTCTTATCACAAAGGAAATAAATTATAGCCGTTGCTTTTCAGCTCAAACAGAAACATTTCAAAGTTCACTGTGTTTCCTTTTTTGATAATTACACTATGTGTTTCCTTTAGAATATCTGATAGACCAGGGATGTTTATTGCAAAACGCTTCTAAGATTAATTCCCAGATATTTGTGGAGCAGACCTCAGCTGGGTGCACTAGCACTTCCTGGCCATCTTCTCCTCCTAATGAACACTCGGGCCTCCTGAATGTCAAGAGCGCTGCCAAAGCAGCAATATTAGCGGCATCAACAAGGTTTCTGTTTTCAAAATAGATGAATAAATGCCAAATATTAGTCAAAAGAAAAAAAGTGTTGAAAAATCAACTGCTACAGCATACTCAGCAAAGCCTCAAGCCAATTGAAAAGTAAATTCACTGTAAAGGGAAATATTCAAGCTTACCCCCCGTTATCTAGAATGTGGAGATCAACACGGACTGCCCATACTAACTTCCCAGGAAGGACACAAAGTGATTCTGTATCCACTGCCCTGCTTTCCCTGCACAAACACATTACACCTTAAAAAAATTCACTCCAGCTAAGAAGCTGCCCGGGAAAAGTTTTTTTTAGCTTTTCTAAGACAGAAAACATATGCTGCTATGTCTCCTTCTATTCACTAACACGTTCCTGCTACAAGCAACACAGCGGAAGCAACTTGTTCTACATTTATGCATTGTCACGAAGAAACATAGCGAAAAAAGATGTTCGGATTTTTGACATACCATGACGTAATTTGCTAATTTTAAATCGGTTCATTGAACCTTGGAATTTCAGGCAACGTCATTGAAAAATAATGATCATCAAAATGTCTGAAAAGATTTTTTATTTATTATTTTTTTTTTTTTTGTATCAGTAAAATGTCTGAAAGATTATCAAGAAAAGCATGATAAAAACACAAAGGTGAAACGAAAACAAAACAAAATCACCTCAGACCACGGTCTATTACGCGTCCCAACTCCACAGCAGCCTCTCCGGGACGGCCCGGCTCGAAAGAAGGATCAGCCATTGGAGAGAATTCAGTGAAGAAAGAAAGCGTCCCCTCATTAGGTCTGTCCTTGTACGGCTGGACCAATTGGGCAGTCACAAAACCCATCACATGGGTCTGTCCCAACTGTACCTCCGCCGAGCCATCCTCTCTGCAACTCAACAAGAAATAGATAAGAAACCAACCAAACCAGCAAAACAAGAAGGGAAATAGCAAGAGTAGAAGGAATTGATGTCTCCGGAAAAGGAGGAAAATGGTTGCCTGCCGAATTTGATGGAGAGGTTGCGGTAGTCGAAAGGACGACGGCCGTCGATACGGAGGTCCGACTGCAAAGCAGTCTCGATAAATTTCTTCTCGTTCACTGTTAAACGCCATGTATTGGCCAATCTCGGCTCCATTTTTAGATAGTCAGCTGTGTGTTTGCCTGTACGAATCAGAGGGAATAGGGAACTGGACAGGGTGAAGAACAAAAACCCTAGAGTACGTTACCTTTCCTTCCGGTAAAACCCTATAAACCTTGAGGCGCGTTTGGTTTCCAGCTATTTTCAAATTTTAATTGAGGTTTCACTTATTTTAAATCATTTTTACGATTTTATTTCAAATGAAGATAATTGTGTAAGATTAAAAGTTCAATATTTTTTTATGAATTTGTGTCTAAAGATATTATTATAAAAAATGTTAAAATATAAAAATATATATATTTAAAAGAAGAAGACGGTATCCATAATGATTTATATATATTATAAGAAATATATATATATATATATATATATATAAAAAATTCTTAAAACTGACAATTCCGCTACCAAAACTAGTAATCATTACAAGAACAATTATTGGAACGTAGAATGCCCCCATAACCAGCTAATCTAAGATTACCTTTTGAGACAGCCTTAATATTAAAGGTGGGTTTGGATGTTAAAATGAGTTGAGTTGAATTAAATTGAGATGATAAAATATTATTAGAATATTATTTTTTAATATTAAAATTATTTTAAAATTTGAACAAGTTGAATTATTTATTATATTTTGTATTAGGATTTAAAAAAGGTGTAATGATGAGTTGAAATAAGTTGAGATGAGTTGAGATGAGTTGTGTAACCAAACGCACCCTAAGTTTGAGAGTACCCAAGAGAGGTGAAATCTTCTTGTCAAATGGATTTTAGGCATTGTTGATATTAGACATAGGAACTTTAGGCTTTAAAAGAGGATAAAAGTCACGCATCTATTTCTTAATTTTATTAATAATAGTAATGGCAGTAGTATCAAAACTCTCAAATCTTAAGGAGATGCTCAGGTGGCTGTTAATGCAGTTAATGGTCAGGTGGAAGACTTATCCTATTTTGACAGTGTCATAGAAGATTTGAAGATCCAGTTGAAGGAGTGGCCTAACTGGTCAGTGAGTTATACAAGAAGAAACACAAATACAGTAGCACATACCTTTGCAAAAGAAGCTTTACAATTACAAATAGGTATAGAAAAGATTTGGTTAGAAGAGTTTCCTTTTTGTATATCAGGTTGTTTATAGAGAGATTTTTGCAGTGTAAGCAACGTTATTTGAATGAAGGAGGAGGTATTACTTCAAAAAAAAAAAAAAACTCTCAAATCTTGCTTTATTACTTGCCAGCCATAACTCCAAAAAATTAAAAAAAAGAAGCAAAGGTAGCAAGCGAGCAAGATAAATTGGTCAGAACTCTTAAAAGAAGATCATTAATGAATAGCCTTACTTTTCCAACATCTAGAATTCTAAAGAGTGTGACCAAAGACAAAAAAGTAATTGTTTTTGGCCAGAGAGCCGTCCAAAAAATATGATTTACATTTTTGATAGAACCCTCAGAACAAAAAGAGTATTTAGAAACCATAGGCATCCCACATTGTTGCTTTATCATCAAGAGGGATTCCATTATACCAAAACATCCAAATAGAAACTGAAATCTTGGTAGGGAGGATATGATCCCAAACAAAACTCGTGGTTGTGTTAATTGGGAAGTGATCCTGCAAAAGGTTCCGAGCATATTTAGAAGAGAAATTACCATCATTAGAGTGTTTCCAAACTCTAATATCACAGCCAAGCTTAAGAGAGATAGAGTAGTGGTTAACTTCTTGAGTTAGAGAGAGGTCACCCAAAGTAGAGAGTATAGGAGAATTCCAACAAGTAGGGGAACAACATATCTAAGAAGGAGATAGGGGTTGCTGATATGAAAGCCTTTCTCAGCTAAGGAACCGGCCCCAGTTCGGTTATCATACCAAAAACTTAAAACACATTCTCTAGTTTTTCATTGACTTTCCTGATGAATGATAGGGAGATAGTGATATGAATTAATCTTCGTAGAAGCCACTGTTTGGGAGAAACCATTACACACATTACGTGTCCTCACCAGATTTAAAGTTAAAGTCAAGTGATGAGAGAGAGAGTTGCAGAGAGATGAGAGAGAGAGCGAGTTACGAGAAGAGAGAGAGACGGATAAGCGGATGGTGAGAGAGAGAGAGTTGCAGAGAGATGAGAGAGAGAAGCGAGTTGCGAGAAGAGAGAGACAGAGAAACGAACGATGAGAGAGAGAGAGAGAGTTGCGAGTGATGAGAGAGAGAGCGAGTTGCGAGAAGAGAGAGCGAGTGATGAGAGAGAGCGAGAGTGATGAGAGAGAGAGTTGCAGAGAGCGACAAGAGAGAGAGAGAGAGTGATGAGAGAGAAAGTGAGAGTGAGGAGAGAGAGAGCGAGGAGAGAGAGAAAGAGTGATGAGAGAGAAAGAGCAGTGAGAGAGACGAGAGCAACGAGGAAAAAAAAAAGAAAAAAAGAAAAGAAAAGAAAGGATGGGAGGAAGCCATGTAGTGAGTGCACAATGTGCACCACTACAGTGGCTTCCGTATAGCATTGCTCTAGTGATATATAACATTTCAAGAGCTGGAATGGTAAGGCTTTGTCGTGAAAATGTCAAGGGAGGAAGCACTTCTCATGCATTTATGGTGAAGAAAAGTAGTTCAAGTAGAAGTAAAATTGAGAAAACAAGAAGCTAATTTACAATGAAGGGCTTTGAGGATATCATGTAAGTTTCTAATACTAAGACATCTTTCAAGGATAGAACGGGTAAAATGATGCCAAGAGATTTAGCTTCTTTTGGTATGACCACCAACCTCCCTATAGAAGAAAGTAGCAAATGCTTTATGAATGGAATCAACGACTTCTTTGGGTGGATTGAGAACAAAAAGGATGTGTATAAGAATGAAGGGAATGACAGATTTTATTAAAGTGATCTTCCCTCACGTAGATAATAAATGTCATTTTCATCCAGTTGTTCTTTTCCTAATTTTGTTTAAAATAGAGTCAAAAGCAAAGATAACTTACTATAGGAGAGGGGGCTTCAAGATATATAATGGGAAACTTAGCCTGTAACACCTAGGTCCTGTACCAAGTCCAAGCCAAACACGAGTTCTATAATTTTATTTTATGTTTTTTTTAGGTTAATATGTATGGGAGGCCCACTTGAGATTTAACGAGTAATTTTGGAATTGGCTACGAGCCCAAAATTTGTTAGGATGGAATATAAATTTTTATTAAGCTTGATAATTAGGTTAAATCTAATTAATGTTTTATGCACCAAGTAGAATCTATTTATTTGGTAATTGGCCCGAAAGATTTTATGGAACAAATTGGGCTATTTTAGAATTTGAATGAGGTCCTTTAATATTTATTATATACTCGATCCATGAAAATATGAACAAACCCATTTTGTTACACCACCAAGATGTAGGCCCAAATTTTTCGAAATGGACCCAAAACTCGTAGCCCACAAGCTAAGCCCAAAAGCATTGCCTTAGGCACGTACATAACTCCATGCACGTTGATCTCTCCCTTCTCTTTCATTAGGGTTTCCAACAACGTGTATATATAGGTAACCATACACTAAGATTACACTACATGCACAATGGTTTCTCCCACGTCTCACGACTTTGCACTCACGGTCTCCCCTCAGCCCCCTATAGCACGAAACAATGGACTCCAAGCAAACTAGAGTTGCTACTGCACCACCGTAGGATAGCCCCATTGCCAACTCCTCCACACGAGCCACCCTGCTTCTCTACGTAGCAACGCCACACAAAGAGTCCAGCACCCTCACAATCTCCACTCAACCACGGTCACCAAGAAACAACTCTGCACACTTCAAGCTTCAAAGCCCCGTCACACCCAGTCGAACCAAAACCAACACATGACGAGAAAAGCTATTCAACCATGGTAGCCAAGCATTGTAACTATTGTGTAGTTACAACCACGTGACCTCCATGTCCTCTGTTTCCCTACACCAAATAGAGTAATTCCATAACTTGAACCAGGCACCATTACATCTCAGGAAAGCCACCGCATGTTGCCAGCCCCCACCCCGACGTCACCACCTGCACAGAAAGTGTCGCTGAGCACCTTACACCACCCCAAGCCGCCGCTTTCTCCCGATAACCTCTCACTTCTCCCTCACGCTGTGTTCACTTTCTCTCTCTCTCTTATCACTTTCTCTCTGTTACACGGTTTGGGTAGGGTGCTTTATGAGTCATACCTTTTAGATCCCAACTTTCCCAAAGAACCCATACATAATTATGGTCATTTCCCAAAATACCCTTGTAAGTATGTTTGTTATATGTTGGGCTTGGTTTATAATTTACTCTGTCAAAGCTTTGTTTTAAGTATAAATATTATTACAGAAGATAGCTAGGGATTTAAATTACATTTCTTATTATTATATTATTTAGTATAAAAAAATTTTATAATTGAATTTCAGTAGTAAGTAATGAGTGTTTAATTTTATTTTGAACTTTTTAAATCTAATTAAGTCTATTTTATTAAATTTCATATTTATGTAAGTTACGTGTCTAATTTTATAGGTGAGGATTGATATTCGTTCGACACTATTGTGAAAAATTCAGAAAAGTTAGAAGTATAGATAAGAGGGGTTCCTATGTTAGACTTTGCATAAAAAAAAAAATGAATTGAGATTGATTTTATGAAAAATGAGCATGATATATTTTGAAAAAAAAATGTAAAAACAACGTCAGTGATTTATTCTGCATTACTTATGAAATCTGTATAAAAGATGAAATTATTTTTGTTATGACTGGAGTAGACGAGCAAAATTTTTGGCATTCTATTTCTGACAATGCAAAAAAATCAAATCTGAAATCTGAAAATTTATATATATTATGTGAAGATGATCTGAATTGATTTTGAATATGTGAAAATGATATGAAATTATTTAGTACTATATTTTGATATGATGTGGTGTAACAACCCGATTCTAAGATTAGGCCATAAGATATGTTTTATGTATTTTTCTTATAACTATAAATATATTATTATTATTATTATTATCATCATCATCATCAGATTTTACATTTTTCAGTTTAATAAGATTATTATCATTTTATTTTTAGTATTTTATTATGATCCAATTTTGTAATAGCCAATAGAGTTTTGTTTGAATTTAAACTTTATTTCTCCCTATCTCCACCCGTAAGCTTCAATTTCATCTCCAAATCTCATCTTAGTTTTTCCTCCTCATTGACCATCAAAACCAACTCTAAAATCCTATCAGCAAACATTTCTTTCTCCTCTATGAAAATCCCACGATGACCCTTTAAAATAAACACACAACCTTTCAAGCCCTCGTATCAAATCCCCTGCAAGCTGCCAACCCGTAAGCCTCATTCATATCTCTTGATCTTATAATCCTAACCTCATACTCATCTTTATCCCCTAATTGATAAATTCAAATCCTAGTGGGAGACGAATTCATATTAGAAAACACTACCATATATCTTCCCTATCATCTATAAGAACCTCACTAACCGTCTGTTATTTTTATCATACTCAATCTCAGCAAAAAACCTAGGAAAAAAACTCGTAAAACAACCCCTGTGTTTTTGCCCAGCCACGGCCAACACCACCGCAACCTCCCTCTTGGCCACCAATAGCCACCTTGACGGACCACCCTCCATGGCCACAGAAACAGCCGACCAACTCAGTCCCGTCGAGCCCACTTCTCCCGGTAAGCCACGACCGTTCGCCATTCTCCCTCTCTCGTTTTTGGTAAAACATCAAAGTTTCTCTATCTAGCTCTCACTTCCTCTCTCGGCGTCGCACCACTCTATCCAGAGGACCACCCAGCCGCGTCGCTAGACCTTCCCCAGCCACCCAGAGCAGCCGCACGTTAGCCCCTCCTCTCAGTGAACATTGCATGTCTCTCTCTATCCCGAGCCCTCTGTTTCCTTGCGCACGGCCTTTTCCTTCTTTATTTTGTTCGATGTGTTCTAAATCTCCAAATCCTTTGTTGCATAACAGGCCTTTGGGCTCTAAGCCCATGCAGCCAGTGTTTTTCCTAAGATAAAGAATGTTGGGCTTACTTTTTAAATCATCTTGCAATTTTTAATTGGGCTTTGGACTCATGTGCATTTGAGTATTTTATTTGTTGTTGGGTTGAGCTTAATATTTTAAAGGTGAGTTTTTACTTAAATAAATATATTAGTCAAATGCTCATTTTTATAAGAAAGTGTTAAAGAATTTGAAATATATTTTAAAGTACTTTTGAGCCTAATATTTTGTTAATATTCCTTTGTATATTTAGTAGAATTTTAATAAAATTATTATGTTAAGGATATTCATATGATGTTAAAATTTATTAGATTTTTTATAAGAATGAATAATTATATTAAGAAAGGAAACCTATTTTAAGAATTGAAGTTTTTATGACTTATTTCAAATAGTCTAAGTATTCTACTAAATTATAATATGTTATTAGTATTTTAAGTAATTTAAAATATCATGATTTATTGATTATGGTGTTAAATAAAATATTTATTTGACTATCTTCTAGATTATGAATTTAATTAAATAGGTTATTAGTACATGTCGTTCCTAGACAGATTTAGTGATATTTAATACTGTGTATAGATAACGAGTTACGAAGTGAGATTTAAAAAGAAGCCCAACAATGTAAGTAATTTGATCACAAATTAAAATCATAACAGTTCAGCTTATATATAAGTATTATTCAAGTCAGTTCATTGACAGCCATTATTTATGCACCACTCATATCATATGCAAACATTTCATCCAACATAGCATTCGATCATGTCATTCCGCATCATGTTCAAATTCAGAAATTATAATTATGTATGTATTATGTCATGCATCTTATGTGTGTAAGACACATAAGCTATCTTAAATTTAAATGTAAGATAAAATCAGATCAATTAATCAGATGATTATTCAGATGCATGGTACCAATGCAGTTCAGATCAGGGTGGATGTGCAAGCCTGGTTCACCATAGTATGCCAGAATACTATTAGCGGCTCCCCTTGCTGCAGCGGGATGTAGGGCCTATGCACAACTTTGCACACATGGTTAAGTGTGTTGGCCAGTCAGAACAGTCAGTTAAATCAGATCAGTCAGTTAACTCAGATCAGTTAGTTAATTCAGATAAATCAAGTCATGCATAGTATAAACATCAATATGAACAGTCATGATTTTAAGCTCTCAGCATGACAACTTTTTATGAAAACCTTATGTTTAGTATGTTAACGTTGTGATGGATTCTTATTGAGTATTCGACTCATTTTTATTTATTTTCGTGTTTTTAACCATCCAGGTGAGGATGATAAATAGTTTTTAACCACTCAGGTGAGGATGATGAATACGAGCAGGCAAGTCAGGATTAGAAGGAACAATTGTTTTAGTTTCAGACATTCTAGAATAAATTGTTTTTATGACATTTTTTTTTTCAGTTTATTCATTTAAATTTTTGGAAGACATTTTTATTAGACAGTTTTTATGAAATAAATTATAATTTCATTTTTTAAATATGAGATCTCTTGTTGGGTTTATTTTATGAAAAACACGTGACACTCCTAATCTATGGGAATGGGGTATTACATGTGGCATCTGAAAAATCTTTAACATGACTTTCTAATTCTGTATATGATTCTATTTCTGGTCATGATCCGATGATTCTGATTGTGCTTTGCTCTGATATATGGCCCTGCCACGGGTGATAATAGTGACCTCTGAGCCTGTTACGGGTGATAATAGTGATCTTAGACCCTGTCACGAGACATAATAGTGACCTCTGGCTCTGCCACGAGATATAATAATGGTTTCTGTTTTGAGTGCATTCGCTTTGGTATCAATGCTCCGTCCTTTCAATGCTCTACATAGTGTTCTCATTAATTTTGAGGCCTTTCGGAGATTAATTTTGATAATTGACCAATCGTCCTCTCAATGCTCCACATAGTGTTCCCATTGTTCTTCAGAGCAATGTCATGATCTTGAAATCTAGAATCCACAATGGCCATAAATTGTGGCATTACCTCTTCCATATTCGGTTTATTCTCTTGTTGTTGATTTTGAAAATCCAGTGGAGGCTTGGCAACATTTTGGGAGTTGCACCATGAGAAATCTGGGTGGTTTCGCCATCTTGGATTGTAAGTGTTGGAATAAGAATTTTTTTGTCATTGGTAATTCGACACAAAGTTTGCTTACTCTGAACTATTGTTGGCGAATGGATTTCCCACTTGACAATTTACCTCCATATGATTCCTTGCACAACATTCACAAATTGCATTAGTAGATTGAATGAAACTCACATTAATATTGTCTAATTTCTTAAATAAAGTTTCAACTTGAGTAGCTAAAGAAGAAAAAGAATCAATTTCATAAACTCCCTGAATTCTTTTTGGTGTCACTCGATCCATTGGCCAAGGTAATTGTTGGTTGCCATCTCCTCCACCAACTCATATGTGTCTTCCGGTGATTTTTTCATCAACGTCCCTCTGGTTGCTGCATCAATCATTGTACGTGTTATAGGCTGCAAACCATTGTAGAAGGTTTGCACTTGAATCCAAACAGGAAGTCCATGATGTGGACACTTTCTAAGCAATTCTTTATACCTCTCCCAAGCTTCATAAATTGACTCCATATCAAAATTGGACAAAAGTGGTGATATCAGTTCGCATCTTCACGGTTTTGGCTGGAGGAAAGAACTTTTCTAGAAATTTTTTAGCCAACTCATCCCATGTAGTTATGGTTAACGGTGGAAGTGAGTTTAACCATGCCTTTGCATTATCTCTCGAAGGGAGAATGGAAAGAGTTTCAATCTAATAGGATCATTAGAAAATCCGTTATGTTTAAAAGTATCACAAAACTCCATAAAATTAGATATGTGAGCATTTGGATCATCATGTGGTATGCCACTGAATCGCACCGTTGAGGCCACCAATTGAAGAATGGCTGGCATTATCTCAAAGTTATTGGCTTGAATGGCAAGCCATCTAATGCTAGAAGTAGTTCCGGTGACCAATGGGACAACATAATCTCTCAAAGTCCTATTTCCAAGTTGATTTTTCATTATTTCGTTCTCGATTGTGGAGTCATCATTCTTCTCTTTATTCAAACGATGAAGTGTGTGCTAAATTTCAGGGTCAAAAGGTACTAAATCCAAGTTTCGAGTATGTCTCATGCACAACTCGAGAAACCTGAAAATAAAAATAAAAACAAAATTAAAAATTAAGACTAAGATAAAGAAAAATCAAATTAACCTATAACTAGTTGGTATCAAAAGTAATAGAAAATAAATAATCTCCGGCAACAGCGCCTAAAACTTGATGTGAAATTTTGCAAGTGCATGAAATCGTAACAAGTAATATAGTGATAAAAAAGGATGTCGAACCCACGAGGATTATTTACCTATTAACTATTGAAATTGTTCTAATTCTAACTTATTTGAAAATTAATAAGATTGGTGGATTTTGAATTTTAAAAAAATAAAAACAAATGAAATGAAATTAACAAATGAAAACTTTATCAAACACTTAAAAAGAAGAAGATTTCATCCAAAAAGAAAACGCTGAGGCATACAACTCACCTAACCAATCCAATCACAAATCCTAACCATACAATCAATCAATTATCATTCTATTTGACGTCAAAATATTCTAACTTATCTAAAACCCTTTCTCAAGTAGAATTAGAATTACCCAACATATAATAACACGTAATATGTCTATGCGAATTCAAAAGCATTTGAGCACATAAATTACATTGACACATTCTTATCTTTAGTTCAATTCATGGCATACATCATGCATCATCTCTCGAATTAACATGCATAACAAATCACTTAACTATTGGCCAGATAATTGAAAACATTAAAGTCAATGATGTAAACTCAAAATGAATGATGAAATTATGATCACATAGAAATAAGATTAATAATTGTCATGGAGAGGCTACATCGTAGCCTTAACAATATAAATTAGCTCATAATAGAATCAAAACAAACCATAATAACTCTTAAATTTATAATGAAAATTGTACAAAGAGGAGATGAAAGAGTTAAGAAGGAAACTGTATGTAGATCGAGAATCTCAATCGTCTACAAACTCCAATTCGGCCTCCGTCTTCTTCTTCTTTATTCCAAGCTTTGAATTCATCTCCAATGGTAAAAAAAACTCCTTTTCACTAGACTCTGGTCGTCCTCCAAATTTCTCTAATTTTCTTCCTTCATCAAAACCCTCTCCCTTGTTTCCCAAAGTAGGATTCTCAATTCGGCAGTTTTTCGACCTCTGACTTGACACTTTCTTTTCTCTCTCTAAATATTCGTTTGCGGGAAAGTCTTCAACATGAAAGTTATAGCGTTTTGTCCTAACTTTCCGTCGACATCAAAAGTTTCCTTATTGGAGTTTTCTAACAAATGACGCCATTTTAATTAATGTCATTGGGCTGAGGCACTAAATTTAGAACCTAAATGGTTCCATTTTATATCACCCAAATGGTGCCATTTCGGTTGAAATGGGTTGGAGTGTTTTTAGGCTTAGCCGACTGCTCCATTTTGAGCTTTTTTATTTTATTTTTTAAAACTCTAAATTTAAATTTTGTTTAAACCATAATTTTTTTTAATTTAAAAAACAACTTTTTTCTAGCTCTTTTAAATGCTAAATTTAATTGTTTGCATTGAATCATTAATTAAAAATTAACAATGACTAATTTACCAATATTAAGTTATGTGCAATTTATAAGTTAATACTACTAACCATTGTTCTATATCTGCAATTACATACCATCATTTTCCTAGTTACATACTTCTATATTAGAATCTACATAATAGATTAATAGTCTTATAATAGACACATTATAGATGATACATGACTCACTATTAGTTAGTCGAGTTTCATCTACCTTAACATATGTAATATGTATGATAGTAATACTATGATGTGTAGGGTATATATACAATTGATTATTAATCTATTAATATTATTATTTAACAATTATCAAATTGATTACTAGTCTATTATTATTCTTGAATTTAATTATATAAATTCTATATTAATATCTGACTTATTTTAATACTAGACTTATACTATAATGTCTAATTACATGTTATTATATTATAGTATTACATATTATTATATTATACTAGTGTCTAACTTATTTATATACTATACTTATTTCTTGTATCTAATAACATGTTATTATACTTTGGTAAAAAATAACATGTTATTATACTTTGGTAAATTAGTATTATGTGTTATCAACTTATTATACTAGATTTATTTTTATACTAGTGTCTAATTTATTTTTATGCTAGACTTATACTATAGTGTAATTACATATTATAATAGTGTCTAACTTAATTTTATACTAGACTTATTTCTAGTTTTTAATTACATGTTATTATATTATGTATAGTAGTAATACTATCATGTTTACATATACAAAGTATTATTAATCTATTTATATTGTAGTTTAAGTATATTATTTCATAATAATTAGCTCATACTATTATATTATTGAATTTAATTATATAAGTCCGAGTTATATGATTATATTAGTATATGTTGTCAATATATAGATAAACACATATTTTTATAACATATATTCGGAGTTAGAGTCGGAGGGTAAAGTTGGAGTCGAAATTGGAGTTAAAGTATAAAGTTAGAGTCGGATTGAATCGGAGTCGGTTTGAAATGAGATTTTCAAATTTTTACTCATCCTTAATTTAGCACGTAAATAAAATGAATTTGTGAACTAGTTTGTTTTCATTAAAAACTTATTGAGGAGGGGGAACTTGTTGAAAATTAGAGATGTATAAAGCCAAAACTACTAAACATACTTTAAAGGATATAAATGAATGAATAAAATTAATAGAATTATTGGATACATCTTAAGATTTTGGCTTGCATCCTCTTAAGATTTTATTGGATAGATTTCGTTAAAAAATAAATGAACAAAATTAATATAAAATTCTCCTTATTTCACCACTTTCATTGATCTTGTCTATTTATTTTTTAATAAAACTTATCCAATAAAATTTTATTAAACCAAATTCTAGAATAAAGTGTCAATCGGAACAGGCTCTTCTTAAGAACCCATGGACTTTGAAAGCAAACCTAATAGCGGTAAAGGAATTGAAAACTGACAGCAACAGTCATAATAATAGCCCTCACATTAATTTCCATTCACTTCCACCCATCTCATCTCTTCCAACCTAACTATTAAACTCTCACACACATACATGCACATGCAAGCAGTCTCTCTCTCTCTCTCTCTTCATTATTTTCGTATGCCCATCAATTCACGGCAGCAGTCCTTGTAGGTGGTCGTCCTGTCTGGTGACTGTTGCTCGATCGCACATGTAAATAAGTTGTCTCTCTGGGTTTACTTGTTCTTGGGTGTTCTTCTTGAAGACCTTGGGCTCAAGATCAGTACAGGGTACTGGAGCAAAATGGAGATAGAAGTTCCTGCTAGTAGTGGAAGTGGTGGTGCTGGTGATGCTGAGAAGTTGTTATGGACTAGAGGAGCTGAAAGGGGGACCTACTTGGTGTGGCAGGATCTGACGGTGGTGCTGCCCAACTTCGGTGATAAACCGACCAAGAGGCTGCTTCATGGCCTCAGTGGGTATGCTGAGCCTGGTAGAATCGTGGCTATAATGGGTCCCTCTGGCTCTGGGAAATCCACACTCCTTGATGCATTAGCAGGTCCGTGACTCTCTCTCTCCCTCCCTCACTCTCCAAACATTTAGCTAGAGATGGGATTGTGGTACAATGATTGAATGTGGGGGCAACGATACTAAAGAGCACATTTTTCCTTTCTCAGGAATTTTAGGTATGTTTTCATTCCCACTCTTTGGGAAAAGTTAGATTTTCTCTGTTTTGGGTGGAGTATTGAATACATGAATTTCTTTAGCTCATTATGTTGTGTGATAAATAAACCAACTTTATTCAGTTTTGGAGTTCCTTTTTACTGGGTTTCTTTCCCTAATTTTCATTATGTGGATAGCCATGTCCTGGAATCAGAAACTCCAAAAACCCCAATTTCATTAAATCCAGGTTTATGTATTGATTGGTGTCGGCATGCATTCTAGAATTAAAGATTCACTTTCTTGGCGGTTTGCGGAGCATAGCAATGACATCCTTTTGTGTTCTAATAAGAAAATTGCAAAGCAGCAAACAAGACCAATTAGGTCGTTGGAAAAACTGGATATATTTTTAATGGATACACGAATTCACTTTCCAAAACCATGTATCATTTCTCTATCTATTTTTTTATCCGATTATCTATTTTTTTATCCGATGAAAAAAATAGATAGAGAAATAATATTTACAATTTTAAAATATCCAGGCTTCGCATATTTTTTTAAAAAAAATAATAAATTTAATATTTATATAAAAAAAATTATTTTTTAATAATAATTATCACTTGTTTTTTTCAATAGAATACGCATAAGCCGTAAATTCTTTTATATATAGCATTAATTTTTTTTTTACACAACTATAACACAATTGGCATTTAAAATATAATTTTTTAGTTTTTGAGAACTGATGACTGTCAGATCATTTGTTTGAATAAAATGAAGAAAAAAATATATTTAAAATACTAGTTGTGTTAAAGTTGTGTGCTGTAACAAATGATTTACCCAATGGACCGCCGTAATAATAAGAGTTGAAAAATGCTACTCTACTCTCACCGACATATGGTTTTTTACTGGTTCTAGATAAATTTTTATTTTATTTTATTTATTTAATGATTAAGTAAATATTTTTTTAATAATATTGTAAATATTTATTTTAAAAAAATGTTTACAAATATAAATAAAATAATAAAAATAAATAAAATAAATTTTTTATAGGCACCCGTCTCGTGCGGGTGGGTGTACCGTGTAGCACCGCTCGAGAGAGTTTATTTGAGATGGACAGCTGGGAGGGTCACAGTACTGTTTTTATAGCTGTTGGCCCATCGGGGACCATTACACACCTACTTCATTGTCAGTCTGGCTTTTCGGTATTAGTTAGCCCCTCCCTTGTAAGGATAAGACGACAGTTGGAGACAGTACTTCAGTAATGTCTCAGCTCATTCAGTTTTTATTCTCTACACTCTTATTTTCCAAATAAATGATTAATTTTCATTACATATTTCACCTCAATTGCTCAATGTTGATGCGGTTCTATTAAATTTATTTATTTTGAAATCAACACTCAAAGAAGCATAGTGGATGTTGATCACGGGGTTTTGACCAAATCAGCGTGAAATAGGATTGAACCCGCATGATTGGGTACTGAGACTATTTTTAGAATGTCTCACTATTATTTATTATTTTATTATTATTTTTTATATATTTTTCACTACTATTAAATATTTTATCATTACTATTCACAGAATATCTGAGAGTACCTCATTGTCCAAACGCAGCCGACCTTATATTGCTCACGAAGATCCTCCTTAATACTTTCTATAAGCAAAATGAAAGAAAACTTAGTGAGTGGAATAGCAAGAAAAGAAGAAAAGAAAACTTTGATATCTCTCTCTCTCTCTCTCCCTATCTTGATTATAATTTTCTTTCCAAAATTCAAATAGACGAAAATTTTGAGGTTGTCACTAAACAAATATTAAAGTAATGGCTGAATTAGGAATTCGTTTTTGATGGACTTGGACTAATATTGTAGTTGTCAACTTTCCTAATCTTTTCTACATATTATTTTTCTCAATATGAATAGTAATAATTTATCTTAAGATGTAAACATATAAGATCCAAGGAAAAAAAATCAATGTCTTCATGAACCTTGGGATGTTTGATGCGTGCATGGCAATGGCATTGAAAGATAATGAGAGAAACTTTAGGTACTTCCATTTGTGGGTATGATAAAGGAATAGAGAGAAAATGGTGGAGATCAAAACTTTGGTTGAAGGGATTGATGGAGGAAGGGAGAAACGTGAATTGGTTTAGAGAAAAATGAAGTTTTGAATTTTATCAGAAATTTATTTACAAAATTTCAATTTTGTTACATCCATTTCTAGCTTCTAACTTGTAATTAGTTGTTCTTTTTTATATACTTTCTGCGTATTTGACTACGCCTATTTACTTGTTCTAATAAAATTTGTTTTTACTTATAAAAAATTAATTTTATTGAGAGGTATTATGGAATTTTTTTCAACTCCTTTTCTTAAGGGTTAGGGGGTTTGATGATATTTTTTTGGGGTTTAGGATGAGATTTTTTAAAGCTTTTTTGGGGAGCTAGGAGAGAGTTTTGGGTCCAGGTGCTTATTTCAGAATTTTTTGGAGGATCCAATACATTTTTAGCACTTCTCTCAGGGTTATGCCCCCCTCCTCTGATTTTGACACAAACCGGAAAATATAAAACTGCAGTCATTTTTTTTCCTTACTATGAACCAAATGTGGTGCAAAGGAAAGTGTGATAAATTAAGGAAAGCATGAATTTAGATACTACTTTTCTACATACATTTTTACACTAAAAAAACTTGATCTTGATACAGGTAGACTCTCAAGAAATGTTGTCATGACCGGAAATATTCTTTTCAATGGAAAGAAGAAGAGACTAGACAATGGTGCTGTTGTAAGTATCATGTGTACGTGGTTTTTTTTTTTTTTGTATATCATGGATTTTAGTTGAAACTTGAAGGATGTTCACTCATTTTTCTTCGTTTGTCTTAAGACTTACAAATCACATGCTAGAAAGGAAGTGTAGAAATTGTTTGAGTCTTCTAACAATGGCAAGGATTATCTTAGAGCATAGGTTGCATTAAAAATCCTGTTGCGATAAAAAATTTCTCCAATAGCTGCTTCACTTTAGTATGTTATCTGCCACTGAATTGATTTATGAATATTGCTTTCATCTGTCGAAATGATTTCTTACATGGTCAATCTGGATATATTGCTAAAGGCCACCCATTTTCATCGAGTAGGACAGTGTCCTACATCACAAATAGTTAACTGACTGATAGGAATAACACAGTCCAGTAGTTCTCTTGAAAATTTTGTTTGCATTTTACTGTCTGGGTACAAAGTGTGTTCCACAGAAACCCTACAAGTGATTGCACTGGCAAGAATTGCCAAAGTACCATGATTGCCTTGAGTATACTTCTAGGATGATGAAGTATCTTCCCTGAAGTTGCTTGCATTTGCCCGTTACTGTTAGAAAACTAAATATTGTAGTAATTAAATCATGTTCCAATCCTCAACTACAAGTCTACAATCAATGAAATACTAACGTTCCTAGTTTCTTTGAATATTGCAGATTATTGGGAACATAAATATGATTTTTTTAAAACCTCAAACTCAAAATGATATATTACATCCACATTTTTAAATTAAATTGCAGCAAAATGAATGCAATAGTCATCTGGCTGAAAATTTTGTCTCCTATACTCTGCAATAAAGGTGATTTTCTTTTGATTTAATGAACTATTATATGTGCAAATTTCAGGCTTACGTGACTCAAGAGGATGTGTTGTTAGGAACGCTCACTGTCAGGGAAACTATAACTTACTCGGCACATTTGAGGCTTCCGGCTAAAATGACTAAAGAAGAAGTCAGTAGCATCGTGGATGGAACAATCATAGAAATGGGTCTCCACGATTGTGCGGATAGATTGATTGGCAACTGGCACTTGAGAGGTATAAGTGGTGGGGAGAAGAAAAGACTAAGCATTGCACTTGAAATCCTCACACGTCCTTGTTTATTGTTTCTTGATGAACCTACCAGTGGCCTTGATAGTGCCTCAGCTTTCTTTGTGGTTCAAACTCTTAGAAATGTTGCTCGTGATGGAAGGACTGTAATATCTTCGATTCACCAGCCAAGTAGCGAAGTCTTTGCACTTTTTGATGACCTCTTCTTACTGTCAAGTGGTGAGACTGTGTATTTTGGGGAAGCAAAGATGGCAACAGAGGTATAATAGTATATATCTAACTTCACAAGCATAGTGCTGTGTACCTGGATGTTCCTTTTATGTTTTATAATTAAGATAGTTCCACTCATAACAGATTTAATTTAGTTCCAACTTAAAGATGAGAACTTCTAGATTGTAATCTAATAGGTTGCATGCTTTTTTTTTCAGTTCTTTGCTGAAGCGGGGTTTCCATGTCCAAGTAGAAGGAATCCTTCTGATCACTTCCTACGTTGTGTCAATTCAGATTTTGACATTGTAACTGCCACGTTGAAAGGATCTCAAAGACTACGTGTACGTATGAGTTTCAACCAAATGATTTTTGTGGTATCTGGTAGCTTGTTTATATATTGCTGTGGCTGTGTTTAATGTGAAGATGCAGTAACAAATGTCTTTTGATGTCAAACCTGGCCAACCTTCAAACTGTCAATCTATCATCTCACTTTGAATAGTGGAGCCCTGAGATTTCACCCTCTCTAGAATTGAGCAGCAGGAAAAATCCATCTTCTTGGAAATAATGTTGTGCTCAGATTACATAAAAATCCTGGATTAATACAAAGTAAAAAGCATCTTCCATAATCTATCAGTTTTACCTTGGCATTGCCTTCAATCATGAGGTTCCCAGCAACACAATCATCCCCATCTCCTTCCATACCCTCCCCCCCAAAAAAAAATACTGATTTTGCCTCCCTATCACTGATCCAGAGAGTCCATCCAGCTTAGAGTCAAAATTAATTCCAGATTCCCAATAGCAGCTTTTACTTCTGAATTTATTTTTAAAATAGTACGTTTGTTTCAATTTAGAAAAATCTCTCTTGTTTTGATGTTGTTGGTCAACCAAACTAGATGCAGGTTGGGAATACAGTCACATTCTGCAACCAATACTTTTGTTGAAGGCATTGTTAGAATTAAACCGATGTATAAAATCCCCTTTAGAACCTGTATTGTCCTACATTTTCTTTTTCATTTTCTTCTGTTTTTTATTCCACACTACATGTCTTAAGTAGGAACTTTCATTCTCATGGTTTCGAGTAATGGTTTGTTGTTATAGGATATCCAAACTTCATCAGATCCTTTCATGAATTTGGCTACATCAGAGATCAAAGCAATGCTTGTTGAGAGATACAGGCGCTCACAGTATGCAAAAAGGGCAAGAAATAGGATTCAAGAAATATCAACCACTGTAAGCATCTAACCTTAATTGCCAATTTGGATATGAACTTCAATTCCTATATAGGTCTGCATGCTGCATATTGAGATCCATACAACACAAGTTCACCAGAACATGCTAAAAGCAATTGTTACTAATATGTTTGATATGCAACTTGCTCTTACAAATGGAGCACCATTAAGAATTATAGAGTGATGTCAGATGTGTTTTTTAACAATGTGCTCATGAAAAATATGAATGAGATTATGTTTGCAGGATGGACTTGCACTGGAAACAAAAATGGCAAGTCAAACAAGTTGGTGGAAGCAACTTTTAACATTGACACGGAGATCAAGTGTTAACATGTCTAGAGATGTGGGATATTACTGGTTGAGGATAATAATCTATATAGTTGTATCGATATGTGTTGGTACTATCTATTTTGATATTGGCTATAGCTACACTTCAATCTTGGCCAGAGGAGCCTGTGGGGGATTTGTAACAGGGTTTATGACATTTATGTCAATTGGCGGCTTTCCATCTTTCATTGAAGAGATGAAGGTAAAGAAGTTTCATCCTTAAAATGATACAGGGTTACAGAGAAAATATCTTTTGAGGTCTTTTCATCCTCTCATTTTAGGCTCATAAGTTTTTCGTTTTTCTGACTCAGGTTTTTAATCGAGAAAGGCTTAACGGGTATTATGGAGTAGCAGTGTTTATTCTATCCAACTTCCTTTCTTCGCTCCCTTTCTTGGTTGCCATTGCACTTTCTACTGGGACTATCACATACTACATGGTGAAATTTCGACCAGGGTTTTCTCATTACATCTTCTACTCTCTTAATATATATATCTCCATTTCCGTTATAGAGAGCCTCATGATGGTTGTAGCTTCTTTGGTTCCAAATTTCCTGATGGGCATTATTACAGGAGCAGGAATTATTGTAAGAACGTATACTTAGCCTTTGAAAAGCTCCTATTTCTTTTTGTTTTGATTTTCATCAATAGATTTAAGCATA
This sequence comes from Cyclocarya paliurus, assembly GCA_029856935.1. NCBI lineage: Eukaryota > Viridiplantae > Streptophyta > Magnoliopsida > Fagales > Juglandaceae > Cyclocarya > Cyclocarya paliurus. The sequence goes on along the minus strand of CM056958.1, from coordinate 2,929,564 downwards.
CCATTCTTGTCATCATCATCTTTATCGGTTATTTATGCAGGGAATCTTCATGATGACCTCTGGTTTCTTCCGCTTGCTGTCTGATCTTCCCAAGCCATTCTGGCGGTACCCAATTTCCTATCTCAGTTATGGCTCATGGGGCCTACAGGTAATTCTTAATTAAAATAAACTTTGCATATCTTGGTCACAGCTAATGCTATCATAAACATAGCAGCTGGGACAGGTTTACTTGTGATAAAAAAATATATATATACATTTCAGAAAAGTTTCCTGAGAAATACCAAGTGTCTGTCAAGCTGACTACTTTAAGCAAAACAGCATTGACTATATCTCATCATACTGGACATAAAATATATAACAGGGTAAGTCATCTTATAAATAGTCAAACTTCCACAAGGCTGATAAACGATCGGAATTGAATATCCAGGGTGCCTACAAGAATGACTTGATTGGGCTCGAATTTGATCCTCTAATACCTGGTGACCCAAAACTGAAGGGAGAGGAAGTTATCAAACAATTGTATCGCATGCCGATAGGTCATTCGAAGTGGTGGGACTTAGCTGCTCTAGTGCTGCTGCTTATATTTTACCGGATGGTTTTCTTCTTGGTTGTCAAGCTCAAGGAGAGAGCTTCACCATTTTTTCAGCTACTTTATGCCAAGAGAGCCATACAGCATCTTGATAAGAGGCCATCATTCAGAAAAATACCGTCTATCGCTTCAAAGAGGCACCAACCTCTCCGCTCACTGTCTTCTCAAGAGGGTCTTAATTCTCCTCTTCAGTAGAAGAACATTATTAACTGAACTTTGGCTTACAAGCTACATATCTTAAAGCGCACATTTGGATATTTATGCCAATTGCTTAGCATCTGCTCAAGGATAAACAGATGCAGGCAGCATTACAGTTTCTATTGAGTTTTATTTATAGAAATTGTTTGGTATTCTTTCTGATTCAGATAAGAAATATCAGCATAAACGGGTCACTCTGGCAGCTTGTGTTGGTTTTTTTCTTTGTTCTTGTTTTCCTGATTTGTATTTATTGTATGTCATATACTCAATATACTGCAGCACTTGATGTTTCTGCTCTTATGAACTATTTGAATAATACTGAGAAGGCTCACTCAATGAATATAATACATATATGGTGCCTGTAACAACTTATTAGAAGCCAGGGACAAAGTACCTCTCAGAACCGATCACGATCCCTCTTCATTTTTCCCTGGTCTTCTTCATCCATCCCCTTGAACTCTCAATTTTCTTTAGCTTTCCTCCTTTTCGTCAAAACATTGGAAGTCTGCAGTCAGTTGTAGGTATGCGAAACTTTCAAGCAGCCAATATCTAGTTTGTTGTTAGCCATGTAGGCTTACATCTCCTTGCACATTATACCATTTCAACTTGGTTAATTCTTACTGTAATTAGTATCCTTGTTTTAGCTTTTACAAGAGCTTAGTTTGGGAATTCGTTCCTGGCACGCATGACAGCATTTTTTATTTCGGCCTCCACCTCCTTCCATCATAGATTATAGCTTCTCCTTCCCTTTTCCAGTTTTTTCTTTCATTTTTAGATTTTTTTTCTTACATTTTCCTATCTACCTCTATTTGAGACTGCAAAGGACGCAGAATTGAAGATCTTCAACAATTCTCCCAACACAATCAGACTCAATATACACTTCTTCTACTAATGGATTATTCCAACAATTACAAGCATAACACTACCTATAAATTATTTGAGACCATTTTGTCGATTTATAGTTATTTTTCTCATTGCATATATTATCTTGGGGTATTTGTTGGGGCCTTTTGTCTCCTACGGTATATTTCTCTTTTTGTTAATGATTTTATTTTTTCTTGAAAAAAGAAAAAGAAAAAAGAAAGCATGAAAAAGGTAAGAGAATGAGAAGCATGAAAAAGGTGAGCACTAACCTAGTCGGAGTCGGAATCCCTTAAATCCGACTCCAACTCCAACTTTGTCAGAGTTTGAATCCAAACTCTGATTCTAACTCCGACTTAGACTTGTGTAGGCTCTGATCCGATTCCAGATTTGTACTTTTTTTGGATTTTTTTTTAGCTTCATATATAGCATATTCTTAAAACAAGATTTTTTTGTGGGCTTCCAAATTTCTATACTTATTTCTATACTAGACTAGACTTATTTGTGGGCTTTCAAATTTCTATATTTATTTATAACTTATTTCTATACTAGACTTATTTCTATGTCTAATTACATATTATTATACTTTAGTAAATTAGTATTATGTATTATTAACTTATTATGCTAGACTTTTTAGTTATTTCTATACTAGTTTCTAATTTATTTATATACTAGACTTATATTATATGTAATGTCTAATTACATGTTACTATATTTTAGTTAATTAGTATTATGTGTTATTAACTTATTATACTAAACTTATTTCAATACTAGTGCCTAATTTATTTGTGTACTCGATTATGTATGGAAGTAATATGATGATGTTTACATATACTAAACTATTATTAATATATTTATATTATAATATAAGTATATTAGCTGCCTACCTACCTGCAACGAGACCTCAAAGGTGCTAGTTGCATCTTAACACAAGTCCTTCCACTAGGCCACATTTCATTCGATGGTTTGAACTCTTGACTTGACACCACGCCCTAGATACCCAAATTGTCTGAGGTTGTGGCTAAAGAGAAGGTATTAATCTTGTCTTATTTGATTCTAAATGGTACATAGCTTTATCCACGTAAATGATGACAGTAGAAAAGGAAACTAACAGAGGAAATGAATTCTGGAGATCAACTAAATATATACACATTAATTACAGAACAAGTAAAGATTGTTTCCATATATTTGGAGCCGAGAATCAATGAGAGACTTGTGGCTTGACTTGAGGAGTAATGGATGGCTTGACTGGAGGAGTAATGGATGTTGTTAACTTATTATGCCCCTGCAAGATTGACTAGCCGTTGAGGACACCAATCTTGGTTCGATGAGTGTGAAAGTGTAGATGAGGCAGGGGCTTGGTAAGTGAGTCAGCAAGTTGATCAGAAGTATGAACGTGGGAAACACGTAGACGGCCTGTAGCAACTTGATCACGAACAAAGTGGAAGCCGATAGCGATGTGTTTCATACGGGAATGGAATACTGGGTTGGCACAAACAGACATAACACTCACGTTGTCACAATAGATGACTGGAGTAAGGGATATCGGTACATGCAGCTCTTGAAGAAGATTCATTACCCAGTTTACTTTAGCGGCAGTAAAGGCGATGGCCCAGTATTCAACCTTAGTGGAGGATCGAGCGACGGTCTTTTGCTTTTTAGAACTCCACAAGATAGGATTGGCGCCAAGAAAAAGAACATAAGCAAAGGTCGAAGTTCGATCATTAGGATTGCCTGCCCAGTTGGCATCCGCAAATGCATGTAGTGTTTGAGGAGAGTTTGTGTGAAGCATGATGCCATAGTCAAGAGTTCCAACCAGATAGCGAAGTAGCCGTTTAACTGTGGACCAATGAAAGGTGGAAGGAGAGTTCATGAACTGAGATAGCTTGTTGATAGCAAAGGAAACATCAGGACGTGTCAAAGAGAGGTATTGTAACGACCCAAGAGTTTGACGATACAAGGTAGCATCAGTTCATGGAGAGCCATCAGACAATTTGAGAGCTTCAGTAGTGGCAAGAGGGGTAGAAACAGGCTTGGCATCTACCATGTTAACTCGATGCAAGAGGTCGTTGATATATTTCATTTGAGATAAAAACAAACCGTTAGAGGTAAAATGAGCTTCAATCCCAAGAAAATATAAGAGATTATCAAGGTCCTTGAGAGAGAATCGTTTGGCGAGAATAGTAATAAAGTTATTCACATGAGCAGCGGAGGATCCAACGATGATAATATCATCAACGTAAACCAAGAGATAAATAACTGAGTTGGAAGAGTGGAGCATAAACAGGGAGGTATCTAACTGAGAGTTGGTGAAGCCTTCCGAGACAAGGAAATTGTGAAGTTCGTGATACCATGCATGATGAGCCTGTCGAAGCCCATATATGGCCTTGCATAGGCGACAAACATGATCAGGAAGATCAGAGTGGGTGAAGCCAGGTGGCTAGTCCATGAAAACTTCATCAAATAAAGAGCCCTGCAAAAACGCATTATTCACATTGAGTTGGTGAAGTGACCAATGGTTAGTCATAGCAAAAGTAATATCCGAACAGTTGCAGGTTTTAACAACAGGGCTGTAGGTTTCAGAAAAGTCTATCCTAGGTCGTCGATGAAAACTTTTTGCCACTAAGCGAGCTTTATAACCAGCTATGGACCCATCAGGATTCCTCTTAATCCTGTAGACCCACTTACATCCAATAACATTTTGTGTGGTGGTTCGGGGAACAAGAGACCAGGTGTGATTGGAGAGTAATGCATTGTATTCATTGCTCAGGGCTTGACACCATGAGGAATGTTGCTGGGCCTGTTTGAAGGTGGAAGGCTTGGTGATGGGAGTGGTGGTGGTGGTGTGAAGATCAAAAATTTTTTTTGGCTTGGTAATATGATTACGTAGCCTGGTATTATAAGGGTGGGGTTTGGCAGCAATAAAAGGAGGGGGGGAGGATATAGGAGATGAGAGACTTACTTGTGAAGAATTGGATGCATCCAAAGTTGGAGGCGTGGAGAGGGAACCTGTGCATGAGAAGTCCTGGTTTAGAGAGTTAGTCCTGCAAGTATACGACTCACCACATGAATTAGAAGAAGGTTGAGAGGTAGAGATGACATGCAACTTGGAGATATTAGGAGAAGATATAGGAATGGACACTTAGGTAGTATCATGAGGTGGTTTGGATAACCAAGTGGCAGAGGAAGGTAAGATTGAGAGAGACTCAATACGTGATGTGTTATTTTGGAAAGGAAATGTAGTTTCCACAAAAACTACATGTCTAGAGATGAAGGGTTTATTTGTGGAAGGATCAAGACACATATAAGCATGATGTGGAGTTAAGTAACCAACAAAGACGCAAGGACAGGATTGTGGTTGGAGTTTGTGAGAGGAGTAGGGTCGTAACCATGGATAACACAGACAACCAAATATTTTTAAGGATAAATAATTAGGTGACTGCTTAAAGAGATGAGAGAAGGGAGATTTGTTGGAAGTTACCAGAGAGGGCATTCGGTTGATGAGGTAAATGACAGCTTGAAATGCTAAGGACCAATATTTGAGTGGAGTAGATGCATGATGAAGCAAAGCAAGTGCAGTTTCAACAACATGACGATGTTTACACTCAGCGGTGCCCACACGTTTAGGGGTATGAGGAGGAGATTTGAGATGTTGAATTCCAACCTAAGAGAGAAAATGACCAAGACTAGTGGCTTCACCACTTCCATCTGTATAAACATTTTTAATTGTTGTAGAGAAATAATTTTCAACAAGAGATTTAAACCATTCAAATACGGAAGTGACATAATTATTTTTTATTGTATAAAGCTAAGTATATTTAGTACAGTAATCCACAAATAACGTAATAGTGAAAATTATCAAAAAAAAGGAGAGGAGCGAGTCCCCAAATATCCATAAGCAGAGTTTCCAGAGGTCTTGAACAAGTTAAGGAAGAAATGCCAAACGGAAGTTTATGGCTTTTATTACATAAACATGCATTACAAGAATTAGAAAAGGAACTGGACTTGGACTTGGACGAAGGTAATTTATGAGATGCAATGATTTGATGAAGGATTTTAGAGGACGGATGACCAAGACGATTGTGCTAGAGATTGGTGGTTGGAGGAGAAGATCTAGAACAAGTTGCTGTGAAAGCTAAAGATTGTGGTGAAGAGGATGGTCTACTCACTGAAGTTGGCCACTCATATACTTTTCCTCTACTCTGGTCTTGTACCAAGGATGCCCTCATGGTTAGATCCTTCACAAGAAAGAAACCAAGAAAAAATTCAATAGAAGTGTTATTGTGAGTACAAGATTGAGAGACAAAAAGAAGATTTTTCTTATTTTAGGTGCACACAAAACATTGTTGAGTTTGAAAGTGGAATCACAGGAATTAAGAGTAGTAAATCCTGTATGAGTAATAGGGACGTTATTACTATCGCCAACCATGATATCTTCATTGCCACCATACTCAAAGTGAATAGAGAGATTTTGCAAATCTGAAGTAATGTGATGAGATGCCCCTGAGTCAACTATCCACCCTGACTGATTACCTGGAGTTTCGTGAGCTGTGAAGTTGGCTTACGACTAGATGGAGGGTAAGGGACGTGAGCTGCAAACTTTGGAAACATGGTCGGGTTTGTCGCACAATTGACATACGACTCGAGATTGATTCCCATTGAAGTTGGGCCGCCAGTTCTGGTTAGAGTGGTTGGGCGAGAGTCCTTGAGTATATGAACTGTTGGAAGAATTTTGGTTGCCATGGTTTCCATAGGAATTCTGTTGGAATTGAGTACTGTTGTTCCCTGAATAGCCATTATTGTTTCCCTGTATCTTGATTGTTTTTTAGAGGTATTAAAGTTGCCGTTTCTACCTTTTTTGTTGTGTTGCTTCTATGAGTATTGAGTAGTAATGACAGATTCTTCTTTTGTTGAGTCTAATTGCTTGAGACTTGTTTCATAGTTTATAAGCATTTTTACCAATTCTTCGAAGCAGATGGGTGATTCTCTCGCACGTAGAGCAACTTTGAGCTCTTTGAAGTCATTGGTGAGACCATTGAGCGTATGTACTATTATTTCTCCATCACTCAAGTCGTGCCCAATCATAGCAAGATCATCAATAATGGTTTTAACAGTTTGCATAAATTCAGAAATGCTCTTTCCTTCTTGACTAACCTTGGTAAGGGAGTCAATGAGACCAACCAATTAGATTTATTGGCATAGGTAGCTTTTAGTTTGCGCCAGGCCTCCTCAGCATTTTTACACAAAGATACAATCAGCCTTGTTGGTCCAATGACAGCTGTTTGAATGGCAAGAAGCAGTGGTCGATCTTGCCAAATCCAAGTTTTGTACTCTGGATCATTGGCTGGTGGGCATGGATGAGTTCCATCTACAAATTCCATGAGATCATACCCAAGGAGAAGGTTTGTCATATGTGAGTTCCACATTGAATAGTTTCCTCCTTTGGAAAGTTTATGAGGACTAAGTGTGGCTGTGTTGATTGAGACAACATGTGAGGAAGGAGGGTTTCCACTATTGGACATAACCGTGACTTCACTTGATTTAGTCATGGTTGAAGAACTAGAGTGAGATGAAGACAGAGCCTAGGACTCTAATACCATAAAGAGAAGGTATTAATCTTGTCTTATTTGATTGTAAATGGTACATAGCTTTATACACGTAAATGACGACATTAGAAAAGGAAACTAACAGAGAAAATGAATTCTGAAGATCAACTAAATATATACACATTAATTACAGAGCAAGTGAAGATTGTTTCCATATATTTGGAGCCAAGAATCAATGAGAGACTTGTGACTTGACTTGAGGAGTAATGGATGACTTGACTGGAGGAGCAATGAACGTTGTTAACTTATCAGTGGCAACTTGATATGCGGAAGATCATCACATCCGGATGTTAGCTCTCAATCAGGTAGGGTTTATGACTTCGTTATAGACCTTTTATAATAATTAGCTCATGCTAATATAATATTGAATTTAACTATATAAGTTATACTTATATAACTATATAACTGTACTTGTATATATGATCAATATAGTAATGTTCGTATCTATGTATCTCGCACTTGAGATATATTCTAAAAATTATTTTATGTGAACTTAAAAAAAATCGTATTTTTACAGTAATTATAGGACCAATTATACAGATAGATCCTAAGAACTTAGAAGAGAAGCTAGCTATCACTCATTACCATAGAAATATAATGGCAGGCCTCACAATTTCTTCCTTAATTCCTTATTTTTAGTGGAATATATTTTTTGTTTCTAAATCAAGCCTGGATTTTCTTTTTGTTTCCAAAATATATTTTCAATTCCATGCTTAAACAATTTGAAAGATAGTAATGCCATTCTTTCATCCAGCCGATAGTTGCTTCATTTATTAAATAAATTATTTATAAATATAAAATTGCGATCGATTATTAAATGACACTCAAATTAACACGTATAATTATTTTGTATAAACTCATATCACTTTGTATTTATTCTTTTTTATAGTTAAATGAAATTAGTTATGTTAGATATTGTTAGAAATACTAGATCAAAGTATACAGCGGAAGCGATATTACCTCGTCGGAAATATCTCAGATCTAGTGCGATTGTTCCACGGATTCTCCAGCGTCGTTATTCATCCATGATCTTCACATCGATGGTGGAGTGTGCTACGTGGTAATACCAGAGCAACACTCACACGTTCCACAGCCTAAATGCTATGACTAGAGAAAACCATTTGAGAGAAAAATCGTTCTTGGTGCAAGTCTCATACAAAGGGGGAAGAGCTATGTAAATAGCCCCTCTAAGCGTAACCCCCGGCTGGCCCTTAATGGCCAACCATCAAGCCTGATAAAGTGGTTCTTAAACCACTTCATAACCTTCAAGAGAAGGTGAAGGGGTGCCCACTATGGGTGCCCCTTTCTTACATCTCCCACTCACACATAGTGGGCAAGACCCCAGGTCTGCATCTCTCAATATGTTCTCAATCTTGTTCATACTGGCAAATAGGCCGTGCGACCATCGAGCACAGCTGTAAAAGAAAAATGGGAGCACTATACCAAATCTCTCCAAGAGAAGACCAGCATAGCAACATCCCTAAAAAAATGTCTCGTTATGCCCCGACTCATTTGGTCACATCAGACTAAGTATCCCTAATCCCTCTCGAGTCAGAATGACTCAGAGCAATGCTCAATCTCCATAAAATATGATGTACTCACAGCTATATTGCAACTTCCAAGAAGCAACATAACTTACCGGCAATGAGTACACATCATTATCGATGTGTTATCAAATAGTCTTCCCTTCGCACTCATGTCATTTAGTTTCAGTCCAGTCGCTTTCCCAGCAATGCCTCTTTAGACCGCATCATTCATGGCCATAGATAACATGCCAAAGTAGCAGACACTAAAACATCAACCTCGTGACATAGTCAAAAGTCTCCTAAGGGCATAAATAAATTAAGGTCATCAATTATAACCTATAGGACTCACACGGTGAGGAAGTAGGGAATTATTCACTCACCTCTACTGTTGGTCGCAAAAGTACATGTAGTATGAAATACATGTTACGGTGGAGTTCTCTTTCGGAAGAAAGAGCGTATATCTAATCTCAATGCACCGTACAGATCTTAGTTTAGTCGCTATCTCAGCGCCTAACCCGAGTCCCTCCATTTGCTCGCTATCAAAGCGCCAAAGAGGATCTCGCATCTGGGTAAACCACAGGCTGCATGGATTGTGGGTAACCATGCACGGTCCTTTTAAATATGATGGACCTCATCTTAGCTCCCACTAAGGCGACATATCTTTTGTGTCTTACAACTTATTCCTCATTGGACAAGTACCGAGTGACACATCGTCTCATCTTTGCTCGCTACCCATTTGTAGCGCCAAAGGTGATCGCTCGTGTGAGTGAGCCGATCTAAACCTGTCAATATACATTTTTCACCATAATTACTAAATTTATGGTGAATGTGTGTACTTACAAAAAAAAATGCTTCCAATCACGCCACACGATCATAGAACATATCAGTATCATGTGCACAATGAGCAATACCATGAGATAGAGAGAAATTACATGGTCAATTATTAAATCACAACTCTCAAGTGATGTTTAATGACCATTTCTCCCTATGCGCATTCTAATGTGTAGTAACTTTCCAAAACATGCTCCTACCAAGAGATTCTGCTTTTACATATAAAAGTCATTTGCACAACCACGAAGTCAGCGACGACTTATCGCGAATTTCATTTAGGTCAAATTCATAATATAAACATTAGATTCTAGTCAGCAAGTCCAACTGCGAATTTTCAAAAATCTACAAGGTGACCACAAATATCATTCAGCAAACTTAATTTGCGACTTCAAGATTTCATATAATTTTTTTTACTCAACAAAAGCATGTAAGATAACCATAATTTATTTTTCATTAAAGGTAAAGCGATTAAGGCCTTTGCCCCAAAGACAATTATAATAGTCTAGTCATTACTTTTAACGACAATCGCATCACAAACTCACTTAATCATCAAGTAAGTCATATTTACCCTCTAACAAAATCTTAACCTTTAACTCCCATGAGCAAACCATAATAGAAACACCAAATAGTATAGGCAAAACTAGATTCTTTCGTATTTTCCATCTCATTAATTGTCTACGGATTTTGAACAAGAGCTCGTAGAAACTGTTTTTCTCATAAACAGTTTCACAAGATATGAAACCTGAGTTACTTTTCATAAATCCATGTCCATCACCTCGTAGTATAGAAAACCTCTTATTAGGTGACAATTAATTATCTAAGACAACCAGTTCGCAATATCTCTTATGATAACACTTTTCTAATATTGTCAACAGCGTTCAAAGAACCCCATTTTATTCAATAGGTCGTTTAATAAAAAAAACGACTAGGTACATTGGGTATCTTTGAATAGATGGTTTGTTTAGGCCGCATATAAACAGTACCAGCATCATTCATTCGCTTTTTGTACCAAAATAGTACTAACAACAATCATGCGCTCAAAGTACTTCATGCCTAAATATCACAAAAGTTAACCATCTAATTCTCTTATGAGAATCAGCTATTTAACACCTTCAAAAAAAGTTTCAATAAATATGCGATCAATAGTTATCTAAATACAACTCAATTAGTGTCAAGAGATGGATCTATACCTCTATCAACTCTATTTTTCCTTTATCAATTAGATCAACAACCTCAGGTTGGATCATATAAGTGAAACGAATCTAAAATTCTATGTTGGGATTCCTACTATGTGAATTCAATACATTTGGCAGAGCTATATTACAAATATTCTCTTCTAATCTCTAAACGACGAGAGAATATTGATATAAAGCTACCACGCTTTTTATGAGGATCCTTATATTCTATAACTTTTGGGAGTCACTATCACTAGTGGTACACCACTCAAATGTATACTCACACTAGTTGAATTACTCCCACTATTTTCGGGATTTTTTATAAAGAAATTTTTGAAAAAAAATAAGGTAGTGTGGAAACATAATGAAATGTTCTTTCCAAAAAAAAAAAAAAATGTTTGCAAAAATCCACAATTCTCCACCCTCGCCGAAAATACGAGTAATTTATTTGACTCAACCAAAAAATGATCAAACTTAAATCCTCTAGAATTCACGTTTGCACAAAATAGTCACTCAGCCTTTCTCAAAGGCGAATGAATTCAATCTAAGGACGAAAAATCAGAATTAAGGCCGCAACGCCATATTACATCAACCCAAGTGTGATATAAAAACTGTTTTGCACCATAATTTATTTATAACTCCATTCTCAGCAAGTTATTAAACTGCGAGATAATTATTTTCATCATATAACTCATACGATTTCGAAAAAAAAAATATTTTAACTGAAAAAAAATATTTTCCTTAAAAACATTTGGAATTGTATTTATATGATAAAACAATTTTTAATTTAATTTTATTATCCAAGTCCTTAGAGTGCATGTATAGGAACTTTCACATAGAAAATACTCATATTGCCTTTTCTCTTTGACTCTTCTAAATAAAGGAGAGGGATCTCATTAGCGAGAAAAATTTCAATTTCTCAAGCTTCACACCCATCATCTGATGCCTCCACGGCATATTGTAGCATATCATCTCTCCACTTGAGAAATAATATCACTGAGTCAATGAGTGACCATCAAACACTTAAAACCTCTTGAAATTCTCACTAACACCATTGTTTTCAATGAGTCTTAAATCAAATTAGGTATAGACTTCACTAATATTGCATTAAAAGGGCTAAAAAAACATCGTTTTGTGCAACAAATACAGTATGTGACGTTTTAGCTGCTAACTAGCGATATATCCTTATTTCTCGCATACTCATTATTTTTCATATTTTCCAATCCACTATAGGAGAGAAAAGAAAAAACTTTACAAGAAATTATCTTAACCTAAAACCTATCTTGCATCAGTGCAACCACGAGCAAAATTTTTTTTAGGTGAGGCTTAGATAAGTCGTACCTAATTATTTAGACTTTTTTGCCACAGTTACCATGCAAACCTCCAAGGTGCTTGGTATTACATTACTCTCAGGGGTTGCTCCAAAGTTTATATATCTGCAAGAACCTATTTGTTCTCGCTAGAGAAAAATAAAACTTGAGCAAGATTACCAGTACTAATACCACATAAAGGTGCACTGATAAAACCTTTAAAAAATGAATGTGCCAATCAAGAATGTCCTCAATAATCTTGCACACTCAAATTTTAATATCCTCACTTGTCAGACATACTAGCAAGTAGAGAGGATATATGTTTTATCTGTGAGTTAATCCAAGTGGCTTCAAGATTATAATGCTCAACCTCAAATATAGGAGCAATTTAATCTTTGCATCACAAAAAATAACGCGCAACTTTTGTTATTACTCACAAGATTCTCAAAGGCAAAATAGTGGTATAGCTCTTATTTGACAGTTGATCCCATCAACTTCTATAAAAATTGTAGTGCATGCGTCCCACGCACACTTCCAATTTTATTCTAGACCTTTCAGAGGTTTCACTATAATGATGGTCTAAGACTATCTAACACTGATAATAATCTTTATTTGTTTCCAACTATTGCTCATGGAGGAGATTAATGCGACGATTAAATCGCATAAATAATCTCTAGGCTTTCTTCTTGGTTATCTCAAAGTTACTAAACTATGCGCATATAATTGCACACACATTAAAGAAATTTGCCGCGTTAATCTAAATTAGAACAAAAATAATTAAGACACGTCGCAAAATCGAAAATTCGCTAAGCTTCCTAATCATCTCTTGCGCCTCAATGCATAATTATTAATTTTTAACTTAATTTTCGCGCAAATTTATATCGTATAGGAGATTAATTCCACATCAATCTCAACCATACTCCCACTAGGATAAGTAATCTACCGAGTTAGTCACATGTAAAATAATTTCTTCGTAGATCGAAGAAATCAATTTCAGCCAATCATAATCATGGACTAATCAAACTCAAGCTACTTAAATCTTTTATTTTATCACATTTTAAAAAATTTGAAGACTAATTCTTAAAAAATAGCCTAACAATACAAGTGATAAAATAAGCTCACAATTACATGCAATCACAATACATGTACAAAAAATAATCACATCACATTTTATCCAAATAATTATTATTCACCATAAAATAATAATTTAGGCAAATTATAACATACAATAAAATGCCTAATAAATGCGATAAAATATGACATCATAATATCATGGCATGCATGTATTTAATAATAATAATCATGCAAACAGTATTTCAAAAAACAATATTCATGTGCCATAACAATACGCTAATTTAATTAGTTAACACACTAAAAATAAGTTCTAGCCCAATGGTTGAGCTTATTGTCTTTCAGTGAGGTCTTGGGTTCAAATCACCACCCAAGCATTTTGCCCAAAAATCACTGTTCTTAGACAGCTAATGGGCCGCCCCCCCTTGGGTGCCCAGCTGCAAAGCGGGCCAAGGTCTTCTAAGCTCATTGCCCAAATCGACCTTTAAAGAAATAATGGACTGAGGCTTTTTAAATGCAAGAACATTGATGGGCCGGATTTAAAATAAATCAGTTTTGTAGTCGAAAACAATCAGCCCAAGTAAATGAAGACAGTCCAAAAAACAAATCCATTTTAACTTGTAGCCTCCAGCCCGTATAGATGAAATAAAAACAAATAAAGGAGCTATTCACCTTCTTCCTCAAACTGTAACCTACATACGGTTACTGTTCATTTTGAAAAAAAAACTTTCAGCCGCCGCCACCATCTCAAAGGCATTGCTGCAGCACCTAGAGACAATGGAAAATCTGCCTTCCTCCGCCGGTCTCAGGTGTGCGCACAGCACCTGGTGGCTCTCCCTCTCCCGGTCTGCTGCAGCGCCTTTGCGCACGGCAGATCTAGCCGCAGCTAGGTGCTCCTCTGGGCGCAACAGCTCGCAGCACCACCACGGTGCGTGCTGCTCTGCTTGTAGCAGAGGACAGCGCCTCTCCCGAGAAGCGAGCCACCAAGCTTGCGGTAGGGCATGCCGCTCTCCACAGTGCACGCCATGGCAGTGGCTGCTACATCGCCGTTTCACGCGGCTGTGGGTGTGGCAGAGCCTGCTGCACAGGCCAACCAGCTTTGCTGCACCATGGCAGCTTTGCACCGACGCTGGCTGCACAACACCTAGCTGGTGCTCAACATCTCGGTCAGCTCAAAGGTGCAGCGCCATGGGAGGCGCAGAACAGGTGGCGTTGCTCGTCGCGCATCACCCTGGGCAAGCGCAGTGCCGTTGGCTATGGTGCCCTCATGCGCAGCACTGGTCATGGCAGTGCGAGTTGCTGCACCACCTTGGTGTGCGCAGAGGACAGTGCCTCATTTGAAGTGCGCAGCAGATCAATTTAATCCGGCCTTCACCACGGCGTTGCACCGATCTTCTAGCAGCTAACGTGCTACTCTCAGCCGTGCCGTGCCACATCCTGCATCAGAGCACATAGCTCTGCGTGCGGCCCTGCACGCGGATTTGCCCGCTGCAGATCAGCCTTCGGCTTCGGCACCACCATGGTACATGGCTTCGCGCGAGGCAGATCTTTACATGCCTTGGTAAGCAGCGATTGCTTTCACCCAGTACCATTTGTGGTGTTGCGCATCATGCAGCAACGAGTGCAGCTCTTGTTGGTCAAATAATTCTCATCATGCATAAATATTTCAATAAATGAAATTATAAATCGCACGTCAAAAGAAAATACAAATCGGGAACAACTGATTGGGCTCTGATACCAATGTTAGAAATACTAGATCAAAGTATACAGCGGAAGCGATATTACCTCGTCGGAAATATCTCAGATCTAGTGCGATTGTTCCACGGATTCTCCAGCATCGTTATTCGTCCATGATCTTCACATCGATGGTGGAGTGTGCTATGTGGTAATACCAGAGCAACACTCACACGTTCCACAGCCTAAATGCTATGACTAGAGAAAACCATTTGAGAGAGAGATCGTTCTTGGTGCAAGTCTCATACAAAGGGGGAGGAGCTATGTAAATAGCCCCTCTAAGCGTAACCCCCGGCTGGCCCTTAATGGCCAGCTATCAAGCCTCATAAAGTGGTTCTTAAACCACTTTATAACCTTCAAGAGAAGGTGAAGGGGTGCCCACTATGGGTGCCCCTTTCTTACAGATATAAAACATGTTTGAGTTTTCCGAATATAAACACAAAATAATATAAATACGAAATTGTACAAAGATATTAAGAAAAACTAAAAATTGTTTAGTCATAATTTGTAGATAAAGTTATATGATATAAACAATATATTTCTCAAAATTAAGTAGCTTATGAATAAGTTCATGATATTGATTATTCGAGTATTGTTATAGTCACAAAGAAATTACACAAAAGTATTATCACAAACTAAAAATTGTTTAGTTATGGTTTCATGTAATTTGTTAGATCTAATACTTTATAATAAAAGTAACTTTAAAATCTGACGAAACATATCATGCTACATTAGTTTGTGAAATTATTTTTATGTAATCTATTTGTGACGTGTATATTTTTCAATGAAAAAAATTGATCACCACCCACTACTAATTCAACTTAATTGTTTACACAACCACAAATATTGAGTTGATGTAATATCTTTATATCTTCACAAAAGAATGGGTTACGTTATTAACCATTTTCAATATAAATTTTATTATTTATTCATTCTTTTGTATAAAAAAAAAACCTTTTATGGTGGACCGTGTGGTTTACAATCAGTGAATCAAGAGTGATCCTACTATTTATATCACTCGCATTGTGACGCTAAGTGACTTATTAAAAAGATTTTTAAAAGAAATAATCTTTCCAACCTCTTATTATTTATCACACTCCATTCTTCTATCTTTTTATATTTTTTTATATTTTTATTTTATTTTTTTAATAAATAATGTCAAAATAGTCAAAAAAAAAAGTATTTGTAATTTTTTAAAAAAATATTAAAAAATATGGAACTGTGCCGCCCAATAGTAGGCGTTGGTGTGTCCCGTACAAAATTATACTTTTTATATTTTAAATATTTTTTAAACATATTTAAATATTTTTTAAAATATATAAATACATTAGTATTAACTTGTTTAAATATTTAAGAAAATTAAAATATATTGGCGGTCAAGTCCAGGAAACAAAACCAATAGACAAATTAACTAGTATTTTCCTTTGTATTAATGCTCAAATACTGTGAACCACTCAAGCCAGCGATAAAATCTCGAGTCCCAGGAGCAGTAATCTCTGCATGATCTATGAGAGAGTTATCTCATCTCATTTCATTTTATTTAATTATTATATAAAATTTTTCAATTCATCTCATCTCTTTTCATTTAATTTAAATATTATAATTTTTTTAAATTTTAATATAAAATAAAATAAATAATTCAATTTTTTTAAATATTAAAATAAAAAAATATTATAAAAATATTTTATTTTATTTTTTAATTTTAATATCAATTAAACCGTGGTCCCTACAGACCAAAGTTAATGACATTGGACCCATGGGCCGTTGGCATCCCTGCTAGGTAGTAATTTATGTAATGATTTGTTTCAGAGTCCAGCTTTTATTTATTTATTTATTCTTTTCCATTTTGATTAAAAATAATATTATTCCAAGCTTCATGCATTTAATTATATAATTTAGGTTATAGAGCTTATGTAAAATTTAAAACTCAAATCAAAATTTTTGAGTATTTTGACAAAGTGTCACTATCATATTGAGTATTCTGTTTCACTATGGTTAATTATACTGGTACTGGGATTAATGTTGTAAGCTATAATATGGTCAAGAATAGTAGTGTTACATATAATATATATTAAAACGCCCGGAAGGATAGTCCTATGTATATACTTTATTATTATTTTCTTTTTTAATTTGAATTTTAAAGTTTTAACTATATATATTTTCAATAGTTGACTCGTCAACAGTAAATATTATATGACTCGTCATTGTGCGGGATTTCTTTCCTTCTTTTTTGCAAAATACATATGGCGTGGTACTGTTTATTTTATGGAGCCAAAACTGGCAGTATTCTGGGCTTGCTGCTTTTCGCATGCACTGCGAACGTTAATCTTTCCTCAACATTGCATGAAATGAGATCAACGTGATAATATATATATATATATATAGATATATATATATATATATATATATATATACACACGTTATTATTCATAAAAGTAATAGTTCACTCCTTAAAATTATGAAAATAGCTAGTTAGTTACGATAATTATTTGCGACACTATTTTGCAACAAAAAAAAAATTAGTCCAACAAAGACATTTTTGTTAAAGGTTAATGTTCAATATCTCAAATGAAATTTTAAAGGAATAATATTTACTAAAGTACTGTTTTTGTAATTATATATATATATATAATATGTGTTGGCCTGCCTCTATATATATATATATATATATATTAATGCCTTATAAATTTGTTAACGATAATATTCTTACAATTACTAATTATTAGTCATGAACGTGGGGGCTATTCAACCGAATTATATATTAAGCTGGGCAAAATGTATCAACAAATTATACCTAACAAGCTCAGATTTTTCTTCTTTATTTTTAATTTATTTTTTGAATCATATCCACCAAAATAAAGAAAGAAGATACACATTCTGAATGTGATCAGGCCCGGTTTAGATAGTGAAAGTATTTCATTTCATCTCATTTAATTATTCAATTTTTTTAAATTTCCACACAAAATATAATAAAGAATTCATTTTTTTGAAGTCTCAAAATAATAATAATATTAAAAAATAATAGTCTAATAGTATTTTATTTAACTTTTAATTTTTATCTAAAACCATCTCGTGATCTCATCACGCTATCCATGACAGCCAAATTAACAGCCATGCATGTGTTTTTTTGAAGAAAAGTGCCCACAAAAGATTATATAGAAGTAAATTTATAAAGTAATAAAGTTTTATGTGATTTAGATAAAAATATAACTTTATTATTTAACGTATTATATTAAACTAGTTAGATTTATTTTTATGTGTAATTAAATTAATATTTCTCTATAAAGGATATGTAATTAATTATAGGTCTTTACAACTACCAAAACAAGAAAGCATGCAGGACATAGAATTAAGAACTAAAAAAGGTTCCTGATACAAATTTAGTTTCATGATTGTAGTAGCTGCAGCAGAATGCTTGATGATCGATGCTCTGTAGAGTACACGAGTATTTTAGATAAGGATATCATGATCATTTACGATCCTTGCAGATAGAACATGTATTTGCATTCTAACCCCTAAACTTTACTAAAATACCTATATATATAGCTCTAGCGGTTATATCTCAATCATATATATAGTATAGGTAGGTTGCCAAACTTATTTATAAGAAAGGGTAAAAGATCGTGAAAATGAAGTTCTATATTATTATATGCTGCATCTGTCGAGTTGTCGATCGGCCAAAGATTTACAAAATGCCAACACTAAAAAAAATGTTAAAAAACCACCGTTTAAGCACCAAAAACTTCAGTCTCAGTTATCTCTTGGAAGCAGCAGCAGCAGCAGCAGCAGCAGCAGCACATGCAGAAGTATTCATTGCATGAGTTTGGTGAGCACAGTTACTGCCATTATAAATATTAATTTTCCATGCTAGGGACCAAAATATTTGTCAGTACCATACCATTTCACAAAACCAAGGCTAGAGAATTGCCGACACTACCTTCATCTTCTTCATATTCTTTTTTGTTTCTCTCCTGTCGTTGCCTCGTAACTCATTAACCTCTGACCAGTTTTGTTGTCAACCGTATATGGCTGCAGCCTGAGAACCACTTCGATCGTCCTTTATATTCTCTGCCCTCTTCCGGTCTTGTTTATTTCAAAGTAAAGAACTTCAGTAGTAAATTAATCTGAAGTACTAGTATGGAACAACTAAAGGATCAGGTTGCTAGCAATGGCGGAGCAGAGGATGATCATGATCAGAGGGGTATATTGAGATCAGGCAGAGATTATGAGAGGGGAATGTACTTGTTATGGCAAGATCTTACTGTTGTGGTTCCAAACTTCGGGAATGGACATAGCAGAAGACTGCTTGATGGGCTCAGTGGGTTTGCCGAGCCTGGCAGGATTATGGCTATTATGGGTCCTTCTGGTTCTGGGAAATCCACCCTTCTTGATTCTTTAGCAGGTTCTCTCTCTCTCTCTCTCTCACAAGTTGAGCATGCCAAAGATTTTCAGTGCATGGGTTTTTGCCCGTCCCTAACTAGGTCTCCTTGTGACCATCCATGCTCTTGCATGCTGATTCTTTTCATGTGGGTGTAAGCAAGAGCATGCAGACTTGCAGTCAGCTTTGGTTCATGTAACATGATCTAAACTGAATGTGCATGCATGAAAGAGCTTCCATTCCTGCTTGAAAGTTAATCAAGAGCTTGTTCAGTTGCTTATATATATATATTTTTAAATCATAATTAAAAATCTGCTTTACGATAACAAAAAGAAAACATATAAATAAAAATGTTTAAGTGCATGCTGTTCTTCCAGTTCTGAAACCAGTGAAAAACTTCAAGGAATAATATTAAAAGAAAATGATCACAGGGTCAAATATTCCCTCTTCCCGGCCATGATCATCTATAAATTGTAAATTAAAAGAGTAAACAGAAAATGAGAACGGAAAACAGACATGAAAAAGGGAACTTCAATTTTCGTGTTTCCATTACATTAATAGAAAACTGTTTCCAGAAAATAAATGCAACCGACCCAATTTATTTTATTTTTCATATTTTTGGTACTTTTTTCCGGAAATATCAGCGACTTTAGATATCTGATCTTTTTGCTGAAAAGGGAAAAGGCTTCTTCCTTTTAAGTAGGCAGAAATAAGTCAAATTATAAATAATATCTTGAGACATTAAAGACTCATTTGGTTACACGATTAGATGCGAGAAGATAAAGATATTTTGTTAAAAATTGAATAAATATTATTATAATATAATTTTTTAATATAATTTTTATTTTGAGATTTGAAAAAATTAAATTATTTATTATATTTAACTATAATTTGTCATCTTCAATTACATTTTTCATATAAATTTTAAATAATTTAACAAGCTAACTATTTAAAGAAAAAATTACTTAAAAATGATTATCAAAATAAGAAGAACTCTTCTAGAAATTTGCTTTTGATTGATTATTAGGTAGTTGATTGTCTTGATTGTTGTTGTTATATTTATATATTGTAATCTCAAATTAATTAATGAGCCTTGAGCTTTTGCAGGCAGGCTGTCAGGAAATGTTGTCATGACTGGAAATGTTCTCCTCAATGGGAAGAAAAAGAGACTAGACTATGGTGTTCTTGTAAGTCATTTTAAATCAGAATTATTGCCTTTGGCCCAAGTTAATTTCAAGAATCAAGACCTTTGGCTCCTTTTCATTTTCTATTTTTCCTTTTTGAGAGGGGTTGTATCGGGGTGTTCAATAATAAGAGGCAAATTATCCCCCTTTTATGCATATTTAGTGTAGAAAATGTAATGAAGTTTTTAATAGAGTAAGTAAAGTGCAAATATTATATAACTGGTTAGATTAATCATTCTTATTTAAATTTAATGGTCATGTCTACTAGCTTTCCCAACACATCGTCTTTTGATTTTCTCAACCCATGTCCTTTTAGTTTTGTAATAAAGTTTTTTTTTTTTTTTTTTAAAAAGAGAAAAGTAAAAGAGCCTATAATTTATTACTCTTGATAGCAATTTTAAGTAAGATTGTTAGATTTCCCTATCATTAACATAGAAATAGATGAGTGCGAGGAAACTAAAAATTTGAAGTTTTTTTTAGTATTGCAAGTAGAGTTTTAGGATGTACAAACTCTACGCATTCACTTCAAAAAAAGTAGGTTTACAATTAAAAAATAATATTTTTATGTGAATTCTAGATTTATCCACTTTTTTTTTTTTAAATGAATATGCTGAACTTACACACGACTGTAAATATCATTTATATATATATATATATATATAAAAGGAGGACACAACCCCAAAACTTGAAGATCAATACGTTAACTGCATCGACACTCATATAATAGAATGCATTCTATTATTATTTTTTTCTATTAAAGAATGCATGCTAACTTAGTTATATATAATATAATATATATCTCATTTGATAAACTTAGTTAATCATGTGCATCATGTAAGCAATTTTCTAGCATATAAAGAATATGAAGGGCCACTTCTTAATTTGACCAATTTATTTTCAAATTCTGTTCCTTTTCCCCTTTTTCCCCCTTAAAATTTCAGGCTTATGTGACCCAAGAGGATATAATGCTGGGAACATTAACAGTGAGAGAAACCTTAAAATACTCAGCCCATCTGAGGCTTCCAACTACCATGACCAAAGAAGAGATTAATGGCATTGTGGAGGGAACAATCATAGAAATGGGTCTCCAAGATTGCTCAGACAGACTAATTGGAAACTGGCATTTAAGAGGTATAAGTGGAGGGGAGAAAAAGAGACTAAGCATTGCCATTGAAATCCTCACAAGGCCATGCCTCTTGTTTCTTGATGAACCAACCAGTGGCCTTGACAGTGCCTCGGCTTTCTTTGTTGTTCAAACTCTTAGAAGAATTGCTCATGATGGCAGAACTGTCATCTCTTCCATTCATCAGCCAAGTAGTGAGGTTTTTGCACTCTTTGATGATCTGTTTCTTCTTTCTGGTGGCCAAACAGTATATTTTGGAGCAGCAAAGTTGGCCATTGAGGTATATATACTATCAGAGTGATGATGATGTATTTGTGCTATGTGAATATATATATATATATATATATATATATATATATAAATCCTATATATAAATTAAAAGGTACTCGTTTACATGATTTTACAGTTCTTTGACAAAGCTGGATTTCCCTGCCCAAGTCGAAGAAATCCCTCTGATCACTTCCTCCGTTGTATAAATTCAGACTTCGATGTAGTGACGATGTCTTTGTTGGAATCTCACAGAATACGTGTATGTATATGGTAACACTTTTACTGTCATATATAGTTTTTAGGTCGGTTGTCAGGTAGAGGTAGATGGGGCCGTTTATATTGAGAGACGAGTTAAAATGATTTGTAAATAGTAAAATAAAATATTTTTTGAATATTATTTTTAAATATTATTATTATTTTAATATTTGAAAAAATTGAATTGTTTATTATATTTTGTATAGGAATTTGGGAAATTTGTTTTGAGATTTGAAAAAATTAATTTTTTATTATATTTTGGTGTGAGAATTTGGAAAAGTTATTTTGAGATTTGAAAAAAAAATTATTATATTTTGTGTGAGAATTTAAAAAAATTGTAATGATAAAAATGAGATGAGTTGAGGAGAGTTACGAATACAAACGGCCTTATTGTATTTGTATTATATTCTTAACACTTCTCTTCATGTGTGGATCAGACTCCTAATCAAGAAGTGAGCTGTTGAAATAGATTTAATTATTTGTATTATATCCTAACTATTTTGAAATGCTGCTTGGTATCTCATTTTTGTTAGGTATATTTGGATGTGAAAGCTTGTTAATATGATTTTATCGAAACTTCAAAAATGATAAAACAAAAAGGAACAAATGCATGTCATAGTTTTAGATTTTTGCCATGCATGATCTTGTCCTCAAAACTACGAGCTTACTTCAAATGCTGGTCTTTTTTATAATGACAGGGAATCCAGAACTCGTCAGATCCTCTGATGAACTTAGCAGCAGTAGAGATTAAAGCAAAGCTTGTCGAGAAATACAGGTGCTCAGAGTATGCAACAAGGGCAAGAATGAGGATTCGACAAATTTTATCCATTGTAAGCTAGCGTTTTGCATTGGGGTTTTAGCTGCATGCTACTGAATGCATGTTTATAAGGTCCTTTTTCTACTTTCTTTTGCGGCTAACATCGGCCATTTCCCATTTTCGATCTTAATGTGGCTTTTGTCATCTGTGTTACATCAATAAAGAAATAGATATGCACTTGTTTCAAAGACTTGTGCACCTTGAGATTAGTCGGGACGCTGCAATCTATTTTCTCAGAAGCAAAGTTCACACATGCTGCTTGATTTCTAGCTTCCTAAATTAAGATTTTATTTTATGTTGTGAGGAACATTATCTGGCATCCTATTAAATTAACATTAAAGGTTATCTGTACTTATGCTGCAGGAAGGACTTGCAATTGAGAGAAAAAGTGGAAGCCAAGCCAAACTATGGAAGCAACTCTCAACATTGACACACAGATCTTTTGTGAATATGTATAGAGATGTAGGGTATTACTGGTTAAGGATCATAATCTACATAACCTTATCTATATGCGTCGGTACCATCTTCTTCGATGTCGGAACAAGCTATACCTCGATCTTGGCTCGAGGAGCATGCGGCGGATTTGTGGCGGGCTTTATGACATTCATGTCAATTGGAGGCTTTCCATCCTTCCTCGAAGAAATGAAGGTAAACTAGTATGTTTCAAGGATAGTCTAGGAGAAAACTTGTTTTTAACAACATTTTGTTACATGATCTATTGTGTTGGATGATAAGTTTTTCATTAAACAGGTTTTCTATAAAGAGAGGCTGAATGGGCATTATGGGATTGCTGTGTACATTCTGTCCAATTTTCTCTCTTCTCTCCCATTTGTGGCTGTGATGTCAATAGCAACAGCAGCTATTACTTACTATATGGTGAAATTCCGGCCTGAATTTTCTCCTTTTGTGTATATCTGCCTTGATCTCATCAGCTCCATTGCAGTAATTGAGAGCACCATGATGATTATAGCTTCACTTGTTCCTAATTTCTTGATGGGGGTCATAGTAGGAGCCGGATACATAGTAAGAAAAACTGAAACTTCATTCTCCTTCAGCTAAAATGCCAATATATATACACATTTGTTCACCCAAAGAAATAAAAATGCCTATTCATGTATGTAGGGGATTATGATGATGACCTCTGGGTTCTTCCGGTTGATCCCTGATCTTCCCAAGGTTTTCTGGCGATACCCAATTTCGTACATCAATTATGGTGCTTGGGCCTTACAGGTAATGCAACTTTAAGTTACATGTATGTTTCAACATATCTAGCAGGAAAATGGTTTGCTCATTGGATTCATCACTTTTATACTGAAAAATGCAGGGAGCATACAAGAACGATATGATCGGCCTCGAGTTTGATTCTTTTGCACCTGGAGAACCCAAACTAAAAGGCGAGGTTGTCCTCACTAGCATGCTTGGTGTTCAACTGAATCATTCAAAATGGTGGGACTTGGGAGCTGTTGTTGTCATTCTCCTATCTTTGAGACTACTTTTCTTTGCCATCCTCAAGTTTAAGGAGAAAGCTTCACCCTGTTTTCGATCTCTTTACACGAAGCGAGCTCTGCAACATCTCAACAAGAGGCCTTCGTTCAGGAAAACGCCATCTTTCCCTTCCAAAAGGCACCAGCCTCTCCATTCATTGTCTTCACAAGAGGGTCTCAACTCCCCCATTTATTAGCAGCAGAAAAAACTCTGAACAAGTCAACACGATAGTGAGATGTGGATCAGTGCACATTGCAGCAATATAAAGACTAACAGAAGAAGAGTTGAAGCCCTTTTATTTTTCAAACAATTCAAAATTTGCGCTAGTAAAATGATTTTCATTGCATAAATTAGCTTCTATTTGCTGATGAACTCACCAGAAGGGGGAAAAACATCTCATCCTCCCATATTTTTCTGACTTACACCCCATGGAGCAGCTCAATATAGTCATCTATTATACCACCTAAATAAACCTACCACAAGCACTCTCCCTCGTGTACGATTAATTTGTTTCATTTCTATTATGACTAAATCTTGATTACTTGTATCGAGTTGATAGCATAGCTTCTATTTGCACTTCAAACTGATATGAAATTCAGGGGTCCCTTCATTTGGATTTGGATCTATTTTGGTTTTGCTCTATATGACTAGGCAACATGTAAATTTAGTAGATTTCAGATGATCTAACACCTCCCCACCCCCCAAACCAAAAAAAAAAAAAAGCTTACAAAGGAGGTTCTAGCTTTCGTTGGGTGCATAGAAGCAATTGTTTGCTTCCATTAACATTCTATGATGGGAACTTGTTATAACTTTGGAAATTCTATGATGTAACCACGACGAAGTTCAACGAGATAGAAGAATCACATTTCGGCAACTTGATCGAATCAAAAGCAGAGTAGGAATTTATTAAGACATGGGATTTGATTTGGTGAATGGGGTGGATAATGTCATACAATAAACTCTTCATATTCATGCATACGGATCAAGAGTTAGGCATGGACAGGTGTAGGTCATTGGTATAAGCTGGGAAACAAGGGTTTGAGCTGGATTTCATGGACTGAGACAAGTGTACACATACAGGCAAAACAAAAGTTTGCTTGCTGGAAGCATACAGTGAACTATGCAACATAGCGGCAGGGTGCCAGAGCAGTAATTGTGCAATTATTGGCTGAGGCAGTTAAAAGAGATGTGACAACACTCTAGGAGCAATTACTTGCATACTGTTAGCCTGTTAGGCTTAGGTGGCTGCTTGCTGAGTAGTTTTGTCTGGAAAACCTATTGTATATGGTGCCATTTCTTAGTCTTAGCATATACACTTTTTTTTTAATCTTAGTTTTGGGATTTTTTAACCCCTAAGATTTGTTTTTGTATTATGGTATTTTTTTGTTATAAATGATGGCAATTCATAAAATTAGGATTACCGTCTGTCCGTAGGCTACTGCAGATATAGGTTTAGTTTGGGAGACTGGCTGTTATCAGTAGGTAGATATGGTGTATTGTGACTGTCAAAGTGTTAGCACTTCAGTAAAAATCAGATTTATCATCAAAACGCTAAACGCGTACCCAACATCACCAACAACAAAATGATGTCTAGCTCTAGTCAAGCTATCCACTTGACCAAATCCTATGAGAATACACCACTCAACTTGTCCAGCACCACACTTCGCAGCACTGATCTTCTCGTACCTTTGAGCCCACTTGACATAACAAAATTGAGAACTGTTGAACGCGTCACACTTAAAACCTCTACATAAAAGGAGAATGCACCGCTAATAAATGCAAGTTCATAAAAGACTTTCCAAGGCGTAACAAAAGATAGGCCATGATTTACAGGCAGTTTAGACTGTAAACTGCTACGTTAGGGGACCAATACCTATTGCACATTATTAATCCAAATCCCCTTTTACATTCATCTGAAAATGCTAATGTTACACAATGATCAAATCAAAACTTAATTATTTATACTAAATGGGATATTGATAAAAACATATTATATCACATAAAATTTTGATACAACCAACCTGACCTTTCTTTTTTTTGATAAGTAATCAAGAAGTTTTATTCATAATAATAGGCAAAGCCCAAGTCAGGAAGTATACATGAGAAATACCTATCAACAATGTACAATTGAAAGAAGAAAGTCATGGACATTGAGTCCATTACAAACAATAGCCCCCACCCAAGAAAACAATGTTTTAAAGAAAAAAACTTTCAACTCTTCCATTGTTCTTTCTTGGTTTTCAAAGCTTCTATCATTTCGCTCCCGCCAAATACACCAACACATACACATAGAGACCATTTTCCATATTGCTGCAACTTGTGTATTTCCTCGAAGGCCTCTCCATCATGCTAGAAAGTCCAACAATCTGCCAGGCATAACTCATGATAAACCAAGTCCTATAAAAAAATCATCCCACATGGTCCTAGCCACCTCGCAATGTAGAAACAAATGATCAACAGATTCGCCATCTTTCTGACATATATAACACCAGTCTAATACCATTAATCAATGTCTCCTAAGATTATTCGTGGTGAGAATTTTGTCAAAAGCTGCTGTCCAGACAAAAAAAGCTGCTTTTGAAAGAGCTTTGGTCTGCCAGATGCTCTTCCATGGGAATGAGAGCCTACCAGGGTTCGATAAAACTCTGTGAAATGATCGGACCGTAAATTTACCTTTTTTGGAAGGGCTCCAAAACATCCTATCCATCATACCCTCGGTCATACTTACTGAATACAAAGCTGCATGGAAGTCTGAAATAACCTCCAACTCCCAATCTTGAGCTGCTCTAGTGAAGTCTACATTCCATTGAGGGGAGCCATTAGAAAAAGCCAAAAGGTCCGCTATCGCTGCATCCTTTACTCGTGCTAACTCAAAAATAGCGGGAAATGCGTCTTTGAGACAATGTTCACCACATCCTTTATCATGTCAAAATCTGACGAGAGAGCCATTGCCCACAACAGTATGTGTTTGTCTTCTAAAAGTCTCCCAACCCTTCCTGATGTTTTTCCACAACCCTACCCCATGTGAACCACGTACCTCATTTGAGCACCAACCATCCCATGCTTCCCCAACCTGTGCATCAATGACAGACTTCCACAAAACCCCCCATAACCAACCTGAGCTTTTCTAATCATGAATTAGTCGTTTCTGCCTCCCTGCACTTCACCACTTAAATTGAAGTGCTAATATAATTTGATCAGAACCTCCTGTCAACATAAGGATAGATTCAATTAGCTAATAGGTTGACCAGCAAAGAAGTTACCCCTCCCATGACCAGAAAGAAAATAATGAACAGAGAGAACATCTCGCCATTACAGTGCATAATATTGCTTTGAACGACGAGTTTTCTTGTTTACAGGCGACAGGATGCATGATGAAGCCACAAGGGACGCAAGAGGTTACTTGGGCAACTTCTTCCAATTTACTTCATAACAAGGAGGATGTGCCAGTAAAAACAAATCTAAACCTGTTGCAACATGTTTGTTTCGAACAAACCAAGACCGCAGCAAAAAATATATATGCGCATGCATGTGTAAATGAGAACACAAAATCTGTGCATGAGAGAGAGAGAGAGAGAGAACCACATGGGTGTGTGGTCTGATCTTCCCCTTTGGGTCTGTAAACGGAAGAGAAGCATTAGCAATATACGTTTTCGTCTCCTGCTAACCCAAGGACTTGAGTATCTGTGAATTAGGAGTTTCAGAAGATAAAACACCCGTCATATCACCAACAGTACAGAAAATTATCAGAAGAGTTAAAATTCCTGATAAGAAAAATGTATTTTGAACAGGATGCGGCATTATTCTGATTCTCTCAAACAAGTGGCTTTCCACTACCTAGTATGCCAGTTGGGAATCCATCTAATCACTCCGAAAGGAACTACAACAGATCATAACATCAATTATAACGCACTTCTTTTAAAGACTTCACAATAATGAAAACCAGAATATCACATTTAAAACTAGAAGTTAGCATGATATCATTAGGCTCAAGCAACATCACTATATTTCACATGCAGGTTTTCTCTCTTCCACAGAAAAAATTCTAAGTTTACAATGTCATCCAATAATTTGTCAGTCATAATGTAAGAGAGATTACAATTACAAGAGGATGTTAAACTCAGATCCATCTCCCAGCTTCGCAAGTGTTAAAACTGAAAGGAGCCACTTGCTAGCTAATGTTTCTTCTCGGTTGAGACTCCATTTTCAACTTGGTTGTCAAACGCGTGATAAGGAACTTCAACCATGGGCATAGGTACCGGACGACCACTGAAGTCCTCCGGAAAGAATTCAAAATCGGGGCCAAAGTTGAACTTGACTACACAATTTGGCTGATTAGGAAGAGTATACATTGAAGCAGCAGGGTAGTAGCGACCGCCATATAGATCCTTGAAAGCAACTCCTTGGCAGACACCATTTTTAAAGAAAGATATCTCACTTCCTGCATAGAAGAGACAAAATTTGCAGAGAGTGAATACAGACCTTTCCAATGAAAAAACACAATTTGGACACTAAAAAGAGCCTGTCGCTGCCTTAACAGTGAAATTGTTAGAAAAATACTCATCTAACCAGAGAATTTTGAAATAATATGTAATACAATAGTCGGTAAAGAATGCATAATTTTTGCACATGAAAGGACTCTTAGCCAGAGATTCTCGCACTCAAATAAACTAAGGTGTTTTTCACTCCCATTGGGATTAGCCAACCAGGGTCAAACCAAAGCTAGTTACTTCAACAGGGTTCACGCCTCATTGCCATCACTGTCAGTAGTAATACAAAGCTCTAGTGCCCTCTTATGCCGAAATTAAGTACCATTTCTTTTAAACACCCTAACCGGATTGAAATTAAAGTTAAAGTTTCAAAAGGTCAAATCATGCTTGGACTCCAGAGTTCAAAATCTTCTCTCATAGAGGACACTTTCTGTTCCTGTTAACCCAGGAGATGGGTCGTGTTAAAAACCATACTCATTTTCTCATGCAGCATTTTCCCCGACCATTCTTAATTCCAACTTTCTGGTTCCCATTTTGCAAGGAAAAAAAAAAGAACAGAAAATATACCTGGAAGTAAATTAACCATATCAGTAAACAAGTGAATTGTGACAAAGATCTAGGGTCATCTTAGAAATGTAAACCAACATAGAATATATGGAGTCAACATGTTTATTATTTACTACTTCGACAAAATCAAAAACTTATCACATCAAGCAGTCTACAACAAACCATCCATTAAAGCGATTCCCAGTCAACCACTTATCTTATCCTATGTTTACCCTATATCAAGTTGGCATGTTCTCCCACCACTATTTGTTGTCACTATCCATTCCATCCTCAAGGTATCTTCAATTTGAAAATCACCACAGAAACACTTTTCTTTTTTAATAAGTAAAAATATTATATATATCAAAAGAATTAACCAAGTACATTGAATGTATACAAGAAAACACCTTGCTCATATTAGAAGCCCCTAATGACCCAAAAAACCCGTGAAAAACAACTCAAAATACAACAAGCCCGACCCCAACCCCTTGTTTCCCTTGGATCTAAAACTCTACCCGAAAACCCAACCCCTACCCCTTGTTTTCCCGTCTTCACAATGACCTCTCTTTAGACTTCTCTCTAGTTGAGCTACCACCCTTAGCGTCGTAGTTGATTGCCCAAGAAGACAATGTAACTCCCTACTTTTCTTGAAACTTGATTTGGTTTCCAACGCGTGGTTTGCCTCAATCGTAGTAATTAATTCTTTAAATTGGTCTTTACATACTCCATATGAGATTCCCACGAACTGCTGAGTCTCGTTAACTTTAAGCAGAATCCAATCCGCTATTGGAGGAAGAGAGACCAGGGGAGCCACATTATCTCCCGACACAATATCCAAATGCACTCCCGACTCTAGACATTCCTCTACACAAGGCACCAATTCCAAACCCATTAGTTCTCCAACAACTCCATTGGTTCTCTCCAATGGTATTAGGCTCTCCATTGGAGATTCTGGGGTGACAGCAAGTCCATTCACCTCTGGGGTGACAGTGGATCCTACATCTCCTTCAATCATCAGCAATACACCATTTTCCTTCCACTTCGATGAGGGAGCCATAGTTTCTTTGGGGACCAAGGGTGTAATACCATTTTGCTTCAACATCGGTCTATCCTGTGTTCCTTGAGGCAAATGGGAATCCAATACTGACGTCTCTATGCCGATACCCGATGTAGACCCCACTTCAAATAACCTAGATTTCCATTTGACCCACCATACTCTCCTGGATCTAGATATAGGAATAGGGCCAAATCTGATTTTCCGTTTTCCTTCGTAGAAACACTTGTCTGTATTCTCTAACTTTTTAACTAATAAAAGGCCAATTTCATTCTCAATAGGTTCTTAAAAGGTGAGTAAAAGTTAAAATTTAACAGCTGATATTTAATTGGCCCTCGTCAAATCCTTTTTTGATAAGTATGTCATTCCAATTGGAGCTAATGTTGAATAACTAACACGGAAAAATGATTGTAATTTTTGGTTGATGTGAACTATTTTCCTCTGGCCAAAGAAAGGTGAATGCCAGGATTTTAGTATGCATTTCAGCGGAAAAAAACCACTAATGAAACACTAATATTCTTTTCTCGGGTCGAGTAAGGGCTGCAAGGAAAGTGGAAGCCCAAAAGTGGCATAGGTCTAGAGGGTAATAAAAGATACAATGGCCATTCCATGCCTAGAAGGAATGGATCGGCCAACTATGTGTTTGTGTGTGTGTATATATTTTGTTACAAGGTCCAAGGTTTGAATCCCACTTGGTGCAAACAATCTCTATAGGTCATCGGACTAAGGGATTTTTCCCTTGAATTACCTGGTATGCACTAGCGGAAAACTCCTTGTTGAGGGCCTACACCCCCAGGATTAGTCGAGATGCTGTTCCCGAATACCCGTTGCCAATAAAACATATATATTTTTTGTTAAGATAAAATTTTCTTCATAACTAAAAAGGGTGAAACCAAAGTTATATGTCCTGTGTACTTGGGCTACACTTATTTTCATATTTATTAATAAAATTCCTTTTACTTATAAATAAAAAATAATAAATAAACCCTGGTAAACAAGAAGGGAAGAAATGCTAAAAATTCATGGAAAGCTAAAAAAAGAATACTCTAATCTATTATGGACCACAATCCGATAACACAGAATATTAAGAGATGAGGAGCAAGGTGCCTCTCAAGGTCACTTTTTTTGGTTGGTCGGCTTCTCTTGGGAAAATCCTGACAACTGATCATTTGAGAAAGCATGGTATCATCCTTATGGATAGGTGCTTTATGTGTAAAATGAACGGAGAATCTATGGATCACCTACTTCTCCATTGCGAGGTGACAAAGGTTCTATGGGATGACATCTTTAATAGGATTGGTATTGCTAGGGTGTAATGCTTAGGAGTAGATCTTCTGGCTTGTTGGAGAGGTTTTTTTTTTTATCACCAAATTGTTGCCATTTGGAAGATGGTTTCCCGATGTCTTATGTGGTGTATTTGGCTTGAGAGGAACGGTCGTAGCTTTGAAGATAGAGAATGCTCGTTGGGAGAGATTAGAGATTTTTTCTTCCATAGTCTACTACAGTACTTGATGGGGCTTGCTTTCATGATTTCATTGTTGCTTTTTCTAGTTCCTAGCTTGTAATTAGGTGTTTTCTCTTGTATACTCGTTGTGTACATGGGTTATGCCTAATTACTTGGTTTAATAAAATTTCTTTTTACCTATCAAAAGAAAGAAATGGGGAATTGAGCTCCAACACCGTTTTCTTGTAATCTTCGAAATAACACCCTCCTTTCCCTCCAATACACCAGAACATACAAGCCGGTGCCATCTTCCACAGTTTTGCATAATAATTTTAAGATGTACTATTGGTATAAATTTTTTTTTTTTTGATAAGTAATAAGTCATTTTATTGATATAAAGGTAGGCATAGCCCAAGAACACTGGAAGTATACATGTGAATACACCTATTTAAGAACTAGAAACTATTGGTATAAAATTTATATAAAAAATTAATACATTTTATGCATCTTAATACCCAGTTAATCAATTGAACATGACGTCATACCCAATCATCCGCTCTTTCCACCACGAGTATGATTTATAAACTAATTGTATATCAAAAACTTCAACCCACTACAAACATATAGACTGCATCTTCCTGTGTACATGGGCTTCGCCTATCACATTTGTTGAATAAAAATTTCTTTTTACTTATAAAAAAAAAACATATAGACTGCATCTTAGTTGGTCTGTGGTCCTCAATGAAATTTGACAACAAAAAGTATGAACTGCGACAACAAACAATTTAAACAAAGTAGAAGATCCATGGATTCGTATGGTTGTGACAAATGCAAGTTTTTCATTGTGTGTAGCTTACCTCAGAATAGTTATAAAATCTTTTTTTTTTATCTAAGCCTGTTTATTCATCCTTATAGAATTTGAACTTCTGAAATACATGTTAAAGAGAATTGAATTACTATTATAGGCTTGGTTGGACTCTGGTCCTCATTGAAAATTTGACAACAATCTTGTTCCAAGTAGATACCCTTGACAGATGTGAACTTCGAAAGTCAAACTCCAAAAATGGCATAAACACCTAATCACCACCCTTTTCCATGCCACACGAACAGGATCTTCTCCCCAAGTTTTACATGATCACAATCATTGGAAGTACTATTCAATGCCTCGTTATTTGTTTGATCTCAAGCTCGAGTTAAGACTTCAAATGGTGCAACATAAGCAAATGGAGCATTTTGGAAACCATGCAACCAATGCCAAAACTATCACCATGGTATCCTAGATACAATCCATCGATACTACTTGACATCAGCATAACCAATAAACGGCCAACATATGTCATCACATTGCAATAGAAATTCTATAAGATGCTCACCAACAATAGCTACAAACACATACAGTGCACGATAGAGGGTGAAGAAACACTTACCAGGGACCACTTTTGGGGCTTCCTCCTTGACATCCGGCGCGCATGCATACCTCTGCCCTTTGTACAATACTAAATGCGGGGGCTTGGGCGCATACAAACCACCCTCCGGCAAGTTAATATAGAACCCAATAACATCCTCTTCCTTATACCCCTCTTCCCCATACTTCTCCCTCAACGCCTTGTGCACCTTGCTCCCATCAATGTCTCTGTATCCGAAACTGTTCCCGTCGTACCCAACCGGAGCCTGGAGGTCCCCCTTCTCCGTCGACCACCCGAGGCGCGTGTGCCCCGACTCTCCCAGTCTGACAATTTTTATCTCGAAGTACCAAGATCCCTCCACGACTCCTCTGGTGCCTCTAACCATCCTATAACCCTTGGCACTCCCGGCGCTCAATCTGTCGTCGCTCAATTCAACTTTCTCGGCCTTGTAAATCTTCGAGAGGCAGATTTTCATGTCCGGGGTATCGTCGGACTTATCCGGGAACTTCTGGATCGGGGTGATGAGGACGGTCTCCTCTGCCGGGGCATTGTGGTGATTATTGGACTTGTTCTTCTTCTTTCCTTTGCGGGTCGACTTCGTGGCCCACACGTTATTGTTTTTCTTCTTCGATTTCTTCGCGGTGGTTGCGGTTGTTGGCGTCGTCGTCGTCGGAGGGGTCGCTTCGGCCTCCATTGGGGCAGCATTGTTATGTTTGGTTATTGTAGGCTGGGCAGTGAGGGATGAAAGGGGTTTCTGCTTCTTGGGAGGAGGGTCTTCGTCGTCGTCTTCGTCCTCGTCCTCGTCCTCATCGTCGTTGTTGTTGTTGGTGGTATTGGTGGTCGTAGTGGTGTCGTCGTTGTCGTTTTCTTTGTCGTTGTCGTTTTCGGTGGGGACGTTGTGGGTGGATCTGGGGGATTTGTTGGTGTCAGAGGAAGCCGGATCTTCGGATTCGGAGCTAATGGGGTCTGGTTTGGAGTCGTTTTGGGGTTCAATAGCAGTGGTAGGGCTGGACGGCGGTGGCAGTTCGGTGGTAGTCAGGTTGGGAGTGGGAGTGGGAGTGGGAGTGGGGGAGGCAAAGCGATGTGCAGAGTCTTCATCTTCTTCGTCTTCGTCTCTGTAGGTGGCTTGGAGGGAGTCCATTGAAGGAGGGTTTAAGCTTGAAGGAAGGTTTTTCAGGACTCCGTCTCCTACCGCGCGTTGGAGATCGTGAGGGTAGAGAGATTTACCAACGAATTGGGAAAGTTGGAAGAGAACGTTCTCCTTTATCTTTGGGTTTTGTACACTTTGGTGTTCGTGTGGGCTTTCAGCCTTTTTAGGAATTGGGCCGAACTTTCACGCTCCATGGTCTAAAATGCTTTAAAGGTATTAAATTTATTTATTTTCCTTCCTCCATTAAATACTATTTTTTATTAAAAAAAAAAAATCTCTTCATCAGAGGTATTAAATAATATATGAGAGAAAACATATAGGATTGCTACAGTTACTGTTCGTATTAAATTAAAATTTTTTCCTTCTTCCATTTAACATTTTCCTAAAATAAAATAAAATTAATTTATATAATTTTAGAATGTGCACGTCTTGAACATTCATTTTAAAAAAAAATAGACAAATCTATTTTTTAAAAATGGGTTTTACTTTTCTTTAGAGGGAGTATATAAGACTTGTATAATTAGTCTATGACAATTTCTAATATTACTTATAAAATATATATATTTATCACCCTCTTAATCATTATCTTCTCACAACAAAAATCTACAGCACAATATTAAAAATATATAAATGTATATATTCATGACAACTCTAGTTGTGGTGAGCTTTTAAAAGGAACTCTCCGAATTATTCATGAGACTCTCTAGTTTAATGGGCTTCCTCTATTGCACTTGGCTATTAGAGAGA
This sequence comes from Cyclocarya paliurus, assembly GCA_029856935.1. NCBI lineage: Eukaryota > Viridiplantae > Streptophyta > Magnoliopsida > Fagales > Juglandaceae > Cyclocarya > Cyclocarya paliurus. The sequence goes on along the minus strand of CM056958.1, from coordinate 2,894,314 downwards.
TGTTCCGTACGGCATAAGACTCTTTGATTTGTTCTCTTTTTAATGACTAAAGTCCTCTCTCTTTTTATTTATTTTTTATTTTTTGGGTTTAAAAAGCTTATATATTTTGTGGGGGTCTTGCTGTTTATCAATGTTATGTTTTAGGATATATCTTTTTTATGAGAAATATTTTAGTCACAAAACAATTATATAAAAATAAATCTATAAACTGACGTAATTTGATACAGTGTGTCAGAATATAAAATTAATTTTAATATAAATTAAATCTAACGAATCATATAAAATCACGTGAATTTATAAATTTATTTTTATATAATTCCTTTACGTGTAACCGTCCTCTTTTGTTTTCTTGTATCTATGGTTAAGTATTCAATTTATTATTTATTACACCTGTTGTTGCTTGTGGTGTCAGTTCATTTTTTTTTATTTCTTTTTATGCAACTTTCGAACCCTCCGGTTTAAAGCCACGTGGTCCTTAAGGCAATGCCTATTCTACTAATTTATTATCCTGAGCTGATCTAAATCGTATATTAAATAGATACTTTCTTTCTAGTTCTTCCAATGAAATAAAAGTATCGTATTTCTATTATTTTTAAAGATTCAATTAAGGAGAAAGAAGGAGAGAGATGTTTATTATTTATTTATAAGAAGAGATAAGATGAAAGTTTTTTATTATTTATTATTTATTTATTATTATTTGAAATTATGTCAACGTCCAAACGCAATCAGAGTTAGACAATAGATATGTATCAAATTTTTTGAAAAAAAAATTATTTGTACAAATTTAAAATATGTATATCTTATATATTATTATATTTTTTTTTTAAAAAAAGAGAGAAATATAGTACTCATCTCGAAAATGTTATCTACAAATTTAGAATTTATAAATTTTGTCGTGAAAAGTAATTTATCGTGAAAAAATATAATTTTGCATTTAAATTAATTGTTATTTTAAAATATCTGTACAAATTCTTGGACAGATCTAGAAAAAGTCAATGCGTAGTGGAGGGATACCAGTGGCACTGCTGCCACCCACCCTGCTCCCGGTCCAAAGGAGTTGCTGAATACATTCCATTATAATAAACGATAATATACAAACCCATTACGAAGTGCACCAAATCTGACTTCTTTTTGTTTTGTTTCTTTGGTTGGCTGGTTTGACTTCTCCCCCACATACACTAAACACAAACACCTTGACCTTGAGTCCTTGACTCCGCCACGCGTTGTTTGTTTGCTCCGAACTCCTCCAATATCCTCTGTCTCTCTCTCTAGCTCCTTTTACCGCTACATGGCCAAGTTTCTCTAAATCACGCAGTTGTTGTGAGCGCTGAAAGAAGGGAATCCGTATTCTCTTTCTCTGTGTCAGATTACTCAGCCATGGCTCCTAGCAAGCTCAATTCCTCTGTAACAAACACCCTCTCTCTATCTCTATAAATGATCTATGTTTTTCCTTTTTTGGGTTCTCAGATGTTGTTTGTGCATGTGTATTTATATGGTGTTTAGCATGTTTGGATTTTTTGTTCTTTGCAATTCGTGTTTTTTTCCAGTGTTTTCGGAACTTTGACCTCATTCTGTGGATAGCTTGGTTGGTGGGGGTGTATCCCTTGCCTCTTTGTGATAATGAGCAGGGGGGTGAGACTCTGAGAGGAAGTTTGATGGAAAATAGCATGTAAAGTTTGTGCAAGCTATAAATTTTAAGATTCTGTGTTGCCTAGATTTTGAATTTGGGATGGATGAAGTTTCTGGGAGTGCTGCTTTCATTGTTTTGAAATTTGGGTTGAGGGTGAATTTGTATTTTAGGAGCGATAATTCATATCACTATGGTGAGAAAGTGTGTAAATATCTGCGACTTAATTTGAAGCCTGATATATGATTTATTCTATGAAAGTTTAAAAAGATAATTAAATGGATGGAATGAATATTCATGAGAAGTATACCTCCCGTTTATTAGAAAGATGGATATTCTATTGGCATAAGTTTTTAACCATTATCCTTTCGTCATCTCCCGATGTGGCATCAATGATTGGCATGTGAGTGAAAAATAACAAAATCTTCCAATCATTTGATGCCACTTGAAAGGATGATGAAAGGCTTATCATTAAAGAGTAACGCTGCATACTACACTCCCATCCCACTTTCATCCTACAACATAAAATGTGTCACTTTCATCACTCCTAGATCAACCTTAATTTTTAAAAAATGAAAATTCAAAGGCTGATGAGCAATGCTAACTCATCATAGTGGGATGAAAGTGTGTTTTGTAGAATTTTTCATCATTAAAAGGCTTATGAGCAACATTTCTCTTAATAACTATGATTGTGCACATCAAAGGCTCTGTTTGTACATAAGGTTTGAATCCAACTGTTGATGGTATGACATACAATCTGGTAGGAAATGTAAAGGAGTAATTGGTATTTTGGTGATTGTTTGAGATAAAACCAATGGAGTGACTTCATTCTACAATTCCAACTTTTTGACAAGCTGTCTTGTTTGTAATCCTCAAATTTTAATTATGAACTAACCATTTTGCACTCTTCATTACTTATAATCCTGCATTCCCGCACATTTTATAGGTGACATTGATTATCTTGATTGATTAAAATCTCTGTCCCATAGATCTATAGGGTATAATTGATGTTCATATAATGTAATGGCTGAAAAAAATGAAAAAACATGTAGGCATAATTATGTGAATTTTGGACTATGCAACCCCGATGATGACATGTCATGATTACAAGTGGAAGGACTAGTTCCCATTCACTAGAATGGGAACTAATAGACAGGTTGCTTCTGCTGACAAGTTCCACAGTGTTTAAACTCATCTACCTAGTTGAAGATCTTTTTGACCCCCTCTCATCTTAAGTTGGAAGTACAATTCGTGAAATCTCGCTCTGGTGTATGACTTGAGGTTATCCTGCTGGTTATATCTATGAAGGTTAGGAAGTAGGATATTTCCTATGAAATGAATATGTCATGGAAGAAGTCAAATGGCATGCCGTCATTATCATTTCAAGTACCTTTGGTCTTCTTCTAATGTCTTTTTAAATGATTTTTTGAGACTATAACTACCTTGGCAAGGTACAATGCTTATTCGTGTGCTGTATCGTATATTTTAATACAACACATTATCTTACCTTACTTAACTGAGAAATTTGACATATTTTACACACATTTATTCTTGAGTATGATCTGATATGCTTGATGTGGGTAGGGAGAGGCAAGTATATCATGTTCGCAGCCTGAGAATGGTTTTCCCAATTCATTTTCTCTCTTCTCGGAGAAGGAAATTGATGAACTTCTTCAACCTTCAGTTCAGGGATCTGATGACCACCTTATAGAGTTCTCAGAAGCTATGAGAAGTACGTTCATGCTTAATCCTCTACGTTACGCACATATTCAATATAAGTAACTGCTCTGCATATGAATCTAATATAGAAGCCGTTATGCTTATATTTTTTTTTCCATCTCTTCTCTAGCTGTTGCAAAGGCCTTAAGACGTGCTGCCGAGGGAAAGGCTTCTGCTCAAGCTGAGGCAGCTGAATGGAAGCGTAAATATGAACTGGAGAGAGCACGGAATATGCTGGAGTTTAAAGGTTTTTCTAATGTTGAACAGGAGCAGCATTAATTTATGTATACTTTTTATGTTATTTTAAGTATGTGGAAGAACAGGTCTTTAATAGTAGGAAATATAAATTGACCTCAACTTAAATAAGCCTAATCCCGAATACTTTGGAGATGGTTATTGCTATCCTTATCCCTGATTTAGTTCTTCTATTCAAGGTCAGGCAGTTCTTTGGTACACACTTCCACCATAACCCTACAGCTCCACAGAAACTGTTTTTGAACTCTTTCTTTTCTTTGTAAGTAGTATACTAATACCATATCACTTCCCCATTGTCATAGATATTGGTCTTCATTGTACTTTCATCATAGTTTGCTTTATTTGTTCATCATTCATCATTCATGCCACCTTTATCTTGTTGAGATTGCGGTTATCACTTATCCTATCCTTTTTTTAGTATTCAGTGCCCTTGTAATGGATGCTAAGTGTCTTAAGGTTTTAAGTTTCACACCATAAGAGCTTAATGGATCTTAAGGCACTGATTATAGCCATTGAGGCGGGACAACATGGTGCAGGGTCAAAAACAGATAGGGAGTTGAAGAGGTTGACGTCGTCCATTAATTATGATGGAAAGGAGGGGAGTACAAGTCGTGGAAGAAACAAGGGGAGGGCTGGAAAAGTTGATAAATGAAGCCTAGAATTTTGTGTTGGAATGTTAGGGGGCTGAACGAGATTAATAAGTGCCTTCGAATAAGAGCTTTATTAAGGCAATGGAAAATGGACATTATTTGCCTACAAGAAACAAAGTTGAAGCTTATCACTAGAAGAATTATTCGGAGCATATGGAGTTGTCAATATGCAAGCTGGTCATATTTACCCTTGAAAGGGGCCTCGGGTGGAGTTTTGGTTATGTGGGATATGAGAGTGGTGGAGAATATTGATGAGTTTGTGGGAGAATACTCGGTGTGGTGTTCTTTTAAAAATTCTGAAGATGATTTTTTATTGGCGTTTGCTGGGGTATATGGTTCTAATTTGGACAGTGAGAGGAGGCTGCTTTGGGATGAGCTTGTTGGCCTATGTTCTTGGTGGGAGGTCCCGTGGTGTATTGGCAGAGATTTTAATGTGACAAGATTTTCCAGCGAAAGATTAAGGGAGGGACGACAAAATCAAGCTATAGTGGATTTTTCGGATTTCATTTTTGAGGTAGGTCTTATGGACTTACCTTTAATGGGAGGTGAATACACTTGGTCTAATAATCAAACCTGGTCTAGACTGGACAGATTTCTCATTTCTCCCTCGTGGGAGCTACAATATCCAGATGTAAGTCAGACAAGGCTCCCAAGGATATGCTCTTATCACTTTCCTGTAATGTTAGGATGCAGTGGTATTCAAGGGGTAGAAGGCCGTTTTAGTTTGAGAATATGTGGTTAAAGATGGATGGTTTTGTGGACTTGGTCAGACAATGGTGGAATTCATACCTACTTGAGGGCAATCCGAGTTATGTATTGGCTGGAAAGTTGAAAACTTTGAAGAAGGACTTGAAGACATGGAATGAACAGGTAGTTGGTGATGTAACCTTACAGAAGAAGAGTTTGTTTCAAGAGTTACAAAGCTTGGAGGGTGTAGGAGATGAAAACAACAGAAAAGATTAAGTAGTTTCTGAATTAGAAAGATTGACTCTAATGGAGGAGATTTCGTGGAGGCAAAAGTCAAGGGCTTTGTGGCTTCGGGAGGGGGATAAAAGCAAAAAGTTTTTTCACCGTATTGCCAATGCACATAGGAGGTTTAACTCTATTGAGTCCTTGAACATAGATGGAGATGTATCCTCAGATTAGGTTATGATAAAGGAGATGTGGCAAGGCATTTCGAACATTTGTTGTTGGAACCTCATGCATGGAGGCCTACCGTAGATGGACTAGCCTTTGCGGTCATTGATCAAAATAGTATGGCTTGGGTGGAGAGATCATTTGAAGAGTAAGAGGTACAACAAGTAATCAGGAAAATGAATAAAGATAAAGCTCCAGGCCCAGATGGATTCACTATGGCTTTTTTTCAGACTTGTTGGGAGGTGGTGCGAGAGGAAGTAATGCTGGTTTTTCAGGAATTCTTCACTTATGGCAGTTTTGAGAAAAGCTTAAATGCTACTTTTATTGCATTAGTCCCTAAAAAGGCTGGTGCAAGAGAGGTACAAGATTTCAGGCCGATTAGACTTGTGGGCAACGTGTATAAGATACTTGCCAAATTTTTGGCTAATAGGATGAGCACGGTCATGGAGAAGATTATCTCTAAGTCCCAAAATGCCTTTGTGAGAGAGAGGCAAATTTTGGACTCGGTTCTTATAGCTAATGAATGTTTGGATAATAGGATCAAGTTGGGAGTTCTAGGTATTTTATGCAAACTCGATATGGAGAAGGCATATGATCACTTTAACTAGGATTTTTTGATATATATGTTGAGTAGATGTGGGTTTGGGGAAAAATGGAGGAAGTGGATGAGGCATTGTGTGTCAACGGCTCACTTCTCGGTTCTGGTAAATGGTGATCCCGTAGGCTTCTTTAATAGCTCGCGGGGTCTACGGCAAGGTGACCCATTATCACCCATTTTTATTTGTCCTAGTAATGGAGGCTCTAAGTCGAATGTTGTCGGCGGCAGTAGATGGAGGATTTTTTTCAGGCTTCTCGGTGGGAGATATCCATGGCTCTACCATTATTTCTCACCTTTTGTTTGCAGATGACACTTTGCTATCATGTGAGACAAATGCAGGGCATATCCAATCTTTGAAGGTCATTTTATTTTGTTTTGAAGCGGTATTCGGATTGAAGATTAACTTTGCCAAGACGGAGATGGTTGCAGTTGGCGATGTAAGCAATATTAGAGGGCTGGCAAATATTTTGGGATGTGGGGTTTCTTCGTTGCCCTTGAAGTACCTTGGTCTTCCGTTGGGGGCTTCTTTCAAAGTTAAGACAATTAGGGAGGTGGTGCTGGAAAAATTTGGGTGTAGGTTGGCCGGGTGGAAAAGGTTGTATCTTTCTAAAGGGGGACAAATCACACTTAACAAGAGTACCTTATCCAACCTCCCCACATATTACTTATCTTTATTTCCCCTCCCCGCTAGTATTGCATCTAGAATAAAGAAGCTCCAACGTGATTTTTTGTGGAGTGGGTTAGGAGATGAGTTTAAATTTTACTTAGTAGGGTGGGAAAAGGTATGTTCTCCTTTGAGAGATGGCGGATTGGGGGTCCGGAATGTGAGGGCGTTCAATAAGACATTATTAGAAAAATGGTTGTGGCGTTATAACCATGAGAGGGGAGCTTTATGGAAATGGGTGATTGACTTGAAGTATGGAAGCGAAAGGAGGGGTTGGTGTTCTAAAAAGGGTAGGGGGACATATGGAGTGGGGCTATGGAAGTATATATGAAAAGGTTGGTGCTCTTTTGCTAGTAATATTCGGTTGCGTTTGGGGGATGGTAGTATGATCAGCTTTTGGCAAGACGTGTGGGTGGGAGACACGGCCTTGAAGGATGCTAATCCCATGATTTTCAGAATTGCACGGGAAAAAGAAGCTATGGTGGCTGACTTGCGGGTAATTAATCAAGGTTCATAGGAGTGGAACATCAGCCTTACTCGGGATGCACATGATTGGGAAGTGATTGTTTTGGTAGAATTTCTGAACTTGCTGTACAACACTTTTACTGCTTCCACAATGGAAGATATGATGGAATGGCGACCCTCTAGGAAAGGGAAATTTTCGGTATGCTCTTTTTATGACTATTACTATGCATCAAAGGCACAATTTCCCTTGGAAGAACATTTTTTTTTTTTTTGATAAGTAATCACGATATTGTATTCATATAAATAGGCAAAGCCCAGGTACACAGGAATTATACATGAAAAATGCCTAGTTAGAGGTTACAATAGAAAGAAGAAGTTCATGGACCCTAAGTCTATTACAAACTATAGCCCCCGCCCATAAGAACAAAGACTTAAAAAAGAAAGCTTTAATCTCCTCCAAAGTTCTATCTTGATTATCAAAACATCTAGCATTTCTTTCACTCCAAATGCACCAACACAAGCATATTGGTACCAATCTCCAAATCGCTGCTACCTGAGAATCTCCATATAGTCCTCTCCAGCTCGCGAGGAAATCCACCAATCTACCAGACATAACCCAAGACAAACCGACTCTTGAGAAAAAATCATCCCATATAGCCTTAGCCACCTCGCAGTGTGGAAGCAAGTGATCAACCGACTCCCCGTGCTTCTTACACATGCAACACCAATCTAGGACAATCACCCGTCATTTCCTCAAGTTATCTGTGGTAAGAATATTGCCCAAAGCTGCTGTCCATACAAAGAAAGCTGCTTTTGAAGGAGCTTTTGTCTTCCATATATTCTTCCACGGGAACATAAACATTCTGGAGTTCGATAGTTTATGGTAAAAGGAACTGACAGAGAAGATACTTTTCTTAGAATGAATCCAATACATCTTGTCACCGGATCCCCCAGGAATACTTGTGGAATATAACATCGCAAAGAATTCCGTAATAGACTCCAACTCTCAATCATGAGCTGTCCTAATGAACTCAATATTCCATTGATAGGTACCATTAGAAAAGGCCAAGAGATTAGCAATCGATGCCTCCTTTACTCTAGCAAGCGCAAAAATGGCAGGAAAGGTATCTCGTAGGCACAGGCTGCCACACCATATATCAAACCAGAACCGAACTCGCGACCCATCGCCTACGACAATATGTTTATGACCCCGAAAGGATCCCCAAAGGCTCCTAATGTTTTTCCACAAACCCACCCCATGAGTGCCTCGTACCTCGTTTGAGCACCATCCTCCCCAAGCTTCCCCAAACTGAGCATCTATGACAGACTTCCATAATGCCTCCCTTTCATTTTGGTATCTCCACAATCACTTACCCAATAGAGCTTGGTTGAATTTCATCAAATGTCGAATCTCCAAACCTCCCTCAGAAATTGGAGTACAGATAGTTGACCAATTAACCAAATGAAATTTAAACTCTTCCCCCAATCCACTCCATAAGAAATCCCTTTGTAACTTCTCAATGCGGTTAGCCACCTTTAACGGAAGTGGAAACAAAGACAAAAAATAGGTGGGTAAGTTAGACAGAGTGCTTTTAATCAAAGTCAACCTACCACCTTTCGACAAGTATAACCTCTTCCACGCAGCCAATCTGCACTTCACCCTTTCTACTACCTCATCCCAAATCCTTTCAGATTTAAAAGAGGCACCCAACGGTAAGCCAAGATACTTCATAGGAAGCGAAGATATCTTGCATCCTAGGGTAGTAGCTAAAAGCTCCACATCGGGGGCAGCCCCCACAAGCACTATTTCCGACTTTGCAAGATTGATGCTCAAGCTCAATACAACCGTAAAGCAAAGGAGTAGCGCCCTCAAATCTTGGACTTGTCTAAGGTGTGGCCCACAAAAAATAAGCGTGTCATCAGCAAATAATAAGTGAGAAATATGGGAATCCTCATTCCCCACCGAAAAACCATGGAGTAACCCACCCACCACCAGACCCTCAATCATCTTGTTGAGGGTTTCCATAACAAATAAGAAGAGTAAAGGCGAAAGCAGGTCTCCCTGTCTCAAGCCACGAGAGGAGTTGAAAAAACCTACCGGAGAACCATTTACCAAGATCGAAAAACGAGCTGAAGAGATACAAAATTCTATCCATTTCTGCCACTTCCCCTCAAAACCACATCTCCAAAGTAAGTAGAGAAGAAATTATTCTCCATGTCTAACTTGCAAAGTAGCCTAGGTTCTCTAGACTTCAAACGACCATCCAAGACTTCATTAGCAATAAGAACTGAGTCAAGAATTTGTCTACCTTTGACAAACGCATTCTGCGGCTTCGAAATTAATTTTTCCACCACTGAGCTTAGTCTATTCGCTAACACTTTGGATAGGATCTTGTACATCCCATTCACTAGACTAATGGAGCGATAGTCTCTCACATCCCAAGACCCCACCTTTTAGGAATGAGGGTTAAGAATGTGGCATTGAGACTCTTTTCAAAGCAAGCATTAGAATGAAATTCATGAAAAACTTGAATAATATCTTCCTTGGTCACCCCCCAGCAAACTTGAAAGAAACCCAAAGTAAAGCCATCCGGGCCGGGAGCCTTGTCACTAGCCATACCTCTAATAACATCGCCCACTTCCTCTTTTGTAAATGGCCTTTCTAACCCCCCTACACTCTGTTGGTCTAAAGTGGAAAACGACAAACCATCTACTCTCGGTCTCCAATTATGTTTTTCATATAAGAGTTGATGATAGTAATGTTCGATGTGGTTTTTGATAACCGTCTGATCCGAAGAAGCTACCCCATCCACCATCAGAGTATCAATAGTATTGTACCTTCTGTGAGAATTAGCCATCCTATGGAAGAATTTCATACATTTGTCTCCCTCCCTAAGCCAGAGTACCCTTGATTTCTGTCTCCAAGAAATCTCCTCCATCAAAATAACCCTTTCTAGATCAGCCACTACCTGGCTCTTGTGGCTTTGCTCAGGTTTAGAAAGGGTTCTGACTTCCTCCTCACCTTCCAGATCTTGTAGTTCCTCCATAAGGGATTGCTTCTGTTGAGACACATTGCCAAAAATTTGTTCATTCCATTGCTTCAAGTATTGTTTCAACGCTTTCAACTTCTTAGCCATAATGAAACTAGGAGTGCCTTGGAAACTATAGGAGGACCACCACTGACCAACCCTGTCTACAAAACCCTCAGATTTAAGCCACATATGCTCAAATTTGAAATGCCTTCTACCCCCTTAGATGCCTCCGCAATCTAAAAAGATAGGGAAGTGGTCGGAGCATAAACGGGATAATCTTCTTTGAACTACCTCCGGGAATTGAGACTCCCAATCGGGGATAAGCAAAAATCTATCGATCCTCGACCAAGAAGGAAAATTTCGGTTATTAGACCAGGTAAATGTGCCTCCTGATAGTGGAATGTCCATGAGTTCTGATTCTGAAATGAAATCAGAGAAATCTCTCATCGCAGGAGTGATACAAGGAGATCCCGACCTTTCGCTCGAAAAGCGAGATATATTAAAGTCCCCCCCAACGCAACTTGGTAGCTCCCACAGACTAATAATTCCAGCCAGTTCTTCCCACAAAAATTTTCTCTCTGAATCAATATTTGGACCATAAACACCAATGAAAGCCCATTTGAAGCCATCTTCTATATTAACAAAAGAACAAGCAACCGATAAATCACCCACGCACTCCTCAATCCTTTCCACCACCCTTGTGTCAAATATAATGAGAACTCCCCCAGAAGCTCCTTTTAACGGTAGATAAGACCACCCAACATGTTGTCTTCTCCATAAGCTGCGAACTAGTTGTCTTGTAATCACTTCCAACTTAGTCTCTTGTAAGCATATGATGTCCCCTTTCCATTGGCAAAGTAAGTTTCTGACTTGGAGCCGTTTATTAAGATCATTTAACCCCCTCACATTCCAAGATATTATTTTTGGCTTCATTGGACCACCATTTTACCCCTCCCCTTACTACGGTCACGAGTAGAGCTCTTCTCACCTCCATCCTCTATCATTGCCCAATCTAACCTTCTAAGTTCTCTTTCCCTTTTTTTGGCCAATGCCAAGGATTGATCGGACATGGATTGAACATTCACAGTCTCTACAGTTGTAAGAAGGGCCATGAATTCAGTTTCATAATCCCCATAAGAAATACCTACCAAGTGCTTAATGTCCATCGCTCTCTGAATGACCCAATCTGACACATTGGGATGAAAGGAGTAGATTGGAGTAGGATCATCCTCCCCCTCCCTATTCGGAGTAAACAGCACCAAGGAGCCAAGTTCTACTGCCATCTCCATTCCGGAAGCACCTAGCTGGTCCAACTCATTTGCCTCTAAGGGAACAGATGACAGACCAGCAGAAAGGGGCGTCACAGGCAGTGCCACCACAGCTCCGTTAAGGACCTCACCCCCTTGTTGCATCGCTGTCACCACCTCCGGTAAGAACCTCATCCCCGGTGGGTTGGTACCTAGGCCAGGCTCCTTTGTCACCAAGGGACCAAAGGACAACCCAGCAGACACCGGCAGTGCCCCCACACTGCCCGAAGGGTCAAAAGACTCTTGTTGCTTCTCTGACTCCACCTCTGGTAAGGACCTCACCCCCGGTGTGTTGGTACCGAGGCCAGAGCCCACCGGCGACGGTGTCTGTGCCACCTCAAAGGGTGGCGGCCCAGCTAAAACCTCCCCGTGGCCCAACGACTCTTTCATAGGGCCGAAGGCTTCATCGTATGTTACTGTTGTGAGCTTTCCCGTTCCTAAAGCCACCGTCGAATGAGTCACTGACTCAAAAGGAGACGACTTTCTCTTAATCACTGCAGCTTCCGGCGACATCTCAGCACTACACAGTGTCATCTCGGCAACACTGAGACCCACTGACACCAAATCCGGCCCCCCTAACCTCATCGGCGGAAACACCACCACCTCCGACGTCGATGTTGTCGATGACATCGACCCCTGACCCACCGCCACCACCGACGGTGACGGATGGGTAGTTGAAGGTCTCCATACCTTTGTCGCTGGTTCACGGTCGTAGGAAGCCTGGCTAACGGGTTTGGGCGTCGAGTTTGGGCCCTGGGCCGTAGGAGGTCTGGCCTGCCCGAAATCATCTGCTGGCCCATGAGAATTATTCCCTTTTCCTTTAAGCCCGAATTCATCAGCCAGCCCATGATAAATATTTCCTTTTCCTTTAAGCCCGAATTCATCAGCCGGCCCATGTGCAACACCCTTCTCCCGCTCCTGTGCCATCTCAACGCACCGTTTAATTAAATCCATGTTAATAACTAAAGCTCCCACTTGCTTCTCCATCTCTGTCAATGCCTGCTGCAGATTTTCCATAGTTGTCCCCAACATAAAGCTGCCCTCCCTTACCTCCTCACATAACTACACCATCGCTAAAGGGGCCATGGTTACCTACAAGTTTTGCAGGTTTTGCAGCTCGAGCGAGAACCTCCTTGTACGTGGAGGAAGCTTGAAGACTCTACGATGGAGGATGTGGCATCCAAAGATGGTTTCCTCTGTACTTCCTTCCCAAAACAGAGAACGTTTCAACGATGTCCTTTAGCAGCTCACCAAAACTCCTCCAACCAGACCCTTCCCTCCCTTCCGGAATCACCAGTAATCCACGCCGTTTCTCTTGGCCAAACTCAGATAAGGAGAAAAAGTTCTCCTTAGCATTCCGTTTCCTCTGCATTACTAGGACATGCACACCATTTCTACGTGATCTGTTGAAAACCGAGTGACCCTCATACACCACACCTTCTTCCACCATGATAGCCAACCATCCCAACGAATTTTGATCAATAGAGATATGGTTAACCACTCGACAGCTGCTCTCAGTGATTCTCCACCACCTTGCATTCAACTTCTTAAAATCGAAACATTTTTGTTCACTAATAACATTCATATTCGACCCCATCACAATATTATAACTCAAAAGAAACTAAAAGATCTGGGCTAAACCATGCTGGTGGAGGAACGTCCTACAAAGGCTGCATTTTTTGTATGGACAACAGCTCTAAGGAAGATTATGACCATTAATAATCTTAGAAGACGTGGCTTTATTATTATGGATTGGTGCTGTTTGTGCAGAAATAGTAGTGAAACGGCGAATCATCTACTTTTACATTGTGATTTTGCTTGAGATATCTAGACTTACTTTCTCAGCAGAATGGGTATAACATGGGTGATGCCGGGTAGGGTGGTTGAACTTTTAGCAAGTTGGAGAGGGATCATAGGGACACAACAGATTGCAACCGTGTGGAAGATGGTCCCTATATGTATTCTCTGGTGTATTTGGAATGAAAGAAACGAGAGACTTTTTGAGGATCATGAACGCTCCTTGGAAGAGTTTAGGAGTTTTTTCTGGAAGACTTTGTTTTTGTGGGCCACTGCTCTTGATTTGAATGGTCTCAGCTTTTATGATTTTCTTGTAACTGTTTCTAGTTCTTAAATAGGTGTATTCACGTGTATACTTCCAGTGTACCTGGGCTATGCCTACCTTTATATCAATAAAATAACCTTATTACTTATAAAAAAAAAAAAAGGTTTCACACCATATATCTTTTGAACCTTACACTTGCTGGGTTAAAAAAATGGTTTTCGAAACTTATTAATGTAGACTGTAGTACTTCTCAGTGAAAGAATATTTTGGATATTCCTTTTAATATTTAGACTTGTGATCACACAGCAATGTGCAAAGCACCAATTCTCTTAATTTACATCACTCTATTATTATTCTTATTGTTCTAGTCATTGATCCAAGGTAACTAAAAGGAAATCTTTGGGAAATTTCCAGTCTTGCATTACCAGGAAAGATCGTTGGAGGAGCTTGAAGTTTTATTTTTTAGAACTCTATGTACTTGGGCCATTGCTGTGGATTTTAATGGCATGGCTTTTCATGATTTTATTGCCTCTAATGTGCCTACCTAGTTAGGGCATCAGAGCGGTGTACTGACTTTGCCATTCTTTGATCAATATAATTTATTTATTTATCAAAAAAAAATATTCAGTCTTGCAACATTTTTATTTTCATTTTTTTAAAGTGTTAAATGGTTCACTAGTTACGTATTGGCTTTGTCTGCAAATGCAGCCATTTGATTCTAAAGCATCTCTCTATAGTTTTTAGCTTTCTCTAGTCTGATACTATAATCTTTTTATTCTTTTAATTTATGCGTAAAAAAAATATAACCTTTTTATTCAAAAGCATCTCTCTACAGTTTTAGCTTTACCATTCCATTTATCTTCACTATTGTCTCATGAAGTAATACCACATTGTCAACAAATAAATTCACAATAGAACCGTTCTGTGACATGCTTAAGATATTCCTTTGTAATCAGTGTCAAATAGAAAGGGTGGGGGGAGGAGGGTGCCAACTCAATGAAAACCTAATATTACTTGACTTCTTATTCATCATCAGTTTATCTAGTGATTTATTTTATGATAGTTTGCAGACATTCTGAACCTTTCTTCTTCCTCCTTTGTCTCCTAATCCACCGTGTAGCATCTCAAGGACCTTTTCTTGCAACAAATGCTGTGAGAAAAGTGTTATGAAATTTATACCGTTTGCTATTTCATATATGATTATAGGTCGAGCCAAAACAAAATGTTGGAGATCTTTCTCATTTCCTTGGAGTTTTTTAGGAGAAGTTTCCTTTTAGTAGACGTAGAATCTTGGAATTAAATGGATAGTAACTTCTCATTTAATTTAGTTGATACTTCTTATTCCCTTAAGTTGTAGTGGAGAGTCTTTTTCTCTCTTGACTTATTATCCTTCTGTAAAATTCTCAGGAAATGCTCCTTTCTTCTTTTCTCTCATCAGAATATCTCCTGCTTTCTCAACTGTAATATCATCTTATGCACTAATCTTCTTATTTGGATAGAAGGTAAATAGAAACTTGAATTGTGTGTTCGTGTGGGAGAAAAATTTTAGACCACGTTGTTTGCTGGCTTCTTGAATCCTCTATCATACTGAACCAAATCATGAAAACTTGGATAACTTGTTTCTATTTTTTTTTGGATAACTTGTTTCTATTAGTTAGCTTGCTAATAAAATCTGGACTCATTATCATCAGATTATGGGTGTTCCCCTATCGGACATGAAATTTTTGAAAAGCTTCATAGTTGGTGAACTCAGACTTCCCTAGATAATGCAATGTGAGAGATGAGTTAGTGCTTCCGTGTCTAGTCTGCTGGGAAATTTTAAGGTACTTGCTTTGAATTGCACAGAATTACTAGCCGATCTTCCACTTAAGAAATCTGTTTAGGTTACCAAGATGATGACATTTCCATATTTGTCGCTCTAGAGTCATTGGCCCAAAGGATTTCAAGACTTGAAAACAGTGAAGTCCAAGCTAAAGTCATTTCATCTGGAAAATATTATGGAAATCAATGCATTTCTGGTAATGGACACATTTTTCAAGGTTTAATTGTGGTTTTATGCCACAACATAGATATGTTAAGATTTTAAGTTTCTCAAAATGCCTTTTTGAAATTGTCATTTGAGTTTAAAATTTTTCTTCGCATAACTTTTCAAGTCTTTCTCATCTCTTTCACTTTTTACAAAAGTAATCATGTCAACACAATTGCTGCTAACCTAATATCTGTTCCTTACGGATTCACTTGTATTCTTCAGCTGTGCTAGTCTCCCTGGGGGTTTAGGTGCCATGGGTGAGTCCTAAAGGCTTTGCTATGGATGCTTCCCCCATCATAAAAAAAATAAAATAATTTGCATGATGCAATCTATCTTGTTCACTCTTTTTAAGCTCAAGGAATTGCTCAAGATATTTAATATAGAGTTTATCCATCAAGATTGCATTATCTCCTTTTCCTGGGATATATTCTGCATTTTGAACCCTGTGGATTTTTTTTACTTAACAATAAAGTCTTTAGATAAAGAATTTAGCTTATCTTTTATGATCGTATACTCCAAGTTCATTCTTCTACCTCTCAGTGCTCCCATATTCTAGATAGCCAAGCAATGCCAACTGTGTTGGGCAGACTTCTTTTCCCACAATTACTGATGCTCAAGTGGGAGCTTTTTTGTGACAATTCTGATGGCTTTTATCAATTAAAAGGATGTTACCCCAGTACATTGGAGGTATAATAGAGATTCACCTAAATCGGAAAAGGAAACAAATCTAGAAGGTCCTTAAAAGCTAGAAATAGAAAATTTGACTTTATTGTGGACCACTATGTTAAAGCGACTCTTGAGGTCCAACACTGAATTCTTACAATCTTCAAAGTAGCGCCCATTTTGGTCCCTCCAAATACCCCACATTAAACAAGATGATATCATTTTTCACAATAATACGGACTTATGTTGGAAAAGATGATATCATTTTCCTAGGAGATTAATCACTTGAAAAGATTGTGTTCAACGAAGTACTAGCTATGGTAAGAAGCCAAGAGGTAGATAAAATACGGTGGACTCCCTCTAGGAAAGGGAAATTTTCTGTTCACTCTTTCTATAAACCTATCACTAATAGGGAGAACAACTCTTTCCCTTGGAAGAATATTTGGAGGAGTAAGGGGCCATAAAAAGCTACCTTCTTCGTATGGACATCTTCCTTGGGGAAAATCCTGACCATGGACAACCTAGAATGGGTTATGCTTGGGAGCATGGCTGGTCCGATTGCCATTTGGAGAAATCTCTTTAGTGTTTCGGGAATTTCAGCTATTTGGAATATGGTCCCCATTTGCATTCTGTGGTGTATCTGGAGGGAAAGGAACAAATGGAGCTTCGAAGATAAGGGGCGCTCATTGGAGGATCTTAAAAGTCTCTTCTTCAACACATTATTTCTCCAGTCAATAGCTATAGATTTCTATGGACTTAGTGTTCATGACTTCCTTTTATCTATTTCTTCTTCACCCTAACTAGATGTTTTACTCTTCTACATCTTGTGTACTTGGGCTTTGCCTAGTCTTCTATTGACATTAATAAAATTTTCATAAAGAAATGAACTACCAGCTATCTCATAGTAAAATTAAAGGTGATCCATCGTTTCCACACTCTTTTTACACATGCAACTTAAATAAATTACTACAACTTGCCGCCTCCTTACATTATCCAAGGTAAGAATCTTCCCTAAAACCATTGTCCATATATAAAAGGTTCTTTTTTTATAGGTGATCAAGATGGTTTTAATCATTAAAAGTAGGCAAAGCCCAAGTACACATGGAGTATACATGAGAAGTACCTAACTAGAGTTTACAACCAAAAGTAAAAAATCATGGACATTTAGCCCATTACAAACAATGGCTCCCGCCCATAAGAACAATGATTTAAAAAAGAAAACTTTAAGTTCCTCAATTGTTCTCTCACAATCTTCGAAGCTTCTATCATTTCTCTCCTGCCAAATACACTAACACATACATGTAAGTGACCATTGTCCATATTGCTACCACTTATGAATTACCTTGGAGGCCCCTCCAGCTTGTTAGGAAATCCACCAGTCTAAGAGGCATAACCCATGATAGTCCAATAAAAAAATCATCCCACATGGTCCTGGCCACCTCGCAATGTAAAAGCAGATGATCTACTAATTCACAATTCTTACACATGAAACACCAGTCCAACATCATTACCCAACGTTGCCTGAAATTATATATGGTGAGAATCTCATTTCCTTAAATAAAAGTTCGCTCTTGGGGTACCTTGTTTCACCAAATAATCTTCCAAGGACAAGGGGAATAATCAAAAGCACATAACACTTTGTAGAGAGACTTTACTTCAAACACTTCTTTCTTTGTTGGACCCCAGACCAGTTTGTCTTCACCGCCCCATCCCAAACTACAATCGTTTGAAGAACGATGTGAAGAGATCCCCCTTCTAGTAATTAATCCCTCTAGCAAAATTAATTGTCCACTAATGAGTATCTTGCGAGAATCGACAATGATCCATCACAAAAGCATCCTTGAAATGTACAGTGTTCAATAACCATGGTAAGTCCTTTCAAATGGCCCCCCTCGATGAAATATTGACTTCATTAGGGTAGCACAAGATTGGGAGGTGGAGATTATCATAGAGTTCTTTGAGACATTGTATTCAGTAAGTATGGTAGGGGATACCGGGGATAAGATGCACTGGAGTCATTCTTAGAAAGGTAACTTTACTATTAGATCATTTTTCCAAGCTCTAATGAGTCCTAGATTGACCATGTTCCCGTGGAAGAGTATATGGCAGACGAAAGCTCCTACAAAAGCAGCTTTTTTTGTTTGGATAGCATCACTGGACAGGATCCTGACTACAGATAATCTGAGGAAGCACTAGGTAATTGTGCTAGATTGGTGTTGTATGTGTAAGAAGCATTGAGAATCAGTAGATCATTTGCTTCTACATTGCGAGGTGGTTAGGGTAATGTGGGATAATTTTTTCATGAGAGTCGGTTTGTCATGGGTCTTAGATTGGTGGACTTCCTTGCAAGTTGGCAAGGCATTCAGGATAACTCACAGGTGGCAGCCATTTGGTGTATGGTTCCTATTTGTTTGTGTTGGTGTATCTGGAGGGAAAGAAATGCAAGAAACTTTGAAGACTGTGAGAAAACAACGGAGGAACTAAAACTTATCTTCTTTAATACATTGCTTTTATGGGCGGGAACCATTGCTGTAACAGTCTTAATGTTCATGATTTTCTTCTTTCGATTGTAAATCCTAGCTAGGTGTTTCTCATGTATGCTACCTGTGTACCTAGGCTTTGTCTTTTTCTATTAATAAAACTTCTTTGATTACCTATAAAAAAAAAAAAAAACCATGGTAAAGCACCTTTTGAAGGTTGATCTCCAAGCCACACATCATGCCAAAAATTAATCCAGTACCCATCATCCACCTCATATCTAATAAAGTGGGACAAATCCTCCTAACCCCTTCTAATGTTCTCCCAAAGACCAATCATAAAAAGACACATTAACGCTTAGACAAGTATATCACTTCTACCTAGCCAAGAAACGCAATGGAAGACCAGGATAACTTGTGTGCAAATCAGAAATCTTTCAAACCAAGAAAACCCGCGAAACTAACCACGTTCTATAGATTGCCAACTGGGAGCAACTCCCAGATAGTAAAATTAACCTTCAAACCAGAAACTTCAAAATATTTTTTTGAAAGTAATAGAACTTCATTAAATTACACAAAAGGTGCATCCAAGTTAGCTGGGTGTATACAAGAAAGTCACCAATTGAAAAGTAGAAAAAGTTAAAAAGAAAATCATTAAAAGTTAGCCATTAAAGTCTGTCCAAGGGAATAGACTATTAACAAAAATAAGGTTTTGAGCTCCTCCAATGTCTGTTCATGATCTTCAAAATTCCTGTCATTCCTTCCCTCCAAATACACAACCACATCAAGCAAGTAGGAACCATCTTCCACCATTTCTTGCACCCAATGAAAAGACTGATAAGAAACCTCCATAACTTAAACAAATACAAGAAGGGATAAGGGGTCCCCTAGTCATAATCCTAGACTGCTCTCGAAAAACCACATAGGATTTCCAGTCACCAATATAAAAAATGGACCAAGGAAATACAATGGACCATCCAATTATATCATTTCTCCCCAATACCGCACATTCTCAACAAATAAAGTAGAAAAAACCAATTCACATGACAATATGCATTTTCTATGTCCAGTTTACAAAGCACTTCCGTGTCTCACAAGTGGGATATACTTGATATCAAGACATTTGGTAGCAATGGGAACCAATTCCAAGATTTGCCTTACCTTAATGAAGGCATTTTGGGAGTTGGGAATATTCTTTGCCAACACCAATTTTGATCTGTTTGAAAGAACTTTAGCAATGATCTTTACACACCACCCACTAGGGTTAAAGGCATGAAGTCCTTGATGCCAGTTGCTAGCAAAAACCAAAGCTGTGAGCAAACACTGAGTTTATTTATATAACATCTTCTCTTTGACCAACAAATGCTATAAGCTATTTTTAAGTAAGAATAATACTTTGCTTTTCTGCTTTGGATATGGTTGGACCATGATGAGTGCTGTAATGGGTGTAGGAAAATTCTGTCAATTGCAAAGCTAGTGAGACATTAACTTGGGTTAAATGTAAACAGGTTAGAGGGCCGTACTTAAGATGGAGATTGCAGTCACATATATCATGTTAGGGGGAGGATTTTAGCTATTGATATCTGTGATCAAGGACAAGAACATTGATCTTGACTACTCTTGCCCTTGCAAAGTTTCTTCTCAATCCCAATATTTAAGGGGGGCTCAAAGATGGGACGAAGGTTATCGTAGGCAGGTTTTTGTCATAGAAACGGTTAAAGAGACCCAAACTGATATCTTGGTAATATATGAACGTTTGGGTTACCACTATCTTGCCATAACTAAGGTTCTCTCTATCCCCCCCCCCCCCTCCCCTCACTGTGTCTAGATTCTCTTCTAGTTTTATAATTTCTCCTTATTCAAGGAAATTTCTGGCTTGGATTGCAGAGGAGTCACCTGGAGAGTATGGTGGTGATTTTGATAATGCAAGAATGGGGAACTTGGTCAACCAATCAGCATGGTGCAACGAACCAAATGGTCAATTTGAAAAGCATAACGGGAGGAATGGAATTTGCTCCCATGAAGTTCTTCAGGATGGGGAACCTGTTTTTGATTCCCAGACGATTGGAAAGGTAGTTTTTCAGTTACCACCCTGTTAATGAGTCCTGGCTTTTTATAATGGACCATTTATTTTTTAATGCATTAATTCAATCTGATATCTGTTTGAAGCATCAGACCATTTCTATGGTAGCCTGTTAGTCTAGGTATTAATCATTACTATTTGTCAATGTTCCTTGTAGAAGTTGTTTAACCTAATCTATTGTGTATTTAAAGGTCCTTTTCATGGTTGTTATGATATTGTTGGTTTTGATGTTGTTCTTATTTATTAGGATTGGATTTTCTTCTAAAAATTTTCTAGCCCTTATTCCATGGCCCTATACATGCAAAATTAATTTATTAATTGAGACAATTTTGTAGCATAATTAGCACCTTATTGTCCAGATTGATATAACTATGTTTCTTAGACAGGCTTCATTTAAACTTTCATGGTGCTGCAAAGGTGAACAAAGTGATCAGCACAAACATGATATTGTCTCTTTTGAAAGAGGCAATATTACTACTGCAGAACGCAGCAGTAAGCAGGTACAGATTATTCTTTATGCAAGAGGCTGTTATTTTACCAATTTAATGTGTCAAATCAATGGTTTTTGCTACTGATCTATCTGTGTTCTCACCTTTACATTCTTCTAATATAAGGACAAAGTTGCAGCACTCTCTTTGAGGGACTGTTAGAATCAGTTCATAGGGAATAGGGTGTGGCAGGGCAGGGTTGGGTGCGGCCAATGAACTGCCTTGTTTCCGCTTTGGGGATGTGAGGGATTTCCTGTCCTTGCCATTAGAAAAAATTAAATCCCCACCCCTGCTGCTTCTTATTACAGCTTTCAAGTATAAACCTATGTTTCTATTGAACAATCATCAAGTTCAGTAAAATTTTACTCTCAAATTTACATTAAACGTTTTATAAATTATAAGACATATATGGTTGATTTTTCCATATCTTAAAAATATGTTAAGATACTTTGTAATGAAAATATGGGCTCTTGGTGTTGTGCGGTGAGGGGGTGAACACCTATCCCTCCACCTGCTCCAGGAATGAAAATTCATCCGTCCCCATTTTATTTGTGGAATCACTACCTAGGGCAGGGCAGATTGGGTCCTGGCTTAATTGGTGTAAATGGACATATTTTTTAACACAGCTTTGTGGTCTGTCATCTATTGTCTAATGTAATAATCATTTTCCTTTCAGATCTCTTTGAGGTGGGAATCACCCCCACGAACTGTGCTCGTTTTGACCAAACCAAATTCAATTTCTGTTCGAATTCTGTGTGCAGAAATGGTCAGGTGTGAATACAAAACTATAATCTCACATTTTGCATCCTAAGAGCTATTTTCTGCTAGTTTTTTCAATAGAGTGCTGGAGTTGAGCTACGAGAAATTGCTTTGTTAAGTAAGATAAGTTTAACTGCTGATCAAGAAAGGAAACATAGACATTATCAAGGTACACAGGAAGTATATTACGAATACAACCAATGAGAGAAGGAAGCTCTGAGAAATTCCTGCAGACAACATACTATATCCTAGTCTAGGATTGACTTTATATTAAATCAGCTACCATTGTTCTAGAACTGCTACAAAGTCTGTTTTTAACTTCTATTACATGTTTCCTGCTTTTTTATCATCAAAGTACGACTACAATGTAATATGTTACTGGCAAGTGGGTGTGATTACAATTTATTGAACTTTGAGGAGACCTGGGGTAATATTCACTCATGAAAAAGAGAGAAAAAAGAACTGGGTAAGATTCTACATTTTGTATGAGCTCTGAATGAGATTCGACTGTGAAAAATTAGAGAGTGATGAGGGTGTTGTCCTCTCTCTCTCCAGAAATAATCTTAGACGTGGTCCTTAGAAAACACAATATTCTATAGTAGCAATCATCAGTCAGTGATGGTACAGATTTTTTCGAAATGTGCTAATACTAAGTTAAATGACCTTTGGAAAAAATGTTTGATATGATTGGGGCTTCCATCTAACTAACTTTCAGTTATGTAATTTCTTTTGTTATTCGGTGGGTACCCTAGCCACCTGACCTTACCTTATGGTGTCTGTGCACGTTCCAAGAACTAATTATGTGGAGTCCGAATTGAGAAGATCGAACTGTGGCCTTATTGGCTCCTAAGATATCCATTGGTGTCTATGCATACATGTTTGTGGAGCATATCATTCTAAAAGGAACTCTGTTGTTAAAGTTGGTAACCTTCCAAAGCAATTGAGAGCATTTCATATGGCATAATACTAAGAACAAATGCGGAAGTAGATTGACAAGCTTTACTTTTATAATTACTTAAACTATCCTGATGAGGGGTATTTGCTGGTCATTGGTTTTCCCTGATAGATGTCACATAGATGCAAGCTTGTAAAATTCAAAACCCAGCAGACTCTGTGCTCTTGTCCTGATAGACTAATATCGATTCCATTACTTTTTTTACCGCATATCTAATTGTCCTAATTTTTCATGGAGTTTTGTACTAATTGTTGGGAAGTGAAGATATTTGTGCTCTGGGTCCTTTTTTTTTTTTACGTTAATCCTGATTTTTAGTTTTCCTCATGTTATAGTCTAATTTGGGCTATCAATGCTTTATTCATGCAAGTGTGAAGGATATAGGCTGTTAAAGGTAAAAATTGTTTTTGATCATATGGATGCATCTAACTAGCATAAGTTCTTGTTAAGCTGTTAAAGTGTTTTTTTTTTTTTTTTTTTATCATATGGATACATCTAAGTAGCATAAGTTCTCGTTAGAAGCCACAAATCCCAAAAGCTTGAGATATCAGGAAGTGGGCCAATAATGTGTAACAAATGCACACTAATGCTTCCTCTCATGCACAAAGCTGCCTGGTATTTAAGAAAAGGTCCTTGGACGTGCAGAATAGAAGAAATCACCAATTGTTGTTTCAGGAGTCTTGAAGACCTCTTACTCAAACCAGCTCTCGAGTCTCGATGTTAGAAACTAAATCAGAGAATTTTTAGCTGTTAGGAAGTGTGCCAACAACTTAAATTTACCACACGTTAAGAATACTTGGATAAATTATTTACATGCTGGCTAGTGGATTATTCATTCTTCTTTCTAATGCTATTTGTATCGTTATAGTCTCTCTCTCTCTCTCTCTCTCTCTCTCTCTCTCTCTCTCTCCAATTAGCTTAAAGTGGTTGAACTTTTAGTTTCATATTTTCCTTCAGTGAAATCTTGAGTTGAAAAATAATGTTTTTCTTCTTCTTCCCAGTTGGTTGAGAGAGCAGAAAAAGTTGGAAATATATGTTGAGCCACGCGTACTAGTTGAACTTCTAACTGAGTCATCTTACTTCAATTTTGTACAAACGTGGAAAGATGGTGAGCATTGAGATTTTTGTAGTTGGAAGATATTATAACGCTACTATTGATTAAACAGCATTTGCTTGTTCCTTCTTCATTAGTTCTTTCATGCTGTTGATCAAACTTTTCCTTGGACTGGCTGTTATAAACTCCTGGAACTTTTAAGGGCAACATATTTATTTCTGTGAATGTATATATGAGCTCATATATATTTGCACCAGCACTGTTTTCTGCATTTGTTGCAATAAAGGGACCTGATTTTTCTAGCCATCAAATTAAGTGCTTGCCTGAATTATTTTATGATTATGGCTTCCACTGCTGACTGTTGTAAAATTGAAACAGTTAGCTTGGATTTAAAAGTTAAGGCTGTGTTTGGATGTTAAACTGAGTTAAGTTGAGACGATAAAATATTGTTAGAATATTATTTTTTAATATTATTATTATTTTGGGATTTGAAAAAGTTGAATTGTTTATTATATTTTGTGTTTGAATTTGAAAAAGTTGTAATGATGAGTTGAGATGGGTTGAGGATCCAAACGAAAATCTACTTTGATAATCATACAACACATGAATGTCAATGGTTACTCATATATTAATCAATTAATTTTCTCGTATAATGATTATTCCATCTAGTGTTACCTATGTTTGATTTACTGTTGTAATATTACTCTTTATGACTTTCTTATTATTGCAGAGAAGGAAATTTTGCTCCTGCATACAAAAGTTGACCTTGTAGCAACTCTTGGTGGGGATGGAACAGTCCTTTGGGTATGTGTATTTACATTTAGCTTTTATTAAATGATTCATAATGTGTACTGGAATTAAGATGTTTACCTTCTGTCGCTCCTTATCTTCATCAACTTTGGAACAAGCACAAATGCAAACCTGTTCTTGCTACACTCTTCAGTGTGGTACCTGGTAGTGAAAGCTGTTCTTGTTAGATTTGGTTAATAACATATTCCTCTTAGGGTCTAATGTAAAAGGGAGCACATAATATAAAAATGTGAAATGTTAGCTAATGTGTTACACTCCAACCCTAAATAAATACATAGACAATAAAATCTTTTATTACTCATCAAAAAAAATCTTGGGCATAAAATCTTTTATGCCTATTTCTTGGTAATAAAATCTTTTATTACTTATAAAAATAAAAATAAATAAATAAATACATAGACCTTTGAACTTAATTTGTAACTTTGACAACGCTGTCGTTCCCCCCCCCCCCCCCCCTTTGCTCTGTTTTAGTCTGTAACTGTGGCTTACATGGATGAAGTACCCAAAGAAAAAAGAAATGGTATATATATCAGCAGACTATTAACATCAATTGAAACTAAGGAACCACACGAAATTTGAATTTTGTATAATTCTGCATATGTATTCTCTGGCGGTTTTAATTAATTACAGGGCCCTCTTGTCAACTTTGACTAGAGTACTGCATTATTTGTTTTCCAGATTTTTCCCCTTCTTGCCTCTTGGTTTGTCCTATTTTATTATCATTATAAGAAAGCTTCTCTAAAATTGATGATTATTCTGAATGCTGTGTTTATCTCTCAAGGTAAGGCGCAAAATGATTTGTCTAATAAAACTTTTGTTGGAGTGGCTTTTATTCTTGGAAATTTGCATTTTCATCAACTTAATTTCATACTAGGCATTGTGATATCTATTTCTGACTCTTTTGCTTTCAAACGGTACTTAGCAATTATTATCTACTCATGTTCAGGCAGCATCCATGTTCAAAGGACCGGTTCCTCCAATTGTTCCATTTTCTTTAGGGTCTCTTGGCTTTATGACCCCTTTCCGTATCCTCCATCTTGTTTAAAGGTGTTTGTTAATTTGTTTCTAAAACAATCTGGAAGTTTGATGACACCACTGTAGACATTGGCCTTTGCCAAAGGTGTAAGGAGTTTGGTCCGAACTGGAAAAACCGACCAGACCTAATGGTTTGGTCTAGACTGGACCGGACCGAAGTTGAGACCGGTCGGTCTCGGTCCCATAAATTGTGGACCGAAGAAACTCAGTCCAGTCCTAGGGTCTATAAATTTTAGACCGGACCAAACTCCTATATATATATATTTTTAATATTTTTAATAATTTAATATATTATTTTTATATAGTAATTATATAAATTAATGATGTAATTTTCATCTAATTTATTATTATTGACCATATAAAATATAAAAAAATATATTACCTATAAAAAAATATAAAATAATATATGCTATCAATTAATAATAAATCATAAATCATGAATCATGTGATAAATGACATTGATAATTTAGGTCATTATATATAAAGAGTTAATATATATATCATACATTGATACATACTCTACTATTTGCACTTAATTAAAATAATTAGGTAATTTATTTTTAAATACCTAAGTTGCAAGCAAGCATGAATAATCTATGTACAATTAAATTATTTGATATTCATTAACCATATATAAAATATACGACATTATTATTTATTAATAATTATCCATACTAAAGAGTAAAGTCTAAGATAGTAAGTAGTAACTATCAACATCATAAATATAATTATAGTAAAATATTTTTTAATGAGTTAGTTACACAATCCACATTAATAATTTAATTAATTTTAATTTAGTAATTTAAATAATTCTTTTTATTAATTTATTTGGGAAAAAAAAAAGATGAAACAAAATAAAAAATAATAATTGGGCCGGACCGTTCGGCTTGGTCCTGGGAAAATGATGGACCGAAAATTTCAATCCATCACCCCCCAGACCGCACCGATTTACACCCCTAGCCTTTGCCATCTCTACCTCTCTCTTCATCTTCTTTTTTTTCTTCTTTTCGACATAAGTGTTTTCTTTCTGTTATCTGACTAAAAGGTGGTGCTTAACATTATTCAGACACTGAACATTACAGAGAATGCCTTGACTCTGTTTTAAAGGGTCCAATTAGTATCACATTACGGCACCGTTTGAAGTGCCACGTTATTAGGGATGCAGCCAAAAATGAGTATGAAACTGAAGAACCAATACTTGTTTTGAATGAGGTTACAATTGATCGTGGAATATCGTCATACCTCACAAATTTGGAATGCTATTGCGACGACTCCTTTGTCACTTCTGTGCAAGGGGATGGGTTAATTTTATCGACAACCTCTGGCAGTACTGCATATTCATTGGCAGCTGGAGGATCAATGGTCCATCCGCAGGTATGTTTTTGCTGTCATACCTTATTATCACAACACCCCACCTTGTTATATAAATTTAGGTGCATAATATTTCAAGAGAAGTTATTTCATTGTTGATGGCGAATTGCATTATCTATGTACTGAGGCATACAAGTCACAATATTTATATCTGAATGGTACATTGAATTTCCTTGTTTTTATCTTGCAAACGGAATGCCTCTAGTGACTATGGATGGTGACTGCCTCTTGCTTAGCAAATTAGTATGTATATATTTTGACTGCTAATAATGCACATCTAATGCATGTAGTTATCAGCCACAGCCCCCCCCCCCCCCCCCCCAAGGCTCTTGAGGAAAAAAAAAATATTATAATCTTGCCCAATTTGTATATTTAGTTTTTATATTTTTGTTCTTGCTCTTGTCCACAATTCATAACTGGCCCTGACCAATACTCTTAAATGGCCAGTCTTAAGAGTTGACTTGCAAATTGTCAACATTTTTTAATAGGTCTTTCTTATATATCATCAAACTAGAATTTGGCCTCAGTTAAAATTTTATGGTAACTACATTTTGTTTTCCTGTTTTATTTCAAGAAATTAAATTAGAATATAATATTCACATTAGATTATTTCTCTTTTAAAGTTTGTAATTATCTTGGTGAAACATATTTAACTAAAAAAACCCCATATTCACTAGATAGTTGGCTATCATGCGGTATGTGATTGTGCTACTTAAGACCGTAGGAGTCCCAACAAGGTTCAGCGGCATAATAGAAAGTGTATTTGTTCTGCGAATAATGTATTACGATCCTGTGCATATCTTCTAAACGTATCTTTCAGCATGAAAATGATTAAACTAACAACATTGGAGGCAAAACCCATTAAGATTTCCAGGGAAAAATGAATGAAAACGAAATATGAGAGAGGGAGAAGAGTCAGCAAACTCTTGTTTACTATTATACAAAAAACAGGTGTCCTTGTGGTATGTCTTTTATTTCTATTTGTTTCATTTTGCTTATGCCCTTTGCGTTCGGGTCATACATATTTGGGGAGATTGGATAAAAGAGTACTGGAGATTTCTCCCCTACATGTTCCCGGAAGCAATGATGGCATAACTTCGTTTTCTTGATTGGCTGCTATACATAGAAGGCCATCATTGTTAAGCTAGAAGAGAAGAAAGAAAGATGTTAAGCTAGAAGAGAAGAAAGAAAAAAAAAAAAAACAAAGAATGATATTTGCCACCAGTTATAATGATGCCAACATGACGTTTTCAGTTTCAGGTCTTTCTCCACTTCATAAGAAAGAACAGTTTTATACTCAAGCATTCATTTAAATATTATTAATGATAAATTGCCTGAAATCAAGTATACATCATAAACCTGAGCTCCTTAGCTGAACTTAGGGCCCCCTCCCTCCTCCTTGTACATAATTTTGAACAATAGGGTGCAGAAATTGTCTGTTGACATTCTGGCGTGCATGCATTGCATGTACTTGCCTGCTAGCAATCTAAACCCTACAAGAAAGTCGGTATCTCCAGGATGTCTCTTTATGTGATTGGGAAGGCCCTTGAGAAAAAGGTTGAAGTGAAAGATTTGACATGTAGAAGTGCAAAATAAAAAAGGGGATGACATAGTTCCTCATTAATAGGTGACTAAAATCTTCTTCAAAATTCATGGATTTTGGCTCGATAGCAGGAGAGGCTTACTTGTAATCATCAGTAGTAAGGTTATATTCTTATCGGTGTTTCTTAGCTCTCTGAAATGTAGGTATGGAGGGAGGCTGAGGGAGTGAAAATGTTCGGGTTTGGCAAGAGCTATGCCAGATTCCAACATTGAAAAGTTATTATGTTTTGGCCTGCTAAGATAAATGCTTTAACTTAAAAAACTGCAGGATTGCATAATATGGCTGTATAAGTAGGCATGAGAGATTGTGCTCGGAGAATAGAAATGAAGACATTGACATGAGGTAGAAATAGTGCCACAAATGGGGCAGTTGGAGAGAATTTGGTTTAGAAGTTTTCATCCTCCAGCATAAAAATCAATGTGCTATTAAATGGTGATGCCATCTTATTCAATTCTGAAAAAATCAGTTAAAGTTGAAGACATTGCAAGGTTAAAGAGAAAAAGTAATAGTGGAATCTGGGGCAAGGCTATGGTTTTAAGAAGTTAAGTTTTTGGATGGTATGAAAGGGGCATGTTCTTAACTCAAAATTGGCGGAGGAATTATTTCGTTGGGTAGATTCTTCAGTTTAAAGTTACTAATTTAGATTCTACTTTCAGATTTTTGTCTATTTTGCAATGAGATTCTGAAAGAGGATCCTCTTTCATAAAAAGCTGGGTTTGGAAGTCATTCAATGAGATATCTTAAATGCATGTTTCATCAGCCTATCCTTGATTCTTGATTCATCTCTAAAATTGCAGGTCCCTGGCATCCTTTTTACACCAATTTGCCCACATTCATTATCCTTTCGGCCTCTGATATTACCTGAGCATGTGACATTGCGAGTGCAAGTACCTTTCAATAGCAGAAGCCATGCGTGGGCATCATTCGATGGTAAGGACAGGAAACAGCTTGCCCCAGGAGACGCTCTTGTGTGCAGCATGGCACCTTGGCCTGTGCCTACAGCTTGTCTGGTTGATTCCACCGATGATTTCTTACGCAGCATCCATGAGGGCCTTCACTGGAATCTAAGAAAGGTCCAATCTTTTGATGGTCCCCGGGTTTCATAACTTCCTTTCTCTCACCTTTAGTTTTTTACTGATAAAGGAAAGCATGTCTAGAGAGTATTTACTTATTTTCTAATGCACACTGCTTAATGTCAATATAGGAGGGACCAAGGGGAATCTGATTTAATGTTTTTTTCCTCTTTTCTTATTGTTCTTCCCCCTACTATGAATGGGGCTCTTGATGTGTAATATGCAATTAGAATCATCGGATGTCTGCCTATGATATGAGAAACAGGCAATAGATGATGTTTATGATAAGATCAAAGAAATTAAATTTGTAAAGCTACAACTGTTTTACCTAATGAATAAATACAAGAAAATCAAATTGTTAAATGTTTGTAGTAGCGCTCATAACATGCTCAATTAGCCCATAATGTTTCAGGGTTGGTTTCTTTTGCTGCTCACTTCTCTTCCTCCTCTCCTCCATACAAACTGTTTCAACTTTTTTTAAGTTGGTATTTTTAGTACATTGCACTATTCATATTAGTACTACTATTTGGGATTCTTCAAGTTATCTTCCTACTTTTGAAACATTGGATTATTGAAATCTTTGAAATTTTCGATCATCTGAGAAGCTTTTGTCATCTTGCATCATGAAACCCTAAAGATGGGATATTTACCAATAGAATGTTGATGTTGATGAGAAGTTATTTGTTTACTTGTCACGTTTCTAAATTTGTAAGATATCTTGATAGACTAACTAGCTTTTGCACCATCCAAATGGAAATGGACCTTGAATACTTGATGTAACGATGGTCCTCAGATAAAATAACAGAAGAAGGTAATGTGATCAGTAAGCAATATACATATTGATACAACATGGTTCGTAAATGAGAAATGATATTTGGTGGGTTTGTATGTCTCGTACACTCTTTTTAATAAAAGTGAGCAAATTTGTAATCTATTTCAAACAATTATTTTTTTAATAATGAATCTCACTCTTTTTTTTCAAAATTAGTACGTGAGACCTGCACACTCTAAGATTATAACATTACTCTACATAAATTTCCTGTAACGATGAGTTCTACATAATATTCTATTGTACTAGTCAATTTTTTGATATGATGTAGCTGATAAATTTTCCTTTTGTAACGATGGGAAAATCACTTTTACAAGTCTACATTAATTGGAATGTAATTTTATAAAACTGAAGTTCATTTTTAATGAAATGACATGATTTCATTGTTGATTGCAATATGAGTTATAAAATAATTGTATAACGATTGTATATATATCATTACCCCCTTATATGCTCTTATGATATTTAGAACATTTTTTATTAAAAAAAAAACCAAAAACAAGGAGGTTGAAGGATGTCTTCTTTTCCTTCAACTAGCATATAGATTAAGCTATAGAATTCTCAGAATAATAGATGTTGCAGTCGTTAATCGGTGAAAACAAGCCTATTCTTAAATCATACATGGTAAGGATTATCCTAAATAAATCCAAATAAAATTCCAAACGCCACTCCATTTGAGCAGATTTATTTTTTTCATGGTACCTTTGATGCAAGTCCTAATTTCTGGGGTGAAAATTCTACCTACCTTGCCTGAAAGCCTTGCTTAAGGTGGTAGAGTTCTTTGCAAGGAAAAAAACGTTACCTATGAGAAAAAGCATCTCAAATACAAACTGTCAGCTCAGCTTGCACAGTTTTGAGGCCTGTATATTATCCGGAAAACACCCAACTCAACATCAATTCACCTAATTCATGAATCATGAACAGTTTTATAATCGAGTGAAATTCAATCGAATGAGAAATGCAACCGCGATTTTGCTTCTGGGCATTATTGTATTCCTATCCAACGAGCATAATCCACCCACCTGCCAAGGCAAAGTGAAAAAGAGTGAGTAGTTGTGGGGAGAAATGATTCCGCAAGGACATGTCAGAGAAGAGATAGTCCTCACAATAATGAACCCAAGTATGTGTTCCCTGTCCGAACGGCGAAGCAAATGGCACTTAGCATAAGTTTGTGCTTGTGTAGCATGGGTTCCAGAATCCGCTGTTCAATCACACCGGCTAAGACTTGGTATCTGTCAACAGAAATTAGAATAGCACAAGTGTTAAGTACTTTATGTCCAAACCAAGTACTCTTTAGCTCTATTTTACAGTAAAATGCAAGATCTTTTTTTGATAAGCAATAAATCTTCATCAATAAGTGCAACCTAAGCGCAGAGGGAGTATACAAGAGACACGCCTATCTAGAAGGTGAAAAGGATACTAAAAATTCATGCAGGTTAAATCCATTTAGTCTAGAGACACAGTCCAAAGGAAAGGAGTGTAAATAAAGAAATTCTTAAGCTCCTACAACCTTGTACGTTGTATTATTTCTCACATTCTAAATATGTCAAATGTGGCAGATAGGGACCATCACAGTAAGATGCAATAATATAAATGAGATCCATGTTAGAAAGCATTTACTTTGTCCCACACAATCAGTCATACCATTGTAGCTTAGACAGTATTATGGAAGGATTTTCACTCTTGTAAAGCTTCCAGGATTACATGTAATGACATCTTTACAGTTCTACAACATAATCTATCTACCCCAATAACAGTCGAGACACTGTAATCATGCAGGACATATTTTTTTTTAAGGATAGACTAGAAAGGTTTTGGAAGTATTTGAAAAGTGAAGATAGTTTTAAGATATTTCAATTGGATTATCATAACTTCATATCATAATTGGACATGCCCATTTTATTTCAAAATGATCAACCTACAGTAGATAATCATATTGAATCATCAACATCATAACATATAAATCAGTAAATGATTATAAAATTAAAAACAGCGGCTGCAGGAACTGGTAGATAATCAAAAGCCAAGTCACAATAATTGACATTAACTATTTTTTTTTTTTTTTTGATAGGTGACAATAGGTGACAATAATTGATATTAACTAATTAAAACCTACATACCGGAGATTGCTAGATATTGCCATATAGACACCATATGCAGCACTTGTGGATAGTATAGGCACATTTTCCACTTCAACTGGAGAAGACTTATCAACAGCTTTCCTTGCATTGATCAATGCATTTGTAACAGCTGTCCCCACCTTAATTAAGAGCAAAATGTATTAAACTCCGGCATTTTTTGTTATTGGTGTTTTGACTTGCATAAATTTTTCTTAAGAGAAGATGATAAGTAACATTTGCAACAAAAGAGAAAGAATGATTAATATTAGTCAACTCTAAAAAAGTAGTCTAGTAATAAAACACATTATTCCCCTGGCTATTGTTTTGAGAACATGTACAAGCTTACCATGGCCTTACAAAATTGCTAGAATGAAAATATGTCCTTTCTTTTAATCTGCTTCTATCCGTCAAAATTCAGTTGACGATTGGCATAACTATTCCAATTTAACATCCCTAGACAACATACAGAACAAAACTATAATGCAGAAACATGACTAAGTACACTATGTTAGGTAGGAAGATAACTAGTCCACATGAGTCATAACAAATGGATAATAAACCTAGTTGAGCAGGATACAACACTTAGAAATTAATATTAGGATGGACCAGTTCATGCTTTTGTGGGTAACCGTTCATTTGGACATGTGTTGCACCTAAACCCAACCCAACTAGTCCAAATCCGAACATTAGGTAGCTCTGACACTCCCATGACATACTAGAGCTTTTCTCCCTTTCATTAATAAAAGAGCACCAGGTAAGTAGTTATAAGTAGACATCAAATCATCAGAGTCCATTTGACAATGTCATTATATCAAATTACATTACTTCATGACTTCATGCAGAACAGATTACACAAGTGATAGATACTTGGATGTTTCACCCAACAAAACATTGTGAATACAAAACAGAATAATCCTAAACTAGTAACTAGTTTACCGAAACTCACACACAAAAACAAAAATGTTAATAACAAATTAGGTACTGTGCATAGTGCACCAGTAAGCAGCGTGAATTATCTATAGGAGCTTCAGTTAACCATCTCACAACAACAAAAATATAATGCCTAATGATGAAGCACTTTACACAGGATCCCTCCACTGACAGAAGACCAAAACTTGCAAGAACCCATATAAGAGCATAGAAAAGAGAACACTCTTTCCTGATCAATGATGAAACAATTCAAATGCAGCATTGCAGAACATAGAGCAAAAAGCTGTCTAAATGGAAGAACCTCCCTAGAGAAATATGACTACTAACCAGTGATGAAGCTGTGCCAACTGCAAAAAGCTTTGTCCCGTTACGCTACACAAGCAAAACCAGCAAATGTAAACATATGATTCATTATTAACTTGAAACCCAAAATACAGGGACCGATCCATTTAGGCAGCATATATGCAAGTCACTAAAAATATTTGCTTACCAATACTGCCCCTAATCTCTGCAAAAATGAATATGATGTTCCAGCAAGGGCAACCTGTGGACAGAATTTGAGGACCACACAAGTAAATGTATATCCTTAAGCCAAATAATCTGGGCAACTTTCAAGTAATAGCATTAATCTATGGGGAAAAAGCTGAAACCTGGAATGCATTATCGGGACAGTTATGGAAGAACTTGGCAATTGCTCCTGCGCTAATTGCAAGTGGTGGACGTAGAGAAACAGTAGGGGCAGGAAGATAAACAAGCATAAAATCTGCACATATGGCCATTACCTACGAAAGGTAATGAGAGGATGTACACATTCCAAAT
The DNA here is from genome assembly GCA_029856935.1 of Cyclocarya paliurus. Taxonomy (NCBI): domain Eukaryota; kingdom Viridiplantae; phylum Streptophyta; class Magnoliopsida; order Fagales; family Juglandaceae; genus Cyclocarya; species Cyclocarya paliurus. The sequence goes on along the minus strand of CM056958.1, from coordinate 2,859,703 downwards.
AAAAAGTGAGAATTTCTGCAAAAGATACTCTGAAGAATGAAATAAGATATAATTATAAAATATATATATAAACACACACACACACACATTAAGACAATTTAGATTACCCAGATGTTTTTTAAATGGTTCAGATTTTATAAGCTCAATATTTTATTTTGATAAGTATTTTATAACCTCAATATTTACCACTTTCAGATAAAAAATCTGAACAATATAATTTTAAAAAATCAATTACTTGGAAAAAGAGCCCCCAACTCCCTTGACAAACCCATGGCATCAAGCATTTCAATAATTTACCCTAAATATTCAATTAATTCCAACTTTTTAAGAGTGTCTAGTTCTTTTTTTATTGGCACCGGGTGTTCGGAACAAAGTGTCGACAAATCTATGGCATCAAGCATTTCGATAATTTTCCCTAAATATGCGATTAATTTAACTTTTTTAGAGTGTCTAGTTCTTTTTTAATTGGCACCGGGTGTTCGGAACAAAGTCTCAACTAATCTTTGTGTTGCATAGGCTCTTGGAAAGAAGTTTCCTGCAAGAGCTTCTTTTTTTTTTTATAATAAGTAAGAAGTTTTATTGATCCACGTAAATAGGCAATGTCCAAGTACACAGGAAGTATATAAGAAAAAAGCCTAATTACAAACTACCTGCTACGAAAAGTAGCATAAAAGTCATTAAAGCTCGCTCCATTCCATACTATGGATGAAGCCCAAAGCAACAATATGTGATAGAAGAAGGCCCTAAAACCATCCGGGGAACGTTCCCTATTTTAAAACATCGACCATTTCTTTTGATCCATGTACACCACATTAAACATAGGGGCACCATCTTCTAAACAGCTGCAATATTACGATGACCCCAAATCCCTCTCCAACACAACAATAAATCCGACACCCTCCTAGGCATAACCCATGCTGTACCGAGCCTAGTGAAGATGTCACCCCATAGAGTTTTTACTACTTCGCAATGGAGAAGCAGGTGGTCTGCTGATTCACTACTGTGTTTACACATGAAGCACCAATCTGTTAAGTAGAAGCCGCGCTTTTTCAGCTTATCAATGGTCAATAATTTCCCATGGGATGCCAACCAGCCAAAGAAAGCTACTTTGAGGGGAGCATTCTTCCTCCAAATGCTCTTCCAAAGGAAGGCATTGGAGGGGTTAACCGTCAATACCTTGTAATAAGAGCGGACTGAGAGTTTCTTGTTCCCTGCAAGTGTCCATAGTAGCTTGTCCTCTCTTCATGGTTGCACTTTCAGCGTATATAATACATTGTAAAAGTTAGCAATGTCATTCACCTCCCAATCCTGTGCAGCTTTAGAAAAATTTACGGACCAGTGCAGAGAATCAGCAGTGATGCTCATATTATCAGCCACGGAAGCCTCTTTATCCGAAGCGATCCTATAAAGAGGGGGGAAAGCGTTTTTTAAGGCCGCATCACCACACCAAATATCATGCCAAAATCTGATTTGTGTACCCCTTCCCACCTCAAAACTGGACTTGTGGAGTATGTCCTCCCATCCATTCCAAATGAATTTCCAAACCCCCACTCCGTAGGCCCCTCTTATTGCATTAGAGCACCAACCCCCCTAAATGCTCCCATATTTAGTATCGATGATACTTACCCGAAGAGCATCCCCTTTCTGATGATACCTCCACAGCCATTTACCAAGAAGAGCCTTGTTAAAGGTTCTCAATTTCCTAACCTCCAAACCACCACAAGACAAAGGAGTGCAAACTTTATCCCAATTGATTAAATGAAATTTTTTCTCATCTTCTAACCCTCCCCATAGGAAATCACGGTAAAGCTTCTCCAGTCTATTTGCCACCACTGCAGGCAAGGGGAACAAGGATAAAAAGCACGTTGGAAGATTGGATAAAGTGCTCTTAATAAGTGTGATTCTACTGCCTTTAGACAAGTAAATTCTCTTCCAACCCACTAGTTTGCGTTCGATTTTCTCAACAATCTCATCCCACATTGCCTTGGATTTATGAGGAGATCCCAAAGGAAGTCCCAAGTATTTCATAGGCAAGGATGACACCTTCAAGCCCAAAATGACCGCCACTTCGTTTAGATTATTAACCAACCAACTGGGTCAATTTCAGACTTAGATAAATTCACTTTAAGACCTGTGACAGCTTCAAAACACAAAAGAAGAGCTCTCAGAGAGCAAATCTGATCAGGATTTGGGTTACAGAAAATCAACGTATCAACGGCGAAAAGGAGATGAGTGACTGATATTCTACCTTGTAAGGAATCACCCACCAAGAAACCCGAAATGATGCCCCTATCCACCACCTCATTCATCATTCTACTCAGCACATCCATCACAATAATGAATAACGAGGGGGATAAGGGATCCTCTTGTCTCAAACCCAGAAAACTGTTGAAGAAGCCTTCAGGAGAGCCGTTGAGCAAAATAGAGAATCTAACAGTTGTGATACAATGTTTTATCCATCGACACCATTTTTCCCCAAAGCCATGCAAGTGCATATTGGGTAATGCAAGGGGAAATTCCCTCAAACCAATAGCCCCTAAAAATTGTTTGCACCCAAAGGTTCGAACCTTAGACCTAGAGGGAGCATGCCACCAAGACCAAGGCCCTTACCACTTGAGTCAACACCGAGGTGTTTAGAGTGTATAGTTCTTGAATATGAAACAATTAGAAATGAATGAAACCCCAGAAAGGCCAAAGCCTTTTATATTGGACAATCTATGCAGAGGAGACACCTCATCAGGCCATCATGTATCATACACCACATGGTGCATCTAAATATTAAACTAATTCAAATGGATCACAACACATTTATGATATAATACAAGATTCCCAATGAACATAGTGTGTGTAGATAATATATCTTTGCTCCTATATGAATGAAAATACATCAAGGACCACTCCTGGATCATACCCAGATGCATATGTTGAGAATGGTGGTAGATGAGAAGTATGGTTGTGATTGGGGGGGTTGGTGTTCTAAGGAGGGTAGGGGGACTTACAGAATGAGTCTTTGGAAGTTTATTAGAAAGGGGTGGAAGGAGTTTGTAACACACACCGGTTTGGAGGTTGGTGTGAGCACAAGAATTAGTTTCTGATTTGATGAATGGTGTGGCGAGAGAGCCCTGTTTTCTGCATTTCCAAGAGTTTTCAGATTAGCCAGAAATCAACAAGCTGTCGTTTCAGATGTGTTATGCCGAGCCAATGGCATAGTGTATTGGAACCTGTCCCTTTCCAGAAATGTGCAGGATTGGGAAGTTGAGGAGATAGCAGGTTTTTACAGTTTTCTGTATTCTAGGAAGACAGGTGGTATTGTGGGAGATAGAATGTTGTGGAAACACTCAAAGAACAAGAAATTTTCTGTCAAATCCTTCTACAAGGTGCTGCAAGACCACCAGCCCTTAGTGTTCCCATGGAAGGGTATATGGAGAGTCCCGGTGCCACCTAAAGTTGCATTTTTCATTTGGATTGCGGCTTTAGGTAAAATTTTGACGGCTGACAACTTAAGAAAATGAGGGATGATTATTTTGGAATGGTGCTACTTGTGCAAGAAAGATGGTGAATCGATTGATCATATTTTTCTGCATTGTGAGGTGGCGAGGGAGTTATGAGATGGCATTATTAGTAGGGCTGGGTTGTCATGGGCTATGCCCAAGAGTGTAGTGGAACTTCTAGCATGCTGGAATAGGCAACATCATAGCTCTCAGTTGGCTACGACATGGAGGATGGTTCTCTTGTGTTTATTGTGGTGTATTTGGTTGGAAAGAAATGAGAGATGCTTCAATAACATGGAGAGAACAATGGGAGAAATCTAGAACTTTTTTGTATTTTCTTTGGTTCAATGGTTTTCTGCTATTGTATTAAAGGGAGGGAATGGTCATGAGTTTTTACTTTCTTTTCAGCTTGCTAGAGTGTTCGTATACTACCTGTGTACATGGGCTTTGCCTAGTTGCATTCGATCAATAGTTTATTACTATAAAAAAAAAATAATCATGTAAGGTCAAGCCCACTGTGATATTAAATTATAAGAGGCCAATATGAGATAAGCCAGCAACATCAACAACACATGTGAATGAATTACTGTAAATAATGTGTGGGGCAGATGGAAATTAATCGGGCATATATGTGATGAAAAGATCCATACCACATCCGCAAAAACAATTTCCAGCTCATTGAAAAAATTCTCTCTGCGACGTTCATACTCTGCAGCAGTCTAGAAAATAAATCAAATTAAAATAGGAGTAAACACGTGACTAAAACAAATAAAGGGTAAACTACATTGCATGGGAAGTGGGGCAGAGAAAGAGAGAGAGAGCAGTCCAATCTTAATTTAGATCTGTTTTCCAACAAATTAACATAACTAGGTGTGCAGCAAAAGAACACTTCAGTTTACCATGATGATAAGATGAGATTACGGTTACCTCAGGTTCCTCAGATTCATCATGCTGAGATTACGATTAGCTCAGGAACCTCAGGTTCATCACACTGAGATTACAGTTAGCTCAGGACCTCAGATTCCTCAGGTTTCTGCTAGTTCCTAGCTTGTATTTAGGTGTTTTCTCAGGTATACTTCGTACTTGGGGCTATGCCTATTTGCTTGATTCAATAAAACTTCTTATTACTTACAAAAAAAATAACGCTGAGTTTTGCCTAAGCCCACCACATTTCTTTTTTTCCCTAAGTTTATCATCTACCTAATCGACACTTCCAAGTAGCTTAAAATTAAATTCTGTGTCCGCAGGCAATATTACATATTCTTTCAATATTGTAAAAGGTATATGTAAATATTCAATCCTTCGTCCTTTCAATTAAATATTGAATCAACTTGTCATACGTTAAAAGAGTTTTAAAAAGAAAAAACAAACGTTAAAACAGTTTTAAAAGAAAAACAAACGTTAAAACAGTTTAAGAAAAAAAATTCTTGTTCATGTATCACCCCCAAAAGTTCCTTTCCATCATTCTTTCCGCAAATTCAAAGGTTCAACTGAAAACAGATCTCATCTCATTTCCAAATGAGCAAAATTAATAAGAATCACCTACATTACACATAAGCATACGAATGATATCAAAAAACAATATATAAAAATTTTCTGAAAACCTAGAGCACATAAAAATGACACATTGACTAGTTCAAAATAATAAAAATAAAAACTTCAATGTCAAGCTCAAAGAAAACATGAGAGAGAGAGAGAGAGAGAGAGAGACCTTAGTGAAGATCCCGACGCCGCACTCGATCCCAACCTTGGCGAGGAAGAGGTCGTCCGCCAAGAGGCGCTCCTTGAATCCACCGAACTGCATCAACCAGCGGAACAGCGCCGACTTCTCGAGCTCCAAGAACCTCTCGACCACGGACCCGGGGACCCTACCGGCCTCGATCGCGGCCCTCAGGTCCTTGGGCAAGCTCTCCAACAGCCTTCCCGCCTCCGCCAGCACCATGATCGCCTCCTCTCTGTTCTTGTCCCCCGCATTCCCCGCTCCTCCCCAGCCTTCTCCGCCGTTGTTACCGTTGTTACCGTTACTGTTGTTCTTGTTTCCATCGTCTCCGTCATCTCCGCCGCTCAAAACGGCATCATTCGGGATGGAAAAAGGCGTGAAGAGGTTCCGGTGGTGGCGGAGGGCGGGAGCGGGTGATACAGTGAGTCCGAGATGTATAACAGGCGAGGAAGAGGAGGAGGCAAATGGACGGTGAGGTTGGAATTTGGGGAGAGGACGAAGAGAGAGGGAGGGGTTGAAGCAGAAGGCGATCGCCATTGATGCTTGCTCTGGTTGGCTGCTGCTTCGCGTTGCGCTCTCTCTTTCTTCGTATTAAAAGTTGTGTGGGCGATTCCTCTTAGTAAGCTCAGCTGAGTCTGAGGCCTTTTCAGAATTTACAAAGGGTTTTGTCCTTTTGTTCCCAATCCCTTCCCCCACCTTCATTGTTTCACGCTCTCAACGAGGAATTCTTTTTACAATTATGTTAATAATATATTATGATATTTAAATTATTTATATAATATTAATTTTTAATAACATAATATATAAGAGTGTCACATCAAATACTAAATAATTTCCTATTATAAATATTTATATATATATATATATATATATTTCTTGAAAGAAATATCTATGAGACTTTCAAGCTAATAAATCAAGTATAAATTTTGATTTAATAATGAATTATTTTACATAGGTTAGAGTATATATTCTCTAATATTTTTGAATTGGTAAATATTTTTAAAAATTTATTTAAATGTGACTTATCAAAGAGTTTCATATTCATTTCATTATACATGCGGGTAATTATAATAGCATTAAAATTAAGAATAAATAATTATAGTCATTATGAAATGAAATTTAATAAAACTCTCAAAGATTAAGACTATTAACTTAATATATTTATCCAACTTAATATTCAAGGTATTAGTATCTTTTAAAGTCTTTGTTAGAATTTTAAACCAAAAAAAAAAGATAATTAAATAAAATGAATTTATAATGTTTATTGAATTAAATATTGATATAAATAAATGTTTAAAAACCCTAGATCCTTGATTCATATTCTCCTGCCTATTTTATTAGATTTATAATTAACATTATTTTTTTGGGTCATTGTAAATAATCTTTTAATTTTAGGAAAAAAAAAATGGGAACTTCAAAATAATTAGGACGGTGAAGAGCGTATGGTCCACGGCGCGTGAGAAACATTGGAGATGTTGTTCGTGGGTTGGTGAGTGTAGAGTGTTGACTGTATGTTAGTTGTGCCAGCGGGATCGTGGGGTCCGGTTTTAAGTTTGGTGTTATTTTCCCTGACCTGAATCCTTAATTTTTTCTTCTTTTTATTTCTTTTGCACCAACTTATTTATTTAAATTCTTTTATCCACCCTCTTTATAAAAATCATCTTTCATATAGGCCCCTGTTATGAGAATATTACTTGTTATTATTTATCTAGAGAAAATAAATCAATGATATATGATAAAAATAAAAATATATATAAATGGAAATTTAAACGTAATAATAGATCAAAATCTGTGAAAGTTTTTGTCTAAATTTTAAGATCTAAAATAGAAAAGAGATAGACACATAAAATATATTTTTATAACCATCACGTTAGATATATACATATATATAATTTATTAATATATATTAATATTCTTTTATACTTCCGTGTAATCAGGTGTTATTCCCGATCTGTGTAATAAGGTATTATATGTTTCTAGGAGTCTATACATAAATGGAATTTGTACCATACAAAAAAAAAATTAATATAGTAACTTTGATATAATACTTTTAATGTGGAAGGTATATCCCTAGACTCTTTTCTCGAGTTTGAAATCCGCCTTCTCATTTAGCCTGATTCTCTTGCTAAACTTTCAATTTAGTATGTTGAACCTCCTTCATTTGTCAATTCAATAGTTCTTATCAATAATCAAGCTATCTCAATCCTCGCTCAAAGGAGAACGAAGGAAAAAGAGCACTTTTATACAGCCTTTTTAACTCCATTTCCTTCCTTTTGTGATCAAAGAAGAGGACTTTCATCCAACTCTAACTTACTTACTAAAGCTAAAGTAGTTCTCAAATATATTAGGCATCGAAGACCAGCTTAAAGCACTTAACTTTGGACAAATCTTTCTCGATCAACTAACTCCCCATCTGATTCAAAAGAAAGAAGCCTTCCCTAATTTTCCTTTCATGGAGTTAGTCTATTACTCATATGGTTTCGTATTTTAAAAAAATATATATATAAACCCTTCAAGTGTTATTTTTACCCAAGGCTTTGATACTTCTAGTTTATTTTTAACTAAAATGCATCAATCCATACTATTAGTACCCGCTCTCTAATCTCATTGGCTAATAATCTTCATAATTAAATATATAGCATGTAATTAGTAATTTATGCTTAGAGCATCCATATCTGGATGAATAAACTTTTCTCTAAATTTTAGCTAAAAATCAACTTTCACTAAGTTTTTTTTCTAAATTTTACTACCTTTCTAAAATCTCATACATTTCACTCCCTATTTTTTCTCTATTCTATTAAAATAATTTTTCTCTATATTTTCTTTATTATTTTTTTCTCTCACTTTCCTTTACATTCTTTCTTTATATTCTATTAAAATATAAGTTTAGAATAAAAAATATATAAAGAATTGTTAGAAAAAATTACAGCGGAAAGTACCTCAAACTCAGCTTATAAAATTGCTTTACGAGTTTCTCCAGATCGACAAAAAATAAGCTTTTCCTCTTAGTAGTAAAGTGTACTACGTAGTTAAAAAACTAGAGTAATACTTAACAAATCCACAGTCTAAAAACTATTTCAAGAGAGAACAAATGAGAGAGAGATTTTTTTCTAAGTCAATTAATTCACTGGAACCAAAATGAGGGGGGTCTGCCCATGTGGGCGCCCCCCTCCGTTTAACATCTCCCACTCGCACACAATAGGCATAAACCTAGGTCTGCATCTCTCTAATGTTCTCAATCTTGTTCACACATAGCAAATAGGCCGTGCGACCACCAAGCACATCTGTAGAAAGGTGGGAGTACATACACTAAATCTCTCCCAGAGAAGACTAGCATAGTAACATCCCTAAAGTGTCTGGTCATGTCCTAGACTAATTCGATCGCATCAAATCTAGCATTTTCGAAACCCTCTTGAGTTCAGAAAACTCAGAACAATGCTTGACTACCTCCAAATCATTTCAATATGTTCACAACCTTAGACGCTACCAGTATGTAGCGTCATAGTTTGACGTCAACAAACACTATCGAAGATGCGATATCGAAGAATCTTCCCTTTGCACTCATATCATTCAACTTTGGTCGAACCGTTTTCCCAGCAATGCCTCTTTAGACCGTATTAATCATGGCCATAGACAACATGCCAAAGTAGCAGACATCACAATCTCCATCTCGTGACATAGTCAAAAGTAAAGGACACTTAAAAAATGAGACTCACACAGTGATAAAGAGGGAAACCTTTTACTCACTTACTCATTTGGTCGAATAAGCACATGTAGTATGAAATACATGCTACGGTGGATTTCTCATTCTCAAAGAGCATATGTCTATATCAACACCATACAGATCTTAGTCTAGTCGCTCCTTAAGCGTCTAACCCGAGTTCCTCCATTTGCTCGCCTCCAAGGCGTCAAAGAGGATCTCACATCTGGCTAACCACAGGCTACATAGGTTGTGGGGTAACTCATGCATAGTCCTTTCATTGGATCTCATTTTAGCTCCCACTAAAACGACATATCTTTGTGTCAACTAACTTATCAATTTGGATAAGTATCTAAGAACACAATACCTCATCTCTACTCGCTTCTCAAGCGCTAGAGGCGATCGCTCGTGTGAGTGAGTCGATCTAAGCCTGTTGACATATCTTGTGTGTGTATTAGAAAAAACAATACGATAAAGATAATAACTGAATCATATTGTATTAATATCCCAAAGGAAATGTTACATCTCAATGTCATTTAAAACACAAAATACATTTACAGTCTTCGTAGTCCTAGATTCCTAACATGAGCATCAAAGACATCTTTTGCTATGGGCTTTGTTAAGGGATCAGCAACCATGCGACTTGTAGAGAGGTGTTTCAGAACCACTTCCTTTTGCGCTATCATGTCTCTGATGTAGTGATATCTAATATCTATGTGTTTGGTCCTTCCGTGGTACTTAGAGTCCTTAGCATATGCAAGAACAGCCGTGCTATCGCAGAATATTGTCACCGGATCTGAAGTATCCATGCCAATATCTAAATGCTTGAGGAACCTCCGTAACCAAACAGCTTCTTGAACTGCTGCAGAACAAGCTATGTATTCTTCCTCCATGGTGGATAAAGTTATACAGGGTTGTTTTTTGCTGCTCCATGTAATGGCGCCATTGTTGAGCAGAAAGACATATCCAGTGGTTGATTTATGCTCATCTAGGTCACTGCCCCAGTCGGTATCACTGTAACCTCTTAGTTGCAAATCTGAACCTTGATAGCACAGCACATAGTTTGCAGTTCCCTTCAGATATTGCATAATCCTTTTGACTGCTTTCCAGTGAGCCAGTCCGGGGTTAGATTGGAATCTACTTACTAATCCAACTGCATAGCATATGTCAGGCCGAGTACACATCATTGCGTACATCAGACTACCCACAGCATTAGCATAAGGGACACGGGCCATCTTTTCCTTTTCTCTTTGAGTCTTAGGACATAACTCTTTAGATAAGTTCTCGCTTTTTGTAACAGGGGTGTCAATGGGTTTACATTCACTCATTAGGAAGCGTTCGAGAACTTTCTTTATATAAGTCTGTTGGGACAAACACAATATTCTCTTTGAGTGATCTCTGTAGATCTTAACTCCCAGAATGTATTCTGCCTCACCCATATCCTTCATCTCAAAATTGAAGGATAACCACTCTTTTGTGGCGACTATCAACCCTTTATCATTTCCAGCTAGTAGTATGTCGTCAACATATAATGACAACATAATGAAACTCTTCTTGGATCTTTTGACATAGACACAATGGTCCTCTGTGATCATCGTAAACCCATTCGAAAGAACGGCTCGATTGAATCTGAGGTACCATTGCCTAGATGATTGTTTTAGGCCATATATAGATCGTTTGAGTTTATACACTTTGCGCTTTTGACCTTTGACCACAAAACCCGTTGGTTGATCCATATAGATCTCCTCATCTAGTTCTCCATTGAGAAATGCTGTCTTAACATCCATTTGGTAGAGTTTCAAATCCATGTTTGCTACTATAGTTAGAATCAGGCGAATGAAGCAAACCACAAGACTGGTGAAAAAGTTTCTTCATAGTCTATACCCTCTTGTTGGGTATATCCTTTCGCCACTAAGCGAGCTTTGTACTTATCTATCGATCCATCCGACTTGCGTTTGACTTTAAGAACCCATTTGTTCCCAATAGTCTTATGCCCTGTCGGTAGATCAAACAGATCCCAGACCTAGTTAGTTTTCATAAACTCAATTTCATCATTAAGAGCTTTCATCCACTCGTCTTTAGTAGAAGATGAGAGAGCCTCATGAATTGTCCTAGGCTCATCATCATCATGCGGAGCTACCATAAAAGCTTCCCCTTCAATCTCAAAACGACGACGGGGAATACTTTCACGTGTGCTTCTACGCGGCTGAGGTTGTTGTGATTGATTGACAAGTGGTGTGCTCTCACTCGGATTTAAGTCCTTATTTGTAAGAGCTTGAAGAATTTCTTCCTCATTCTCAACTAAATTTCTTGGAGCACTTTCCTCTTGTTCCATAATCTCATGAAGTTCTAAACTCCTATCAACCTCACCTCTACTTGGGAATTCATTTTCAATGAGGTCCACATCTCGTGATTCAATTTCAGTCACATTTCCATTAGTTTGTTCACCTATTAACACATACCCTTTAGAGTGTTTTGAGTACCTTATAAAGATACACTTCTTCCCTCTAGGGCCTAATTTCTCATACTTATGAAAAAGATCATGAACAAAACCTGTTGAACCCCATGGCCGCAAGTTACTCAAATTGGGTTTCTCGCCGGTCCATAGTTCATATGGGGTGGAAGTTACTGATTTAGAGGGTACTCTGTTAAGAATGTAGGCAGCAGTCAAAAGTGCATCCCCCCAAAAAGAAATTGGTAGGTTTGCTTGCGCCATCATTGACCTAACCATCTCAAGTAGTGTTCGATTTCTCCTTTCCGCCACGCCATTTTGCTGTGGCGTACTCGGCATCGTTAACTGTCTTTTGATTCCTTTCTCATCACAGAGCCTTTTAAATTGCTCAGAGAGATATTCTCATCCTCGGTCAATTCTTAGAGTTTTTAAACTCTTGTCTAACTGATTCTCAACCATTCTTAGATATCGTCCAAAGCATTCCAATGCTTCAGACTTATGGGAGATTAAGTAGACATGACCGTAACATGAAAAATCATCTATGAAAGTGATGAAGTACACACCTCCGTGTCTTGCCCTCACACTCATTGGACCACAGATGTCTGAGTAGATTAATTGCAATGGAAAAGATGCCCTAGTGGCTTTTCCAAACGGTTTTCTCTTAGTTTTTCCCATTAGACAATGTTCACATGTGGGCAAGATGACTCTAGCGAGATTGTCTATCAGGCCTTCTCTAGCTAACCGAGTCATTCTATCTTGTCCTATATGGCCAAGCCTAGCATGCCATGTATGTGAATCCAAATTATCAATAGATGAAGAAAGAAAAGCAATAGATTCATTTATATTAGAATAAACCAAATCTAATATCATAAAACCGTCTTGCAGAAAAACATTGCCATAAAACACATGGCCCAAATAAAAGGAAACATTATTGTTTTCAAAAATAATTCGAAAACCAAGTTTTAATAGAGTAACAACTGAAAGTAAGTTTTTTCGGATCTCGGGAGCGTATAGCACATTGTGGAGGAAAAGAGTGCGGCCACCCCGCAAGTCCAGCTTGTAGGTACCAAGTCCCAATACCTCCACGCTAGCTCCATTCCCCACCTTGATATCACGGCTCCCAGTTGGAATACGGCGATACTCCACAAATCTGACTCTGTCTCGCGCTATGTGCTCGGTCGCTCCTGAATCAACAGTCCACAAAGGATAGGAGTGAACAGCCATCACATGGTTAGTTACAAAAACAATGCGAGAAAAGTCAGAGTGTACCTTCTTCGGCTCAGTGCAGTCACGAGCGAAGTGGCTAGTCTTTCCGCAGTTGAAGCACTCTAGTTTTGACTTGTTCTTCCCGCGCTTGCCCCTCTTGGTGCGCTGAGAAGTTCCTGACACTTTTTTAATTTGTCCAGCAGCTACCCCAATTTTGGACTTCTTGCGCTTAGGCCTTGATGCCTTGCGCGAACCAGCATTAGCCACATAGGCTGTATGATTGGGCTTAGCAGCCTCTAGGCGCTCAGCCTCCAATTCCAAGTGACACGAGACATCATCAAAGTCTTTGATGTTCTCGTTATGCTTCAGGTTCTGGCTCATATTCTCCCAAGAATTTGGTAGTGACCTAATCATTGCCTGGACTTGCTGTTCATCTTTCAGGTTGTTTTCTGCCGACCTAAGTTCACGGATCATAGTTGACATAGCCCTAAGATGCTGCTTCATCGTGTGGTCAGAGCGCATCTTATAGGAGTCGAACCTCATGGTTAATCCACGCAACCTAGTGGCTAAAGTTCCACCAAACTTCAATTTTAAAGCCTCCCACATGCTTTGGGCAGTGTCATAGATCTCAAACTCACACATTAGATCATTGTGCATGCTGCTTAACATTATTATGCGCGCACACCGATTTTTCTTAGCCCATTGAGTATAGGCTTGTTGATTTATTTTATGTTGTTCCGAGATCCCTTCCGCGGGCACAGTAAGGGTGTGAGACAAGGCCTCCAAGACCTCTTACTCATCTAAGACATATTGGATATTGCAATGCCATATGTCATAGTTTTTCCCATCTAATTATTAAATTTCTATCCTAATTCCCGCGCAAATTATTTTTAAAAAAATATGGGAGAATTTATCATCATAAATCTCAACCATACTCCCACTATCTTAAGTAGTCTCCTAGTCCTAGTCATATGTAAAGACATAACCTACTAAAACCGCAGTAACCTTTTGGGCCAGTCTACAGGGACAGCTACCCAGACCATAGTAACATGTTGGGCCAGTCTACAAAGACAGCCAGACTACAGTGACCTGTTGGGCTAGTCTACAGTGACCTCTGGTGCGCGCAACACCGTTGGGTGCCCCCACGGTGCACCATGCACCGTGGGCTCCAGTCGGTGCATGCGGCATCGTGGTGCGCGCAACACCATATCAGGGGTGCTGCGCAGCACCCTACGGTGCGCGCTGCACCACCACATTCAGGTGGTGCGCGCTGCACCACTGCACCGGCTTCGGCCAAAATATATATATTTTAAAAAAAAAAAACTTCGCAGCAGCAGTCAGCGCAAAAAAAAAATAAAATAAAATAAAAAAAATAAAATGGCACATTTACAATTTACATGCATATGCAAATAAAAAAAACTGGAAGCAATTACGACTGCTCTGATATCAATGTTAGAAAAAATTACAGCGGAAAGTACCTCAAGCTCAGCTTATAAAATTGCTCCACGAGTTTCTCCAGATCGACAAAAAACAAGCTTTTCCTCTTAGTGGTAAAGTATACTACGTAGTTAAAAAACTAGAGTAACACTTAACAAATCCACAGCCTAAAAACTATTTCAAGAGAGAACAAATGAGAGAGAGATTTTTTTCTAAGTCAATTAATTCACCGGAACCAAAATGAGGGGGGCTATATATAGCCTCCCCTACATGGCTGGCCTTAAAGGCCAGCCTTTATTATGCGTTACGGCCATCCTTTATTATTCAGTAATGCATGGTTTAAAGCCACGTTTACATGCCGTTGTAACGCATGCTTAACTGCATGTGCACGAGATGGGGGGTCTGCCCATGTGGGCGCCCCCCTCCGTTTAACAAGAATGATTTAGGATTGCTACAGTTGTGGGAAGTAACTGTAGCAATCTTAAAATCAAATCTTATTTTAGGCCCCGCAAATGTAGTAATTTTAAAATCAAATCTTATTTTAGGGAATGAGATGTAGCTCCCATTTTTCCACTTTTCATGTATTTTTTTAAAAAATTGACTAATAATTGATTATAGGGAATGGGTTGTTGGTGCTCTTAGATATTCATTTGTAAATTTGTTAGATGATAATATACTAGCCACTTAACTATATACATTTATTAATGTCAATATATATTAACAATTTTGAAACCTAAAGCGAAAAATTCTAAATATGAGAACTTCTTTTATTCCAAATATTGATCATATTTCTATACTATATTTTGGATTTAAATTTATATCTATACTATATCTTGTATTTTTACACTAACTATTCATTTAAATTTTCTACCATTTGAAATTACTTAGGTTAAAAGTTTAGAAATGTGATATATAGTTTTTTCTAATCAAAATAGGTTGTAAAAATCTTGCTTAACTTTAATGAGTTTTTACTAATTTATTTTTTAATTATTAAACTTATTGAATTAATTTAAAGAACATTAAATTAATAAACAAAACAAAAATCTCAAAACTTTTTCAAATTCAACTCAACTCAAACCAAACTCAACTCATCTCACTTATCATTATAATTTTTTCAAATTTCAATACAAAATATAATAAACAATTCAACTTTTTCAAATCTCAAAACAATAATAATATTAAAAAATAATATTTTAACAATATTTGATCATCTAAACTCAACTCAACTCATTTCAACATCCAAACACACTCTTAAATAATTGTAAACGAGCCGAGCCGAATACGTGGTTAGGATTGAGCTCAAGCAAAGCTTACAAAAACAACTGGATCTCTACAACTTTGATTCAAACCCAATAATCTAATCTCGTTTGGTTTTACAGGTAGTCTTAACTAATCTTATTTTATCTCATATTAAAATTTAAATGTCATTTAAATATAAATATTTTTTAATTTTTAATTTTTTCATCTAATCCTTAACTAATCGTTACAAATTTCCTAAACTTCTAAACAAAACATAAAAAAAAGTTCAACTTTTTCAAATTTTAAAATAAAATTATATTCTAATAATATAATATTTTTATTAAACTTTTTCTCTTTCATTTTCTAAAACTCATAAAAACATCTTAACTCAAATTATTTCATTACTATTCATAAATTATCTAACTACTATTTACAAATTTATTATCTCATCTATGTAACTAAACAAAGCTAAAGCTTAAGATGACAAAGTTCAATTCTACACGTTGGCAAGTACAGTGGACTTGCATTCTTCTAGTAATTGTGATGAATAACTCTATTAAAAAGCATTTACATCACACATCATTTACGTGATATAATTTGATTTAAAAGATAAATTTTAAAATTTAAATATTATAAACCAAATTAATAAATTATGTCACACGAATTATATGTGGTGTAAAAACTTTTGAAATTTGAATAGCATTTCTTGATTGTAATACATCTTATACTAATTTCAATGAAAATATAAGGCATATGAATCTGATCATATATCAAAGGAGAGATGGATATCACAATTTGCTGATAACTCCAATATATAATGACTAGTCGAAATTTATGCGGTAAGTATTCTTTTTAGGTCCCGTTTGGATACAATAAATATTTTTTTTCATTTCATTTCATTTTATTATTATAATTTTTTTAAATTTTTATGCAAAATAAAATAAACAATTCAACTTTTTTAAATTTCACAATAATAATATTAAAAAAATAATATTATAATAATATTTTATTCAACTTTTAGTTCAACTCATCTTATCCAACTCACTATCCAAACGGCACTTAAAAGATATCGCAAACAAAATCGTGTTTGTCTTTTATTATTATTATTATTATTATTATTATTATTATTATTATTATTATTATTATTATTATTATTATTATTATTATTATTATTATCAGGGTTGATTATGAATTCATTACTTGGATTCTCATGCATTCTAAAAATCGTAATTCTTGGTTTTTTTACATTCGATACATTAATTCTTGAAATTTTTAAAAAATAGAAATTAACGACTTCTGTCTATCTCCCTATAATTTGATAACGGGACCATTTGTAGTGTTGCAAATATGACATATGTCAACCAATCATATGTTGACACGTTTGCTATTTATTTAATCAAAATTCCCCAAGCTCCCACAAGGCCCTCTCCTCCCTGTTCTTTATTTTTTTTCTTTCTTACAATTGAGCTTAGTTTAAGTTATTTTGATTTTATGTTTTAGTTTTTTTGTAAATTTTTTTCCATTGGTCAATAATTTAGATTTTTTTTATATATTTTTTATGATTTTTATAGTAAATTAAATAAAAATTATAAAAAAGAATAATATTAAATATAATCATTTAAAAAAAATAGAGTCAACTATTAAAAAATTAATTTCTTTACATAAATCTTATATTTACTCAACAAAAAAGTGAGCAGTGCTTTTGCATTCTATGATTATCATTTCTCGCTAACTACTAACTAACTAAAACACATGTCATATTAGTCACGTGGAAAAATATTCTATTGGCAGGATTAAAATACAGAGATATATGTAAGTTGTTAATTGCAATTTTAAAACATTTCAAGTATTAATGTCACGAATATAAACGGTGAAAATCATTGTTTTTAATTTCGTTCCCATCTAGACGGAAGAGCCAAAGGCCCAAAACTTTTCATATTGGAGCAATAACCAATGTATTTGTATGGTGTGTTCCGGTCGTTTCCACCCCCATTTTGAGACTCTGCTCGACAGTAATACTAGGTATAGTATTTTATTTAATTTTTAATTTTTATTTCAACTCATTTTATATTATCGACGAAAACAAACGAGAGTGAGTGGTGTTCCAAATGGAGCAGCGCGTGCAAATAATATAATGATGAGCCCTATATTGCACTGGTATAATGATGTGCAACACCGATGAACTGCAAACGACCTTATTGTTTCGACTCTACACATTTGACTATCTTCCTACTTTCCCTGAATAAGGACACGGAGTTGATTGCCACTTTCCCTGATTGTGGCTTTTAACTACAACTTTCCATTCCACTTGTTGGACAATGAAGTATCGTTTAACGTGCTCCCTAATGAAACTAAGTCCGCTTGTTTAAGTAATTTAAATGAGATGAGATGTTTTGTTAAAAGTTGAATAAAATATTATTAGAATATAATTTTTTAATATAATTTTTATTTTAAGATTTAAAAAAATTAAATTATTTATTATATTTTGTGTATGAGTTAAAAAAAATTATAATGATAAAATGAGATGAGATGAGATGAGATGATTTATATATCCAAACCAAACCTAAGGAACAAAGGCCTAGATCATTAGTTATTACCTTTTTTTTACGATTATTTTTATTTTTATTTTAATTGTTTCAAGCTGTAATTTGGCGTTTGTTTGCATCATCTCGACTCCCTCTCTCTTGTGCCTTTGTTTTGTTTTTAATCTAATATAATTTGTTTATAAAAATATATGGAAAAAAAAGTTACAAAATCCCTCACAGTCATTTTGAAAAAGATCCCATGTGGTTTGCACTCTTTAAACATTTATACACATATTTTGACACCGGTGCTCATCAATATCAAAATGTTCGGTAAGCTACAAAAATCAGCGATGTAACTACTAATTATTATTTTGATTGCCTTTTGGGTAATTGTGGCAAGATAACATTGTATACTGAATATATTCTATAATAAAAAAGGAAGTTTAGAGTCTATAAATAGGAATTCATGTGATGATCAAGATCAAAATGCCATTATGCAGATCTTATGGCGGACTAAAGCATCCTTGCCATATATGTTGATCTAACCAAAGCCCCCTTGCCACATATCCAAAGTGACTAAAATACTCCTACAACAAATTGAATTAGAAAAAAACAACCCCGACCTAAAGCAAATCATTCGATATCTAGAAATCTCCAAAACCAACTTTATCTTCATCTTCTCTCACACTCTCCACTCCCTATCTACAATTTTATTGTTCTTAGTTCTTTTGTTCTTTATCTTCTCCTTCTAGTTCAAACTTCTTCTTATCCAAAGAAATAGTAAAATCATGTTTGTTTGTCGACTAGGGCGCGACCCACGATAGAGATGGACAACTGCATCGACGTGACCGTATCCGATCATTGCAGGTCCTGCAGCCATGATAGAGATAAAAATATTGATTCACGGCGCTGTTGTTGCCATATGTCTGAGATTAAGATTTCTTGTGGGTATTTCTTAACTTTCGCATTAAAAACTTGTTGCCTAGATGACTAACTCAAGAGAGGGTAGATTAAGTTTGTTTTAAAAAATTAAAAATTAAAAATCTAATACACCATTTAAAATGTGAACAAAATACTAAACAACAGTAAATATAAAGAGTAAGGGTAAAAGATGCAAACTTAGTATTTTAACGAGGTTTAGCCTCACTACCTACATTCTAGCCTCAAGCTACTCGTTGAGGATTTTTAAATTCACTATTTAATCTCCTTCATATAGAGATAAAAATCTATTACACATTTGAGTGGTACTACTTTAAGAAACTCGTGTAGAACACCTTATACAATTACAATCAATTTACGAGTAGGGATTAAATTATAATTTGTAAAACTCATACTACACTTACAAGGGCTACACACACCATTTTACTATATATACAAGAGCTAATAATTGATAGGTTATCACAATACACTCCACAATGAGTGAAATGAAAGCAATACAACGCAAATTATATATATCTCTCAAAACAAACAAGTGTTAAGGTTCAATGCTAGAAAATAGAGATCGAAAGCATTTGATGAATGAAGTAAAGCTTGTAGTGGTTGTGTATTTTTGGAGATCTAAAAGAAATTTCCTCTTCAAGTTTAAAAATATTCAAATGTAAAAAAGGAGCATCATTTATTGTTTCAAAATTTTCAAACAAAAGTTTCTCATTTTTTAATTGTTAAAGACAAACATTATTCATTTTGTAAAATTTTCAAACAAAAACTTTTATATTTTGCATATGTCAAAAATAACATCAATCACTTTTCGAAATTTTCAAACAAAAACTTATTCTTTTTACACATGTCAAAAAGAACGTAAATTACTTTTCAAAATTTTCAAACACAAACTTATACTTTTTGTACAAGTAAAAAAATGTATCAATCACTTTTCAATTTTTCAAACAAAAGCTTTGACTTTTTGCATATATAAAAAAAAAGTATCATTCACTTTTCAAAAGTTTTAAATATATCATGCACATATAAAAGAGCAATCAATCATCTTTTAAATTTTAAACTTTCAAACATATCATGCACAAGTGAAAAATGTAAATTGTTTTTTCATGAGTATATAAAAATATTTTTGAAAAAGATGTACAAAAATACTCTTAAGAGCTTCATTTTTAAGCTTGTTCTATTTCTTGTCCATGCTTAATTTGTTGATGTTTTTGGTTTTCGAGACTCTATTATATGGACAACTTGAGGTCCAAACACTATTTGCTTGCTTCCCAGGTACGAGCATTCTTGGCTCACCTTGGGGTCGAAGTTCCTCTATTCTCTTACCAAGGAATCAAGGTAACAGACACTTTTACTCTCCCCTCCACACAATCAAGCTCTTTTGTTAGGCCCTTTCCAAACCTCCATGTTCCTTCATAGTGCTCGATGAGGGGGCAAGCATTGTTTCTATGTAAGGGGGCGAGCTTTATTGCTCCTTATGTTGCTCACTTTTTGTGCAAACACTTTTGCTAGCCCTGTGATTGAGATGTTGTCTCTCACCCTGGCTATTGAGTACTCGTTGCTCACCCGGTGTGTAGACACTCTTTTGTTTGTTTTCTTTGGAATTTACTTTTGTTCGCATTTTGGATTGTTGCTCTCCTCTTGGGGTTTGTGTAGTCTTTGTCTTTTGTTTTTTTTGTTCGAACACTCACAGGGTCGGATACTTTTGGAGATTGGTGTACACTTGAAAGTCGAGCTCCCGCGTAATCCGACCAATTTGATTAGGGACATACTTTTGGAGATCGAGATACGCTTTACACACTTGGGAGTTGAGCTCTCTTGTAATCCAACCAGTTCAAATGAGGGTCAAATACTTTAGGAGATCGAAGTACACTTTACATGCTTGGAGCCGAGCTCCCATGTAATTCGACCAATTTGATTGGGGTTGGATATTTTCGGAGATCGCGGTAAGGTTTACATGCTTAGGAGCCGAGCTCCCACGTCATCAGACCAATTTGATCAAGGGTTAGATTTCGAGCTTGCTTCAAACATCCATGGAGTCAGATACTTTTGGAGATTGAGTAGGTTTTACATGCTCAGTAGGCGAGCTCCCTTGTATTGCGGCCAATTGGATCAAGGTCAGATACTTTTGAAGATCGGGATACGCTTTACATGCTCGAGATCTGAGCTCAAATGTAAGCTATAGAGGTGGACAACAGGGTACCACTCCCTGCCACCTCGCGTCCATCACCCCAGCCCCGCCCACGGGCAAAACACCTAACTAGGGCGAAGGGTAGTTTGGGCCGAAGCTTGCCTTCCTGTGCACCCAAAAAATATATAAATACATACATATATATATATAAATTCATTTTTTTGGGGGGAGGGTTAAGTTAAACCTAACCCCCTTCAATTTCTCTCTCTCTCTACGACGCTGCCCTTTTTGACCCTTCGAAGCTGGCACATCTCATCTCCTCTTCTCCTCCTCATCCTCTCCTTCTTAGACCCTCTCTCTCTCTCTCTGTGGCTATGGGTTTGCAAAATCCTTTTTACTAGTTTAGTTTTGTTTGTTGCTTTCAATTTGTTGTGTATTGTGTTGCAGATTCTCTGTGAATTTCGTTATGAGATTTTCTCTTTTCTTTGATTTTTTTCCTATTTGTGACAACCGTGTTTAGGTGGTGGACGCGGGGGGAGGATGTACCAAGGGTCTGCCTTGAACACAGACAAGGGGCCTTGCCCCCGGGATGTGGTGGTGGATTCCAAGGGACAAAAATCCCCCACGCTCATGCGGGGGTCGGGTGCGGGAAGGGGCAATCCTGTCCCTAGGGGTGCAGGTAGTACCCTTAATAATCTAAACAATTTGATCGGGGGTCAGATACACTGGGAGATTTGGGTACACTTTACATGCTTGAGATTTGAACTCCTATATAATCTGGCCAATTTGAATCAAGGGTTGGATGCTGGAGATCGGGAAACCCTTTACATGGTTAGGAGCCTTACTCCTATGTAAATTAGTTCGATACTTTTGGAGATCGGGTATGCTATACATGCTTGAGAGTCGAGCTCTCACGTAAGCCAACCAATCTCATTAGAGTTGGATACTTTTGGAGATTGGGTAGGCTATACATGCTCGGGAGCATATCTCACACATAATTCAACCAATTTGATATGGGGTCAGAGTTTAGGGTACACTTTTCATGCTTGGGAGCCGAGGTCCCACATCTTTCGACCAATTTGATCAATAGTCTAATACTTTTAGAGGATCAAGGTACGCTTTACATGCTTGGGCCTCCCATGTAACCAAGATACGCTTTGGTCGCGATGGTGGATGAGTGTTTACAAAACTTTTGTTTTTGGTTTGAAAGTCTTTATAGGATAACAAAGCAGTTGGATGTAAGAGTGACAATTCATGTTTTCGGATCATATTTGTGTCATGTCAACTCATGAACATTTAACTATATTGGTTAATCCAAACTCAACCCTTTAAGCTAAACGTCTCAAATTTTCAAACTCTAACTTAATCCATTTAGATTATGGATTGTGTTTTGTGATCCGCTTTGACCCGTTTAATAATTAATTAAAAATAGGTTGACACTACATGATTCATTTAATCTCGTTTCATGTAAACGGCTTGAATTAGCACGCATA
The DNA here is from genome assembly GCA_029856935.1 of Cyclocarya paliurus. Lineage (NCBI taxonomy): Eukaryota > Viridiplantae > Streptophyta > Magnoliopsida > Fagales > Juglandaceae > Cyclocarya > Cyclocarya paliurus. The sequence goes on along the minus strand of CM056958.1, from coordinate 2,837,373 downwards.
ACCAATTTGATTTGATTAACATAATTTTACATAAAAATTAAAATCTATATTTATTAGTAGCCACAATATCTTAAAAAAAAAATACGACAACCTACTAACAAAAAATATCAATATTTTTCAAATTTTAACATATAATAAAATCAATATTACAAACCCTACAATAACAAATATGAGTATAAGTCTAAAAATATAATTCCAATAATAAAAATGTAAGCATACGAAGAAATATCAATATTATAACTTAATAATAATAAAATTATAATTTTAAAATAAAATCTAAACGAATCAAAACGAATTAATTTCGAATTAAACAGATTGACCTATTATTAATCTGTTTATAAATCAGGTCTTTAAGTATCAACCATTTTGATTCATGAGTAGTGATAAGATTACTACACTCTTACAATCTATTTACTATTTATAAAATATTTGAAATTTTTTATTTTTTTATCATTTTCTTTTAAGTTTATTTTTAATATCCTTAATCATTAAATATAAATTAAAAAAATTAATGCAAAAAATTAATAAATAAATAACAAAAAAATATCATCGTGATGACGACGATGATGATGATGGCGGCATTCAAAGTTGATGGGTCGGCTGACGTATTGCCACCCCGAGTTGGACGTGGCTCTTCTGGTATATAATCAGGCAAACCAACAGATGAGGTTCAAAACCTACACAGAAGAAGAAAAAGAATAGAAGAAGAGCAAAGAAAATGAGCAGTGGAGCCGGGAAGCTCGTGTGTGTGACCGGTGCCTCCGGTTACATAGCTTCGTGGCTCGTCAAGTTTCTTCTGCAGCGCGGTTATACTGTCAGGGCCTCTGTTCGCGACCCCAGTCTGAACTCTATCTCTCTGTCTCTCTCTCTCTGTATTATGGTTTTGCTTTTACGTGTTTGGATTCTCTATTTCTTTACGATCTGTTGTTTTATTATCATTTGACTCCTGCACGCAAAAAGTTATAAGCAATTCCCATTTCCAGGTTGTGGCTTATGATCGTGTAGCTTCACTTTCATAAAACCTTTTGATAGTTCTCTGGGTCCTGTGTGACTCTGATTGGGAGCTTTGCGGGACACTGTTCGGATATTTTCATAGCGGGGTTTCTAATTGAAAGTTCAAAGTTGTTTTGTGGTAATTATGTTAGTTCTTGATTTGGATTTAGATTCCAGTTACAATCAAACTAGGATTATCATATATTTTCTTTGGACGAAGTATTATCTGCAAAGCCAAACAGAGTAATTTCTCATACGATTTTGGTAAAAAGGAGTGGAGACTACACTGACTGAATAATGGAACTCTCTGGAAATTACTTGCGGAGTTGGATTGGATTTTGAAGGAATGATTAAATCTTAACATTGCACTCTTTTGTTTTTTCGTGATTTATAAGTAATCTTGGTTGTCTTTAGATGAAGATTTTGGATTTGGAATAGTTTATGTCAAATTGATGGGAATTGTGATGTCCATTGGTTGGATGGGAACATTTTTTAAAAGTCATGGAAAATCTTATTACTAGAAAACATAAAAGGCATAGCCCGAGTACAAAGGATGTATACAAGAGAAACACCTAATGAAAAAGAGACAAGAAAATCATACAAATTTAGCCCATTAAAATCTTTTCACGATCCTCGAAAGTTCTATCATTTCTTTCCCTTAAAATACATCAAACTATATAGATTGGGGCCATCGTCCACACTACTGCTATTTGTGGTGTATCACATCTCCTCTCCAACTGGAGAAGAGGTCTACTATTCTTCTGGGCATTACTCAAGCCAACCCAACTATATAAAAAAAGTCATTCCACAAGACTTCGGCAATCTCACAATGGAGTAGGAGGTGGTTTATTGATTCCTTGCTTTTCTGCACATATAACACCAATCTGTCACAATGATATAATGTTTTCTTATGTCATCCATGGGGAGGCGCTTTAGGACTCCAAATACTTCCTCAAGAAAAGAGATTCAATCTTGAGGTACAAGGACCTAACAGAAAGATCGAACAATAAACTTCCCTTTCTTGGAAGGGTTCTAAAAGATCCTATCTGCACCTCCATGTTGAAATCTAGCAGACTATATGATAAGTTCATTTGCAAATGAAGAAATTATTATATAATAACATTTATAGCAGTGATGGTAATGCTGGTGCCAATGACTTGGTGATAATGGTTTACAATGTTATGGTGTTGGTGGCTATGACAGTGGTGATGATGGCGGTGGCGGTGGCGATGACGAAAACGGTAATAGTAGAATTAATGATATGATATGAGAATGTTATTTGGGATTTGTGATGCTTGAAAATCTCAAGTTCAAAATTCCGAATAATTTTTAAAAAAACTCTCAGGCGTGGCGCTGCTGGATGCTTTTGATCAATAGAGAAATAACAATGCTATTTGGTGATGCATTGACATGTCTTTTCCTTTTTAATTCCTTTTCATTCTGACTCTCTGAGTAAACAAGTCATTGGAAAGTAGTACCCTTTTCCTTGGGCAAATTGGATGGTTAATATACACGGTTAGAAGTATGGTATTCTAATCGAGTTCACTTCTATATCCTGCAGATGACCCGAAAAAAACAAGTCACTTACTTGCACTTGATGGAGCTAAGGAGAGACTTCATCTGTTCAAAGCAAATTTATTGGAAGAAGGTTCCTTTGATGCTGCTATTCAGGGCTGTGAAGGTGTTTTCCATACTGCATCTCCCTTCTATTATGATGTCAAGGACCCAGAGGTTAATCCCATTTTACTCATCTTTGAGTATTAAGTTGTTTCAAGTGTGCGAGTTATCATTTATTGATGGAATGAGTCTTAGAAATGAAGTTCTAGAGGTGGAGGATTAAGTCGTGAAATGGATTTAGAATTGCAAAGGATCTGCTTTTGATAGAGATAGGATATGGGTTGGTAAACAATCATAAACATAGTGGTTTTGTGATTACATTGGAGTTGGGTAAGGCGAAGTTTTTCAGGATTGGGTTGAAGTCCCAGATACCTTTCTATCTTCTTTGTGCAAAAACTGTACAACAGTATATCTAACTGTAAAGAACAGAATCCCATGCCTTAAGGCCCTTCAATATCCTTGTGAAGGGTAGCTTGTGTAATTGCATGTCATTATCTTGTGAATCATAGCTCCTTACTTTATTACCTACACAAAGAACTTGTGAAGCATGGCTTGTGTAAATTCCTGTTTCGTCATTTACAAGTTAATAATGTCAACCTTGTTGCTATTGCTAGCAGATTTTTTTTTATTCCTTTACTATGCTTTTTTTTATTAACAAAATGCTGCCTGGAATTATATTTCCTACTTGCTAACATTGATTTCCTACTTAAGATATGATTGTAAGATATGAAAGTATCTTTTGAATGTGAAAATATAAGAATATCAAGCTTTCTTTATAAACAATTAAATGACTTTTGTTTCTTTGTGAATGATAGTCTTTGCTGCTTTTTTCCCTTAGCTATTGATCTTATCTTTGCCCTCATCTTTCAGGCAGAACTACTTGATCCTGCAGTGAAGGGAACACTTAATGTTCTTAACTCGTGTACAAAGTCTGCATCTGTTAAACGGGTAGTCTTGACATTTCTGTTGCTACAGTTCTAAACAATGGAAGACCTCGAACTGCTGATGTAGTCGTTGACGAGACTTGGTTTTCAGATCCTGAAATTTGTAAGGAAGCAAAGGTATGTAGGTGCTATTACCATTCTTTCAAATGAAAGAAGGTTATGCGTATGAATCATTGCCTGTTATGGCACAGTTTCTCCAATATTTGAAATATTCTCAGTTTCAATCGTCTGGATAACTTATACTCCATTTTGTCCATTAATCTACTTTGGAATGTCTGGAAAAATCTTTTGCACTTCGGAAAAGAAAAAAAGTTTCTTACTTATATAAAAAAAAAGAAATCTTTTTCACTTCAAAAGGCAATTGACACAAATTGTTTGATACTTTCCTTGCTTGTCCTTTAGTATATTTAAAAAGTCAGTTTACTTATAAAAAACAATATTTAAAAAGTCAGTTTGCTTAAAAAAACTATATTTAAAAAGTTAGTGCTCCTTTTCTATTTGTGTTTTTCTTAAACAGGTTAATTTTGAAAACTTGTAACTTTCCATAGCAAGGACAACGGACCAAATGATATCTTTTTTGAATGTTGGATTTTCTAGCTGGTGGACAATTTGGTATGGATGGGGTAAAAAATGAATGGTTATTTTCTCATTTTGTGTACTTGAGATGGTTATGCAATCAATAATCATCAACATCTATGTTTAGCTAGAACGATACAGGAAAGGCGAAACCTACTTCACACTAACTGGACAATACCAAAAGAATATTGTCCCAAACTCCCTTCAATCGTTAGGCCTTGTTTGGATTGAATATTTTTTCTATTTAAATCATTGATACTTTTTTTATGCATAAAAAATCTCAATATTTTTCAGAAATTTGTTGAGATGCGATTTTATGGGATTTTCTGAAATTGGTGGGGTTTGTTGATATTATGTTTGGAGGGAAACAATTTTTAAGATATGTTCTATTGGGTTTTGTAAAAGTGGGGTCCTCTGAAAAGATGTTTACAAATAAATTTTTGAGATTTTTTTAGTTTTTTTTTTTAAATTGGTCATGAATACTGAGGCAAATGATTAGATAATTTTATTTCTTTTGAAAGATGAGAAATTCTTTTGGTGGTGAGTGAAATTGATGTTTGGGAAATTGGGAGCCAAAGAGTAGGTTCAGCCTGAAAATCTGAGATTTTTTTCTGAAATAACTCGTACCCAAACAAGGCTGTTGAATGTTGGGAAGAGTGGAAGTACAAATGATGGGTTCTTCTCAGGCTATCAGTGCTTTCCATATATTAATCTGCCGATCATTTTCATTTTATAAATGTGGTTTTGACAAGTAATTGACATTTTATTTAGAACTGCAAAAGGTGTGGCCTAAGTACACATGATGTATACCAGAGAAACACTTGTTTAGAAATAGAAAAACATACAAGGAAAGCATGAAAATTCAACCCATTGAAATCTATAACAGATGTCTAAAGGAAGAGCATATTAAAAAAGAGAAGTTTTTAGGTTTCCAACGTCTGCCAGGGGTTCTCAAAATTTGTTATTCCTTTCTCTCCAAATATACCAAACTAGAAACATAGGTACTCTTCCATACTGCTGCAATTTGTGGGCTGCCATTTAACCCTCCCGTTTGCAAAGAGTCAAAGAGATTTACTGTCCTTCTCAGTTCTCACATACCCCAAGCCAACCCAACTCTACAAAAGAAGTCATTTCATAAGGCTCTACCAACCTCGTAATCGAGTAAAAGGTGGTCTACAAATTCCCCACTATTTCTGTGCTTACAACACCAGTTTGACACAATGGTATTCTACTTCCCTTAGTTATCCATGGTAGGGACCTTCCCTAAGGAGACTGTCCATGCAAAAAAAGCTGCTCTTAAATACACCTTGGTCGGTAAAATACTCTTCCAAGAAAACAAGTTATTGTCCTGAGATATAAGGAGATGATAAAAGGAATGAACAATATGCTTTCTTTTCTTGGAAGGGGTCCAAAGAGTCTGGTCTACAGTTTGAAGACAATCTTTTTTTTTTTTTTTTGATAAGTAAGTTTGAAGACATAATCTAGTAGCATACAAGAGATTGAAAAATTCTGTGAAAACATCAACTTTCCAGTCATGAATTTCTTTGAAAACCTTGACATTCCACTGAGGGGAGGGAGCCACTAAAAAAATCTAGTAGATCAGCCACTGAAGTCTCCTGCACACGCCCAATATGTTACATCTTTCGGAAAGTTTCCTTGAGGGTCATTTCTCCACATCAGACGCTATACCAAAACCTAATAAGTGATCATTCTCTGAGAATCTTCATAACAATAACAAAAAGTAATGGAGACACTTGATCACGTGTCTCAAACCCCGAGAGCTACTAAAGAAAACATGCAGGAGTGCCTTGCACCAAAGCAGAAAGAACACGCTTAAGGGATACAATGGCCTACCCAATATCTCCATTTATCCTTGATGCCTCAACTCACTAGCAAGTAATATAGAAGCTCCTAGTTAGCATGAGCATAGGCCTTCTCAATATCTAACATGCAAAATACCCTTGGTCCACCTAAGTAAGTCTACTATCCAGGCATTCATTAACAAAAAGCACCAAGTTTAATATTTGTCTTATTTTAACAAATGCATTATGTGATTTTGATAATTTCTTCTCAATCACCCTACTCAATCGATTAGTAAGGTCTTTGGCAATTATGCTGTACACCCCATTCACAAGAATAATAGGCCGTTAGTCTTTTACATCCATTACTACAACTGTTTTAAGGAATGAGGGTAATGAGTTTGACATTAAGGCTTCCAAACTTACTATTGATATAAAAAATCCTGGAATACCCTTATGATGTCATCTCAATCACGTCTCAACAGTTTTGAAAGAAAGCCATAGTAAATCCATCTGAGTCCCACATTTTGCTACTGATCATGCTTGCTTTTGAAGCTTCTTTTTATAACTTGTATATCCCTTTCTTCCATTTGGCGAAAAGGGAACGAGAGGTGGGAAGAGAGAACAAGAAAGGGGGAGAGAGGGGGGGAGGGGGGACATGTCTTTGGTAGTTAAATCGTATGTGGTCTGTAATCATGATGCAGCTTTTTCTCGTCACACATGTGGTTATTTTATTTTATTCGTTAAAGGAATAGATTATTTTAGTTGTGAACATCCTGTTCTAGACTATCTCTGTCATGATCTGCAATTAGGGTTTTGCTAAAATTGATGCCATTTATGATCACTTATAAATCAGGTAACCAAATTATTATTGACTCTCATATGTTCATTGGTTCATTTGTCTCTGGGTTTCATTTTGAATATTTTTTTCAGCTATGGTATGTGGTTTCCAAGACATTGGCTGAAGAAGCTGCCTGGAAGTTTGCAAAAGAGAACGGTCTTGACATGGTTGCAATCAACCCATCAATGGTGATTGGTCCTCTCTTACAGCCAACCCTAAATACCAGTGCTGCTGCAATTTCGAACTTAGTAAATGGTAATTTATTTCCTAAAGTTTTATATAAATCCTTGTTTCTGATTTATTTCAACTTGTAGATCTTGTCGAAAGGTAATGAGAGCTATATTTGATAACTCATTCAAGAAAGGTTGAACAGCATAACCCATCCTTCTTGTTGAAATGGGATGTTAACCAAGCCGCTTGAGAGTCTACTGGGGTCCGCTTGACTGGCAAGTGTGCTTCATGCCAGAGACAAACTAAGAACACTTCCCAAGGGGCAGTGGCAAGCTTTCTTTGGCAGTGGAGGGTGGAAGGTTGGGGTTTGGAAGAGCTTTTTGGGCAACCATTTCTAGAAAGTTACCATGTCCCTTCTGCCCCCCAAACGTCATTCTTTTAGATATTTGGGGGTGTCGGGATTTGAAACCCTTTAATTGAACTGGTATCTAGCTAGGTGAGGAGCAGCTCCAGTGTCTAGGCTTTATTACCTACTAGTGCGATATAGCACTTAATTGTGTAGCTGTGTGTACAGGATTTCTCCTTGCATGTCCTCTTAAAACGAGCCTGATATGTCCTCTTCATCCTTTGCACAATACTTTTGTGAACATGTGTAAGTGTGGATGTGTCTTGTACGAGGTACTTTGTCCTGTAATAATGGTATTGTCCGTACTTGTTTAAGGTAGCTATTGCAATGTAATACACTTAAACTTCCCATTGCCAGAACTATACTTCTTTTCTTCTTTATTTAGTCTCTTTTCTTCTGATGCAGGAGCACAGGTATTTCCCAATCTAACATTTGGATGGATTAATGTCAAAGATGTTGCCAATGCCCATGTTCAAGCATATGAAATCCCTTCTGCCAGTGGAAGATATTGTTTAGTTGAGAGAGTTGCTCACTATTCTGAAGTTGTGAGGATTTTACGTGAGCTTTATCCCACTTTACAACTTCCAGAGAAGTAAGTGTTAATTTCCCTCTATTTTCAAGGTACAATGTTCGAGTGATACTTGCCACTAGCAGTAATTGCTCCAATTGCACATTCCTTCTTATATGACATTGTTTCTTGATTTCACGTATGGGATATTTAATTATTTAGGCATTTTATCTCGTTGGGCCAAGAAATTATGTTGTTAGATCCAGGGCCTAATTTTGGAATTCTCTCTCTCTTTCCCTCTCGTCTCCTCTCTTTCTCAACATTTTTACCAATATCTATTACCTCTATCACCTTATTTGTTTCATTCATTCATTGTCTGTTTTTGGATACCTTATGAGACCTTAATGGCTCTTGTTTCCACATTTCGACCCCCCCAAAACCCCTCATTAGAGGTCCTCATCATTGTTTCTTGTAACTTCTCTACATAAACCTTTCCACCTCATTTTTGGTTTCCAAAACCTTTGACAGGTGTGCAGATGATAAGCCATTTGTGCCAACATTTCAGGTGTCGAAAGAGAAGGCAAAAAGCTTGGGCATTGAATTCATTCCTCTTGATGTGAGCCTCAAGGAAACCGTTGACAGCTTGAAGGAAAAAAACTTCGTCAATTTTTAAGTATTGGTAGCATCCGTGCATATCTTTCTAATCAATAAATATGCTGGTGATACGATCCTTGTTTTTGATTGGTGTTTGAGGTATATTTATAAGATCTAGATATACATAGTTATGCTCTGGTTGGAGGAGTAACTTGTCTCCCAAACTACAAGTAGGGTGATGTTCACTTTGATGCGAATTGGATAGTGATTATGCAGCACTGTGATTTGTGGTCTGAGTAGAACTTTGTACTACATTATCATGACCGGTTGGTGAATGGAATATCAGTGATAACTTTCCTCGTTTAGATATACAAATGAGATGAGATGAAAGTTAAATAAAATATTATTATAATATAATTTTTTATTTTAGATTTAAAAAAATTAAATTATTTATTGTATTTTGTGTGAGGGTTTGGAAAAGTTATAATAATAAGATGAGATGAAATGAGGTGAGATAACTTGTGAAAATAAACTAGGCAATTAGATGTGGTTTGGATAGTGAGTTGAGATGAGATGAGTTGAGTTGAGATAAAAATTGAAAATTGAATAAAATATTGTTAGAATATTATTTTTGGATTTGAAAAAGTTAAATTGTTTATTATATTTTGTGTAGAAATTTGAAAAAATTGTAATAATGAAATGAGATGAAATAGTTTTATTATCCAAATGGGGTAAACGGCGGAGAGTCCACATGGCTCATTATAATGAGGCATCTATCTTCCAAACAGTTGTCAAGCTGCAATTATTTTTATATTAATGAGCCATATATCATTTGTGTATGATGAATTTGACATATAACCAAAACATTGGATTGATTACACTTTACTCCATTAAACTTTCACTCAATTTATAATGTGCTTCTGAAACTACTAATTACATCAAAGTGGACTCTCAAATTTTCAAAACTTCTTAATTCCCCCTTTCGGTCTGCCGGAAGCATTTAATCTAAAAATAATTCACTGCACACGTTGTTCATGTGCATAACATTTACTGCAAAGATGTAATTTTTATTTAATTTATTATCATTGACTATATAAAATATAAAATAATATATGCTATCAATTAATAATAAATCATAAATCGTTAAATAATTTTTTTATTAATTTATATATGGTTAATGAATATCAAATAATTTTATTGTGTACATAGATTATTCATACTTGCTTGCAACTTAGGTATAAAATAATTTTATATATGATTAATGATTAATGATTAATGATTAATGATTAATGATTTATTATTAATTGATAGTATATATTATTTTATATTTTATGTGGTCAATAATAATAAATTAGATAAAAATTATAACTTTACAGTGAATTTATGTTAGATTTAACGTTGCTGGTAGACGGAATGGAGGAATTGAGAAGTTTTAAAAATTCGAGGGTCTATTTTGATGCAATTAGTAGTTTTAGAGGTATATTATAAATTGAGTGAAAGTTTGATGAGATAAAGTGTAATTAACCCCAACACATTTGAAAATTGGGTTAGAGTTTCATGGTGATTGTATGATTGATCTTTAGAACAAGAATTCAAAAATATCAATTTTGTTTAGATCTCAAAATCTACAAAAGAAAGAGGGTTATGGGCACCAAAAGTAGAAGCCAGTAAATTATTTATCTTAATCATATAAAGCCACTCAGCCTACGAAAATATCTATGGTCAAGGGACGTCATGTATGATGTATCAGTAGTGCCCACCCTATGCCATAATTTTTCAAGTCATAACTAGCCATGGTCCCAAGTCTTAAAACACTAACAATGGATAAGAGGAAAATTAAACCTGTAAAATCTTTTTCTATGTTTGGTTATAGAGAATTTTGAGAATGGGTGTGATTTTTTTTAGATGTATGTTAATTGGGTTTTGGAAAAAGGAGAGAAAAATTTGAATTTTTCTTCTTTATTTTTTTAAAGATAAGTTTTGTATTTGCGTTTGTGAAAGAAGAACCGTAGATTGGTATAGTTAACAAGACATTTGAACATAATTTGTAAGATTTTGATATTTATAAGAGTTATTTTGATTTTTGTGTCTGGGTATTGAATGAAAAGTTGAAATAACACTTTTTTTTTTTTTAAAAGATATTTGGTTTAAAATTTACAATTTTTTGGAGAAAATTGTGATAACCATATTCATTTTTGGGAATAAAATCTTTACATATATTATATATAAAAATACAACAAGTATCACTATTAAACATCATTCTGGACTTATAAATTTAAACATGTTCATCAATACGAAGATATTTAATGCACATCATGATTATAACGTCTCTTATGAAATGTTTTTCAATTGAGTAATACTAGGTCCAGTTCTAAAGTGTGTAAATCCTGCTCACTTTCCTTAAAAAAGGGTGGAGTCCACCATTAAAAAAATAACATTTTCATGTAAGTCCTAAATTTATTTACTTTTTTTCAAAATTAATGCGTAAGACTTACACACTGTAGGACTGCAAATATCATTTCTCTTTTCAATTTTTCTTAATTTCTGTACTACAAGGTTATAGTTATACGAGGAGTTCATTCTAATTTTGTCTCTAAGCTTTCTGCTGTCTTATTGCATTGTAATTCATTTGTAAGATATTTTACCATGTTGTCGATAATAGTCGTAATCGTGTAGTTGCAGTTGCATACACTGGAAGACCTCCAACTCCTAATGTAGTCATTGATGAGACTTCAAAATGTAAGGAAAAGATGGTCTTCCATGTAAATCATTGGCCATTATATTGTTGTCATTCCAATATACACTGAACCATTCTTACTTTAAATTGTTTGGGTGACTGTATCAAGTTAAAAACTTCGTAAATTTCTCTACTTTCAAATGTCCTGAAACGCTAAACAACTTTCTATATCATGGACTATAAATTAAGAGAGATGATATCTTCTTAAAAAGTTGGGATTTTCTATTTGGTATGGATGGGATAAAATTCAAGGTTCATTTTCTGTGTCAGTTTGTGTACTTGATTGTGGAGGTGAGATATGCATCCAATAAGCAGCAACATCTATTAATTCAAGTTAGAACATTAAAGGCAAGGGGTTGGGAATTGGGAAGAGTGGAAGTAGTACATATAATGACATCCATCATGATGATGTAGGTTTAACTCATCATGTGAGGGGATAAAAACAATAAAGCTCAATATTGGGCTGAGCCACATTAGAAAAAGATACAAAGATATATGAGTGGGGGACATGACAGGCATGTGACAGGCTTCAGAGCATCAACATGAGTGGTACAAGTGGGAAGGGAAGGCTTCCTAACACATGCAATGATGGGCATGCGCAAATAGATGTATAAAAGGCCTTTCAACCAGATGACCAAGGGATCAGCTTCTTCAGTTCTCCTTCTTCCTCTTCGACGGCTCCTTCAACCCCAAAACAGAGGAGCTCTAGTGAAGGCTTCTTCTTCAGTAAATTTATATTCAGCATCACCGTTATACAGTGAGATATGAGGGACCACGAGAGATTGTAAACAAGAACATTATAGTGGATTTCTCCTCTCCAAACGCCTGTGGACACATGTATTATGCAGAACCACATAAATCCATGTGTTCATCTCTTTACTTTCTCTGCACTTATTTTCTATTCATCACCATAGACGTACGCATCGCCACCGTACAACCGCACCAGAATATTGCCGAGAGCTCCAAACAACATCAAACGAGGCCTAAGTCGCCTTAGTGGGCTGGGAATGACTCTTTCTCCCTTTCCAGCCAGTTGAACAACTTTTACAGCATCAACACGTCATATGTGTTTATAAATTCCTTGTGTCCATGAAAGCAATAGATTCTTTTAATGATGAACATTCTGCACTAATCTAATGCATGCATGCTCTGCCATTTGAGTTTTGTTCTCCTTGATGCCCTTTATGATCACGTACAATTCAGGGAACCAAATAATGACTATCATATATGTTCATTGGTTCTTTGATGAATCTGACTATTATTTTGAATGTTTTTCCAGTAATGGTATGCGCTTTCCAAGACATTGGCCCAAGAAACTGCCTGGAATTTTGAAAAAGAGAACCCAACACGGGTGATTGGTCCTCTCTTACAGCCGACTCTAAATAAAATTTTAGTGCTACTAAAATTTCAAACTTAATAAATGGTATCTGCTTGGCTAGGCTTTATATATAAACCCTTGTATTTGCTTTGACCACAAACCTTTAGGGAAGGGAAGTTTTGAATATAATGACATGAGAGCTATAATTTACAACTTGTTTTAAAGGAAGGGTGAACAGCTCTAGTTTCTAGGATTTTCTCTGCACTAGTATGGGACAACACTTGGGCAGTATGAATACAAGAAATATCCTTGTTCCAAAAAAAAAAAAATCAAGCAACTTCATTCTAGCCTTGAGCCTTACTTATACATAATAGTTATTATCAGAAACTACATATTATTTTAGTTCTTTATTTGAAGCAGGAGCACAAGTGTTTTCCAATCTATCAGTTGGATGGGTTAATGCCAAAGACGTAGCTAATGCACATATTCAAGTATATGAAATCCCTCCAGCTACTGGAAGATACTGTTTGGTTGAGAGAGTTGTTGACAACTCTGAACTTGTGATGATTTTACATGAACTTCATCCCTCTTTACAACTTCCAGAGACCACAAAGATAGATCTATCTTTCAGGTAAGACTTAAGAGAGTAACCACAATGAACATCTAATAGAATTCAAATAATTGGACTCAACCATGAATGAATGAGCAACACCAACCAGACTTCAAATTGTTGGCCATCTCATGGACTTCTTTCTGTCTTATTATCTCATATCAGGTTTATCTAGTTAGGCTTAGTATTGCCTAGATCATGAATCCATATTTAGGTCTTACAATATCTGTTCTCTCACCTTTATTCAGTTGATACATTCATTTTTTCTCTTTGATGATACCTCATGAAACCTAAATGACTTGGCTCCACCTTTTACCTTGTATTAGAGCTTCTTATCATTGTTTCTTTTAGTTTCTCTACATCAACCTTTCTTATTTTTGTTTTCCAAAAACTTCGACAGTTGTGCAGATGATAAATCTTGGGTATTGACTACATTCCCCTTGATGTGAGCCTTAAGGAAATTGTTGACAGATTGAAGAAAATATTATAAGAGTATATTTATCAAGTGTAAGGAGATAGGAGAAAATGCCAGCTTAAAGAGACACATGTCAAGGTAGGGGAATAAGTTGTTGTCTTTACCCAAAAACATATGTTCCAGAGCAAAAGAATGAATATAATCATGGTTCTGAGAAGAGTTAATGGGATTTGGGTAACTGAGATACAAATTAGCTGATTCAATGCTCTGTATAAGTAAGTCTCTATCACCATCCATGGTCAATAGTACTTCTGAAAAGGTCACTGATATGAAACACTATAGTTCAGCTTTACCAAAGAAAGGAAAAACATCTCATTACATACACAACAAGCTGAAAATTTTATATAGAGCAGAAATCTCGATCACGTGGGCCAGTAGGAAAGGATTGAGCTCCAGAAAATCTAGGAAAAGGAATTTAGTTTTGATGTAGAGATCATAAAGTACAAGGTGCATGGTACATACATGAACCAAAACTCAAGAAAAGTGCAGAGGATAAGATTTGTAGCAAATTGATTATGTTGACGTGGTGGAAAGTAATTACATTACAAAGTAGATGATGAAATGTAGCAAATTAATTATATGGACGAGGTGCATCTATCATGTCCTAAGTAAAGCCATCTTATCTTGGCGTTACCCACTCATGATAACTAAATGCTTGTTCTATATTTTATTTCTCTGTCTTTACAACAAGACTAGGTAAGATTAAAACCTAAAATCTATTCACTTTTTTCCTTTCTACTTTCAACAACTTTCAATCTTTTAATAATGAATCGTATATGTCATTAATTCGGGCACCTTAGTATCCCCTAGTGGCTCAACATGAGCTAATGGATCACCAATAATCCTGAGTACTTCCCGTTAAGGGATTTGACCTTGGGACCTAGTACCCACTATCAAACTCATGGACCACTGAACCACCACCCTAAGTGGTTGGTTGGTTTAGACCTAGTTTGGGTACTGAGAGAGGTATTCTCATAATATCTTACTACTATTTATTATTTTATTATTACTTTTCACTGCTATTTAATATTCTATCATTACTTTTTCACTACTATTCACAGAATATTTGAGAATACCTTATTGCCCAAATGCAACCTTAGTCTTAACTAGGTGGGGTTTTTTTTTTTTTCCTTTTCTTGTTTAAGTAGGAAGGGCAATCTAAGATTCTAAACAACATTAAACACAAATTTACTGAACTTGTAAATACATAAATAAATATTGCAAATAGCATACAAACTAAATTATCCTAAAAAAAAAAAATGCATAACATGTAATACTGCGAATGACAAAATAAAGAATGAGAAATATTTAGAGTAATGTCAGGAACAAGTTCAAATGCATAAGTCTTGTGTAAGTTTTTTGTAGAAAAGTGAACCTATTAAGAAAAAGTTAATTTTTCACGCTTTTCATGATGGGATCCACTTTTTTATAAAAAGTATTGCACGATACTTGTACATTTGAAGTTTGTATATATTGTTATTGATCATCTTGATATGTTAGGGCTAGATTCACATAGTTGTGTTGCAAATGATGCCCTTTTCTTTCAAGTACATTCTACCATACTCCAAGGCTTGATAATGTTGCTTGGGAGGATGTGCAGTTTTGCTTAAAGTTGGTATCTTGAACCCAAACTAGCTTTCTTCTTGTAATTGTCTTCACATATCTCATACATAATCAGTTTTAGGATGAAAATATTTGATATTTCAATGGCAGCTACATTTTGAAAGTTTCAAGCTTTGGCCTGTCCAAATTGTACTGGTTTTCTTAGATTAGCACCATTAGCTCCACAAGACACAAAGAAACTTCCAGCAAATTAACCACAGACTATTTGATAACTATTTAAAATCTGAAGTGGTACACTTGATATGGTTAGACAAGAAGAATTGCCCCTAGCTGAATCACAGTTACTGAGAGTCACAGACTCAGACTTACTCTCAAAGTTCTACTCTCTATTGAAAGTGGAGGGGCAATGCAAAGGGAACAAAACTTTGCTATTTTGCCTCATCAACGATGATGAGTTCCCAATATCTCGAAAAGGCAATCGTTTCTGGGCCACAAATCCGCTGCTGGATGTGTGTGGTATTGTTCTTCTATCCCTTGAGACCTCTTTATTGCCATTATCATCAGTACAATGATTCTTTTTCAAGCGACAAATCAGTACTCACTTCTCCGTCTAGTTTTGTGCATCCTGGGCAATTATGGGTTCGCTAACTACTGAGTTTTGCTCCTTCCTATCCATTCAAGTTCTCTGCGCATCTCGGACATCTGTAATTGTAGCTCATTTACTTTGCTTTCAAATGACATAGCCTTGTGTCTCCATTCTTGAACCTATTGATGAGAAACGTGATATCTTATTAGCTAAGATTACTTTTGATAAGATATTTAAGAAGCGTGAAATATGCAACTTTCAGGCCTTGTAAAAATCATGAGAAAGCGTATTATTCTCCTTTCTTATTGCTGATTATGAAGAAATTCATAGGATTAACTCATCTCATAAAACCGGTTTAATAAGAGAGGATTGCTCATTCCTTATAAACATGTCCAAAACCTTGTCCACAGACAATATATGATTATTCTTCAACACCCTCTCTCACGTGTAGGCTAGAATTTTTTTTTTGTCCTTGTCACGAGATAAGTAGTGTGAGCCCCCATTCGTTTTGTGGTAGGTTCTGATATCATAAAAAAATTCATGGATCTAGCTCATGTCATAAAACTGATTCAATAAGAGAGAATTGCTCATTCCTCGTAAACATGCCCAAGACCTTGTTTACAGGTAATGTGAGATTATTCATTTAACAGATTACTCCTTTACTTTACAACCAATTCCTCTAACCTGGTCTTATTTTTCTCTAACATGGATGCCTTTTTGTAGTTGTCAACCAGGATAAGGAAGGATGATTTAGAAGTTTAAAGAACTAAATCCCAATGAAGGAACAACCAGACAAATGCAATGATGTTCTTAAGCGATGTTTCCCAAAGAACCAAATTAACCCAAAATAGCTTGAAAGAGCCTTTTGCATAAAAACGCAATCTATTCACAACTCACAAGAAAATCACAGTATAGATATCGAGATAAAACATAAGAAAGATGGCTATGGTTTGCTGTAAGGAAAATCTTACAGTAGAGTGTAGAGTTTGTATTTGATCATCAGAATTGAGGGGTTGATTTTTCCAAAAGTCTCAGGAGGCCTACAGTTCTTTCATGTCCTTCCTCACATGTCCAATTTGATCAGGGGTTGGAGTTTAGGGTACAATTTTCATGCTCGGGAGCCGAGCTCTTGCGTCATTCGAGCAATTTGATCGATAGTGTACTTTCAGAGGATCATGGTATGCTATACATGCTTGGAACCTCCCTCGTAATTGAGATACGCTTTGGTCACGGTGGTGGATGAGTGTTTACAAAACTTTTTTATGGTTTGTTTGTTTTTAATTTGAAATAGTCTTTATAGGATAACAAAATAGTTGGACGTAGAGTGACAATTTGTCTTTTCGGATCATATTTGTGTCGTATCAACTCATGAACATTTAATTATATTAATCTATCTGAATCCAACCTATTAAGCTAAACGTGTCAAATTTTCAAAACCCCTAATCCGACCCATTTAGATAATGGGTCATGTCGTGTCATCCATTTTGACTCGTTTAATAATTAATTAGAAATAAGTCGACACGGCATGACTTATTTAATCTCGTTTAATGTAAATAGTTTGAATTAACACGCATAACCCATTTGATTTGATTAATATAATTTCATATAAAATTTAAAATCTATATTTATTAGTAGCCATAATATTTTTAAAAAAATAAGACAACCTACCAATAAAAAATATTAATATTTTTCAAATTTTAACATATAATAAAATCAATATTACAAACCCTACAGTAACAAATAGTGTATAGATCCAGAATTATAATCCTAATAATAAAAATAGAGTAATACTATTCATCATCCCAATTCTCATCATCCCATGATGTGGTATTAGATGATTAGAGACTATTTATTCTATCTCACTTGAGAACCTATTATCTAATGCCACATAATGGGATGATGAGAATTGAAATGATGAATAGATTTTTCCATAAAGATATAAGCATATTAAGAGATACCAATATATTTTTTTTTCTTGGCAAGTTTACTACTTCATTCATATAATATTGGAAAGAGAAACATACATAGTTTAACTAGTAAAATATTACAAACATGGGGGATCCTTTCCACTATGAAAATATAAGCAGTGATGGTGGAATGGTGGACAGGGGCAAGTTTCCAAGTTGATGGTTGGAAGCAGCCAATTGCGCTATTTCATGCGCACATCGATTTTGAGATCGATGAATCTTTCTTGCAAACCATTTTTCAAATGATTGCAGAAGAAATCTTGTGTTTGATGAAATGCCTTGAATTTTCCAATCGATCTTGAGTAGTTGTTTAAAATTGCATTAATAACTTGTTGGGAGTCTCTTTCAATTTGTAGTTTGTTTATTTTTTTGTGAAGCGTTTCTTGGGTGCCTTCTAGTGTTGCTGTTGCTTCTCCAACATTTGGATTGGTGTTGTTGATGTAGCTTGTGATTACAAAAATGGGAGTGCCATCACTTGATCTGCAAATTGATGCTGTGGTGCTTCCATCTGTTCTAATTGCAACATCAAATTGGAGGAGGTTGAAGCCTTCTTTGATTGTGAGATCTCTAACTATGGGATGAGCTAATTTTTGGGCCTAAGTAGTGTAATGATCTGAAAGGAGGGAAGCTACGGTTGAGACAAGGAAATTGGGGGAAGGTTTGAAGTCATTGTGGATAACCTTGTTTCTTAAG
The DNA here is from genome assembly GCA_029856935.1 of Cyclocarya paliurus. Taxonomy (NCBI): domain Eukaryota; kingdom Viridiplantae; phylum Streptophyta; class Magnoliopsida; order Fagales; family Juglandaceae; genus Cyclocarya; species Cyclocarya paliurus. The sequence goes on along the minus strand of CM056958.1, from coordinate 2,818,975 downwards.
AACCAGATGTTGTCTATGGCTAAGGATGCAAAGACCTGGAACTTTTGGGACTCATCTTTGGGGATCAAGAGAGAGGTGCATGGATTTATGACTTTTTGATCCAGACTGTGATAGGGAATTCATTGAATTTTGAGATGTTAATGGGCCAGCTTGATTGCCTCCATAGAATTTTGGCGAAGGGACAATTGAAAAACAGATGGTGAAGGGTTTCCTCTTGTGTTTCACAAAGGGGGCAAAGTGTTTGATTAGGATTGAGATTGGTGACTGTTTTCAACAAGGATTTTGTAGGAAGGATGTTATGAGCAATTTTCCAGATTAAAATTTTGAGGCGATCTTGGATTTTCAGTTTCCATAATTTTTTCCAAGAGATGTCTAGGTCCATGGAGTTAGAAGTGTTTACCAGGGCTACATAACAAGACTTCATAGAAAAATTACCAGAATAGTGGTGAGTCCATTTTAGTTTGTCCTCCACTTGAAAAAAGTTGTCTTAAAAGAGGAATTTTGAGAATTTCACAGACAGAATTAGGAGAGAAAAGAGTGTGTAGAAGAAGAATGTTCCATCTCCTTAGTTCCTCAAGGGTAAGCTCAACAACTTTGAGATTTGGATCAATAATGAGATTTTCAGGATTTGGCTCAGGGATGTGAGTAGGAGTTGTTGGGATCCAAGGGTCTAGCCAAACACGGGTCAAGGTCCCATTGTTTATTTGGAAACAAATGCTCCTTTTGAAAAATGTTCTATATTTTAGGAGACTTTTCCAAAACCAGGAGCCAGAAGATTTTTGCTGGGTCTCGAAAATGGTAGAATTTTTCAAATATTTTTTTGTTAAAAATCTTTCCAGAGGCTTTTAGAATCATTAATGAGAGACCAGAGGCATTTCAAGTTAAGAGCATCGTTGAAAGGTGGGCAGCTTTTGAGACCAAGACCTCCAGAAGATTTTGGTGTACAGATAGATTTCCATGATTTTAGGGTGAAGCCTTTTGTAGATTTTTGATCAAAACTCCACCAAAATTTTCTGAACATTTTATCGATTTGAGTAGCTATGGTTTTTAGCATTTTGAGGGTGGTCATAATGTATGAAAGGATTGAACCTGCAACAGATCTGATGAGACTTGTTCTACTGGCTAGGGATAAGACTTTTGTTTTCCAATCCTGAAGTCTATTCTTGATTCTTTCAATAGTTTCCTTGAAGATGTTTTTCTTTGAGGACCCAATGATTAGAGGAAGTCCTAAGTATCAGAGCTTTGAAGGGCAAGTTTTGTAGTCCATAAAGTTTTTAACTTCCCTTTTGGAGCAAATTGGAGTATTATTGCTAAAATGAATGGTAGACTTGCTATGGTTGATTTTTTGACCAGACCAAGAGGTGTATCTGTCTATGTAGTGAGCAAAGGTAGTAGCAGTGGAATGAGACACTTTCCCAAATAAAATGAGATCATCTGTAAAAAGAAGATGAGTGATAGAAGGACCATCCCTAGAAATTTTGATGCCTTCTAGGTGGTTTAGACTTTCTTGTCTAAAGATGAGTCGAGAGATGACCTCACTTCCTAGAATGAAAAGGAATAAGGAGAGAGGATCTCCTTGCCTCAGTCCTCGAGGGTTGAATGTGTGTAGAAGGAGAGCCATTAATGAGAATGGAATAAGAGACTATAAACAAGCATTCTTTTATCCAAACAATCCATTTATGGCTAAAACCTTGAATTTCAAAGATTTGAGGATGAAAGACCACTCCATATAGTCAAAGGCTTTCTCCATATCAATCTTAATAGCCATAAGACCAGTTTTGCCTTTTTTCTTCTTGAGGAAGTGAAAAACTTCTTGGGCCAAGAAAGTATTGTCTTGTATAAGCTTGCCCGGGATAAACGCTATTTGATTTGGGGATATGATTGACGGAAGGATAGCTTTGAGTCTGTTTGAAAGAATTTTTGCAATAATTTTGTTGCAAACGTTTGCCAGACTGATGGGACGGAAATGATGAAATTGGGTTGGAGAGTTTATTTTTGGAATAAGGGCAATGTTTGTGTGATTTATTACCTTGAGTAGCTTACCATGTGTAAAGAAGTTGATGATGGTAGCTATAAGGTCAGGTTTGACCACTTCCCAGTAGGTCTTGTAGAATAAACCGGTGAAACCATCTGGTTCGGGAGCTTTTGAGGAAGGAGTTTGTTTCAAAGTGTTTAGTATTTCTTCCTTCGCTGGATTTTACAGAGAGACTCATTCTCAGCTTCAGTGATTTTTTTAGGAAAAGATTTTCAAGATCCTCTAGATGATCTGGGTTGGAAGTAGTGAAGATGTTTTTGGAACTTTGAAGAGATCGTATGAGGGTCAGAAGTCCAAGTTCTATCCTCTAGCTTAAGGCAATTAATGGAGTTTTTTCTGTGTCTTATGGTGGTGGAAGCATAAAAGAATTTTGTATTCAAGTCAGTTGTGGTGAGCTAGGTGTTCCTAGATTTTTGTCACCACAATGATTCCTCTCTAAGAAGTTGTTCATTCAGATTAATTTTGATTTTTCCTCCATGAGAGTTGAGTTAGAAGTCAGGTCATTTGTTTGAATGCCCTTGAGAGAATGTGTCAGAATTTTGATGTTTGTTTGAATGTTACCAAAGCTGTTTTTGTTCCAGAATTTGAGTGCGTTTTTGGTTTCTTGCAATTTTATTACCAAAATGAAAGCAGGGGTGTCTGAAAAATGAGTGTTCCAGACCCTTTGAATGATGTCAAAACAGGAGGGATTTCTATTCCAAAATTCTTCAAATTTGAAGGATTTTTTTTAAAGCCATAATTTGTTGTTTCAAGAATAATTGGAGAGTGATCTGAAGCACTTCTGGGTAGATTTGTTATGGAGGCATCCGGGAAAAGGGTATTCCAATGAAGATTTATGATGGCTCTGTCTAATTTTTCTCTAATATGGTGAACTCCATGCCTATTATTAGACCAGGTATGTGGGATACCAAAAGCCCTTAAGTCAATGAACCTAGTTTTTTGGAGGAAAAGTTTGAGATCCTTTGGCTTAGAAGTGCTGGCATGAGGCTTACCCCCAATTTTTTTCACTTTGGTTGATGATTGAGTTAAAGTCTCCAATGACAATGGAAGGTCCAAGAAAAGATGCAGAGAACGAAGTTAGATCATCCAGAATTTCGGCTTATTAGAGTATTTTGCAGGACAGCAAACCATATTCAACATCCAAGGGCAGTGAGTAGGATCCGAGTAGATTAATACAGATATAATATTACTACCAATATTCACAATTTCTACATCAAGGCCCATACGCCATAAAAGCATAAAACCTCCCCACTTCCCAGTTGGGGACATATCAATATGATGGAAAAAATCTAGTCTATTTACAATATTTATAGTATTAACAGGAGCAAGTAGAGTCTCAGATAGAAATAAAGCATCAGGATTGTGGGTCCTGATGATTGCCCTAAATGATCGAATTACACGGGGACGGGCAATTCCCCTGCAATTCCATGATATTAGCTTCATGGATCATTTGGTGGCAGAACTGATCTTGCCACCACAGTCGTTGGATTAAGGGGGAAGAGGGGCATCTCTTTGGATGAAGAAGGTGTACCCGATGCTGAAAGTTGGTGGAGCTTGTACGAGGAGAAATGGCCTCTTTTGGTACTGGATGAGCTTTTCTCCTTCCTTATTGGCTGAATCCTTCAAGGGTTTCCACCGAAAATGGTAGTAGCTGCTGTTGAAGAATTTTCGAACAAAGAGAGAGGAGTGCCAGATTCTGGTGATTGCCGTCCATGTTTGTGCGTGTCCCTGGTAAGGATGCATTTTTTTTGCAGCTGGAGATCGCTTTCACAAGATGAAGCTTTCCTCTTACCTAAGGTTTGGGGATCAGTTTTGAAGGAGTGGAAGATATTTGTGCTTTTGGAAGTAGAGTATTTGGTTTGGGCTTGGGTGCAGGTATTGGTTTTGGAGGGATCTGGTGAAGTTTCATTGTGGATTGGGCTAAAAGAAAAACATGCACGACCCAAAGGACTAACCAGCAAGGATATTTTTGGATTATTGGATTGGTAAGAGATTTGACCACAGTTTGCTTGGAATTGTGCAACTATCTATTTGAAAATTGAGGGTTCGGTGGTTTGGACAGGTAGGTACATCTTGTTTGGTTGGTTTTGTGGGATGCAGAATGTGGGGGCCCTTTGTTGTGACGAGTTAGGTGAATGTGGAGGGAATTTTTGTCCTGAATGAGAAAGTGGTTGCAGATTATCCAACAATAAAGGTACATGTTGATTTTGGGTGATGTTGAAGTGACTGAGAAGCGTACTATCTGCTTGACTGAAAGACTGAGAGAGGTAGCTATCAATAACTCCCATTAAATCTTCCTGACATGCAGAGATTTTGCCACATGGGTGAGTTGGCCGAGTTGAGAGTGGCGCTACCATGTAATGTAGGTTAGGATCATTCTCGAGCTTAGTTGGCTGACCATGTCTGAGTTGAAATTTGCTGGAATTTTGACTGGCTTCTTCATCTTCTCCAAGTTGCTCAATGACTAGTTTTCCTTTTCCTTTAGAAAATAAACTGGATGATGAAGCTTGTGGCTTAACGGACGATGGTTGGTGGTAGGTTCAAAAATGTGGAAGGGTGGCAAGATTTGAGGATTTCCAAATTGAAATTTTTCGCTTTGAACAGGTTGATGAATTTTTTCCTCTATTTTTTGAAAGCGACCACCTTCTTAACTATCTGCTTTGAGATTTTGAAAGTAATTTTCACAGGAGCCATATGAAGCCTAGGAAGAATGAAGCCATCTATAAGAGGTTGACTTGTGTCAACTTCAACTCTGATTCTGATGAATCTTTTGAGAGCCTTAGTAATTATAGAGTTTTGGTCAATCTCCAGGAGAGTTCCCAAAGCTTTCCCTATCTTGATGGCATTATCCAATGTCATCATCTCCATAGGGAGACCATGAACCTATATCCAGAAGGCTATATGAGTTAAATCCACTTCTTGCAGGCTTTGACCCGGTTGCCATTATTTTAATACCATATGAAAACCTTTGAAGTTCCATGGCCTATGAGAGTAAACTCTTTCTTTATCTTGTGGAGTTTTGAAAGTGAAAAGAAAGGAGTTTGCTCCCAGGTCTTCGATGGTGAGTCCAGAGGTGAAATTCCAAACAGCTCTTATAATGGTGTGGAAGGTGTGTTTGTTAAGAGCTTTGGTTGAGATTAACTTCCCAACAAGAGTACGGTTTAAGAGTTGAAGAGCATCTACAATGGCTGACTCAAGGATAATGTCATACCATGATAAGGCCTTTGTTTGTGAAATCAGCTAGTCAATATTGGCTGTGCTGTTTTCTTGGTATTTTCCATTTTAAAGGTGGGTTTTGTTGACTTTAAGCACTAGAGGAAGAAGAAAATAGTAGTTGTGAAGAAAATGAGAGCGTTGAAAAGGAAGAAAGTTGGAAAGTGATGGATTTGGTAAGAAAGTTGGTTGGAAGGATAGATGGAAATTTGGTTATTCTACTGAAAGAGTAAGGAACAGGTGGTTGAGGATGGAAGGTTAGGGTTATTTTACAGAGAGAGGAACAAAACTCATTGAGAGAGTGGAGAATCGGCACTGGGGGGCTTCTTGAGATACCAATATTATAATTTAACAATAATGAAATTATAATTTTGAAATAAAACCTAAATAAATCAAAACATATTGATTTCAAATTAAATAAATTGATCGGTTCTTAATTTGTTTATAAATTACGTTTTTTAAGTATTAACCATTCGTTAACATCAAACTATTAATTGTGTTGAAAAAATTTTATTTATCATTTTCATATATCATACACTATATTTTATTTATATTTTTTATTAAATATATTGTATATAGATGATGAACAGAATAATTTAATAATTTTAAAAGAAAAAAAGAAAAGAAAGAGTGATGTGTAAATAACCATTAGAAAAACTCTTTTGTATGGTATTCATAGTTGATGGGTCGGCTGACGTAATGCCACCCCTAGTTGGACGTGGCTCTCTGGTATATAATCAGGCAAAAGCAAAAGATGAGGTTCAAAACCCACACAGAAGCTAAGAAGAAGAAAAAGAAGAAGCAGAAGAGCAAAGAAAATGAGCAGTGGAGCCGGGAAGCTCGTGTGCGTGACCGGTGCCTCCGGTTACATAGCTTCGTGGCTCGTCAAGTTTCTTCTGCAGCGCGGTTACACTGTCAGGGCCTCTGTTCGCGACCCCAGTCTGAACTCTCTCTCTCTCTCTGTATTATGGTTTTGCTTTTACGTGTTTGGATTCCCTATTTCTTTACGATCTGTTGTTTTATTATCATTTGACTCCTTCACGCAAAAAGTTATAAGCAATTCCCATTTCCAGGTTGTGGCTTATGATCGTGTAGCTTCATTTTCATAAAACCTTTCGATAGCTCTCTGGGTCCTGTGTGACTCTGATTGGGAGCTTTTCGGGACACTGTTCGGATATTTTCATAGGGGATTTTCTAATTGAAAGTTCAAAGTTGTTAAGTTTTGTGGTAATTATGTTAGTTCTTGATTTGGATTTAGATTCCAGTTACAATCAAACTAGGATTATCATATATTTTCTTTGGACGAAGTATTATCTGCAAAGCCAAACAGAGTAATTTCTCATAGGATTTTGGTAAGAAGGATTGGAGACTACACTGACTGAATAATGAAACTCTCTGGAAATTACTTGCGCAGTTGGATTGGATTTCGAAGGAATGATTAAATCTTAACAATTGCACTCTTTTTTTGGAGATTTATAAGTAATCTTGGTTGTCTTTAGATGAAGATTTTGAATTTGGAATAGTTTATATCAAATTGATGGGAATTGTGATGTCCATTTGTTGGATGGGAACATTTTTTAAAAGTAATGGAAAATCTTATTACTAGAAAACATAAAAGGCATAGCCCAAGTACAGAGGATGTATACAAGAGAAACACCTAATAAAAAGAGACAAGAAAACCATGCAAATTTAGCCCACTAAAATCTTTTCACGATCCTCGAAAATTCTATAATTTCTTTCCCTTAAAATACATCAAACTATATAAGATTGGGGCCATCTTCCACACTACTGGTATTTGTGGTGTATCACATCTCCTCAAGCCAACCCAACTCTATAAAAAAAGTCATTCCACAACACTTCGGCAATCTCACAATGAAGTAGGAGGTGGTTTGTTGATTCCCTGCTTTTCTTATGTCATCCATGGTGAGGCGCTTCGGGACTCCAAATACTTCCCCAAGAAAAGGGATGTAATCTTGTAAAGGTTTGAGAGACAGAGATGAAACAGTGTTGCTTTGCAAGGTTTTTCTCTATATTATAATTGTATTACAGTGCGTTATATATACACAATGAATGAGCTGCTGTGAGCTGTCCTATACAATACTGCAAGCAGTAGGTGTGCATCGTGAGGTAGTGTTTGGTATGGCAGGGTTTGTTATAGTGCTCTGCCAAGACTGTTACAACAATTTCAGAAAATCAAATCACAACCTATTCTAAGTTATTCCTGAAGGTTCTGGATGCCTTGCTGACTTGGAGATTCCTTGCTATGTGGCTTGTGCCGTGGATGCCAGACTAGATGCTTCAAAAAATCTTGAGGTTCTAGGACCTGATAGAAAGATTGAACAATAAACTTCCCTTTCTTGGAAGGGTTCTAAAAGATCCCATCTGCGCCTCCATGTTGTAATCTAGCAGACTATATGATAAGATCATTTGCAAATGAAGAAATTATTATATAATAACATTTATAGCAGTGATGGTAATGCTGGTGCTAATGACTTGGTGATAATGGTTTACAATGTCATGGTGTTGGTGGCTGTGGTAGTGGTAGTGGTGATGATGGTGGTAGCGGTAGCGATGACGAAAATGGTAATAGTAGAATTAATGATATGATATGAGAATGTTTTTTGGGATTTGTGATGCTTGAAAATCTCAAGTTCAAAATTCCGAATAATTTTTAAAAAAACTCTCAGGTATGGCTCTGCTGGATGCTTTTGATCAATAGAGAAATAACAATGTATTTGGTGATGCATTGACATGTCTTTTCCTTTTTAATTCCTTTTCATTCTGACTCTTTGAGTAAACAAGTCATTGGAAAGTAGTACCCTTTTCCTTGGGCAAACTGAATGGTTAATATACACGGTTAGAAGTATGGTATTCTAATCGAGTTCACTTCTATATCCTGCAGATGACCCAAAAAAAACAAGTCACTTACTTGCACTTGATGGAGCTAAGGAGAGACTTCATCTGTTCAAAGCAAATTTATTGGAAGAAGGTTCCTTTGATGCTGCTATTCAGGGCTGTGAAGGTGTTTTCCATACTGCATCTCCCTTCTATCATGATGTCAAGGACCCAGAGGTTAATCCCATTTTACTCTTCTTTGAATATTAAGTTGTTTCAAGTGTGTGAGTTATCATTTATTGATGGAAGGAATCTTAGAAATGAAGTTCTAGAGGTGGAGGATTAAGTCGTGAAATGGATTTAGAATTGCAAAAGATCTGCTTTTGATAGAGATAGGATATGGGTTGGTAAACAATCATAAACATAGTGGTTTTGTGATTACATTGGAGTTGGGTAAGGCGAAGTTTTTCAGGATTGGGTTGAAGTCCCAGATACCTTTCTATCTTCTTTGTGCAAAAACTGTACAACAGTATATCTAACTGTAAAGAACAGAATCCCATGCCTTAAGGCCCTTCAATATCCTTGTGAAAGGCAGTTTGTGTAATTGCATGTCATTATCTTGTGAATCATAGCTCCTTACATTATTACCTACACAAAGAACTTGTGGAGAATGGCTTGTGTAAATTCTTGTTTCGTCATTTACAAGTTAATAATGTCAACCTTGTTGCTATTGCTATCAGATTTTTTTTTTTCTTTTTCCTTTACTGTGCACTTTTTTATTAACAAAATGCTGCCTGGAATTATATTTCCTACTTGCTAACATTGATTTCCTACTTAAGATATGATTGTAAGATATGAAAGTGTCTTTTGAATGTGAAAATATAAGAATATCAAGCTTTCTTTATAAACAATTAAATGACTTTTGTTTCTTTGTTAATGATAGTCTTTGCTTCTTTTTCCCCCTAACTATAGATCTTAGCTTTGCCTTCATCTTTCAGGCAGAACTACTTGATCCTGCAGTGAAGGGAACACTTAATGTTCTTAACTCGTGTACAAAGTCTGCATCTGTTAAACGGGTAGTCTTGACATCTTCTATTGCTGCAGTTGCATTCAATGGAAAACCTCGAACTCCTGATGTAGTCGTTGATGAGACTTGGTTTTCAGATCCTGAATTTTGTAAGGAAGCAAAGGTATGTAGGTGCTATTACCATTCTTTCAAAATGAAAGAAGGTTATGCGTATGAATCATTGCCCGTTATGGCACAGTTTCTCCAATACTTGAAATATTCTCAGTTTCAATCGCCTGGATAACTTATACTCCATTTTGTCCATTAATCTATTTTGGAATGTCTGGAAAAATCTTTTGCACTTCAAAAATAAAAAAAAGTTTCTTACGTATTAAAAAAAAAAAAAAATCTTTTCACTTCAAAAGGCAATTGCCCCAAATTGTTTGATACTTTCCTTGCTTATCCTTTAGTATATTTAAAAAGTCAGTTTACTTTATAAAAAACAATATTAAAAAATTCAGTTTGCTTAAAAAAACTATATTTAAAAAGTCAGTGCTCCTTTTCTATTTGTGTTTTTCTTAATCAGGTTAATTTTGAAAACTTGTAACTTTCCATAACAAAGACAACAGACCAAATGATATCTTTTTTTGAAAATTGGATTTTCTAGCTGGTGGACAATTTGGTATGGATGGGGTAAAAAATGAATGGTTATTTTCTCATTTTGTGTACTTGAGATGGTTATGCAATCAATAATCATCGACATCTATGTTTAGCTAGAACGATAAAGGAAAGGCGAAACCTACCTCACACTAACTGGACATACCAAAAGAAAATTGTCCCAAACTCCCTTCAATCGTTAGGCCTTGTTTGGATTGAATATTTTTTCTATTTAAATCATTGATACTTTTTTTATGAATAAAAAAATATCAATATTTTTCAGAAATTTGTTGAGATGCGTTTTTACGGGATTTTCTGAAATCGGTGGGGTTTGTTGATATTATGTTTGGACGGAAACAATTTTTAAGATATGTTTTATTGGGTTTTGTAAAAGTGGGGTCCTCTGAAAAGACGTTTGCAAATAAATTTTCGAGATTTATTTATTTATTTATTTTTTTAATTTGTCATGAAAACTGAGGCAAATGATTAGATAATTATATTTCTTTTGAAAGATGAGAAATTATTTTGGTGGTGAGTGAAAGTGATGTTTGGGAAATTGGGAGCCAAAGAGTAGGTTCAGCCTGAAAATCTTAGATTTTTTCTGAAATAACTCATACCCAAACAAGGCTGTTGAATGTTAGGAAGAGTGGAAGTACAAATGATGGGTTCTTCTCAGGCTATCAGTGCTTTCCATATATTAATCTGCAGATCATTTTTATTTTATAATTTTGATTTTGACAAGTAATTGAAAATTTATTTAGAACTGCAAAAGGTGTGGCCGAAATACACATGATGTATACCAGAGAAACACTTGTTTAGAAATAGAAAAACATACAAGGAAAGAATGAAAATTCAACCCATTGAAATCTATTACAGATGTCTAAAGGAAGAGCATATTAAAGAAGAGAAGTTTTTAGGCTTCCAACGTCTGCTGCGGGTTCTCAAAATTTGTTATTCCTTTCTCTCCAAATATACCAAACGAGAAACATAGGTACTCTTCCATATTGCTGCAATTTGTGGGCTGCCATATAACCCTCCAGTTTGCAAAGAGATTTACTGTCTTTCTCAGTTTTCACATACCCCAAGCCAACCCAACTCTGCAAAAGAAGTCATTTCATAAGGCTCTACCAACCTCGAATGGAGTAAAAGGTGGTCTACACTATTTCTGTGCTTACAACACCAATTTGACACAATGGTATTCTACTTCCTTTAGTTATCCACGTTAGGGACCTTCCCTAAGGAGATTTTCCATGCGAAAAAAGCTGCTCTTAAATACACCTTGGTCCGTAAAATACTCTTCCAAGTAAACAAGTTATTGTCTTGAGATATAAGGAGATGATAAAAGGAATGAACAATATGCTTTCTTTTCTTCAAAGGCGTCCAAAGACTCTGGTCTACAGTTTGATGACATAATCTTTTGGTTTTTTTTTTGAAGACATAATCTAGTAGCGTACAAGAGATTGAAAAATTCTGTCAAAACATCAACTTTCCGGTCTTGAGCTTCTTTGAAAAAATTGACATTTCACTGAGGGGAGGGAGCCACTAGAAAAATCTAGTAGATCAGCCACTGAAGTCTCCTGCACATGCCCAATATTTTACATCTTTGGGAAAGTTTCCTTGAGGGTCATTTCTCCACATCAGACGCTATACCAAAACCTAATAAGTGATGACATTCTCTGAGAATCTTCATAACAATAACAAAAAGTAATGGAGACACTCGATCAAATGTAAATCCCAAGACCTACTAAAGAAAACATGCTGGAGTGCCATGCGCCAAAGCAGAAAGAACACACTTAAGGGATACAATGGCCTACCCAATATATCCATTTATCCTTGATGCCTCAACTCCTTAGCAAGTAATATAGAAGCTCCATGTTAGCATGAGCATAGGCCTTCTCAATATATAACATGCAAAATACCCTTGGTCCACCTAAGTAGTCTACTATCCAGGCATTCATGAACAAGCAGCACCAAGTTTAATATGTCTTATTTTAACAAATGCATTATGGTTTTGATAAAATCTTCTCAATCACCCTACTCAATCGATTAGCAAGGTCTTTGGCAATTATGCTGTACACCCCATTCACAAGAATAATAGGCCGTTAGTCTTTTACATTCACTACTACAACTTTTTTAAGGAATGAGGGTAATGAGTTTGACATTAATGCTTCCAAACTAACTATTGATATAAAAAATCCTGGAATACCCTTATGATGTCTTATCAATCACGTCTCAACAAACTTGAAAGAAAGCCATAGTAAATCCATCTGAGTCCCACATTTTGCTACTGATCATGCTTATTTTTGAAGCTTCTTTTTATAACTTGTATGTCCCTTTCTTCCGTTTGGCAAAACGGGAACGAGAGGTGGGAAGAGAGAACCGGGGGGGGCGGGGGGGGAAGAGAGAACCGACGAGGACTTTGGTAGTAAAATCGAATGTGGTCTGTAATCATGATGCAGCTTTTTCTCGTCACACATGTCATTATTTTCTTTTATTCGTTAAAGGAATAGATTATTTTAGTTGTGAACATCCTCATATCTCTGTCATTATCTGCAATTAGGGTTTTGCTAAAATTGATGCCCTTTATGATCACTTATAAATCAGGTAACCAAATTATTAATGACTCTAATATGTTCATTGGTTCATTTGTCTCTGGGTTTCATTTCGAATATTTTTTTCAGCTATGGTATGTGGTTTCCAAGACATTGGCTGAAGAAGCTGCCTGGAAGTTCACAAAAGAGAACGGTCTTGACATGGTTGCAATCAACCCATCAATGGTGATTGGTCCTCTCTTACAGCCAACCCTAAATACTAGTGCTGCCGCAATTTCCAACTTAGTAAATGGTATTTTCTTTGCTTTAGTTTTATATAAATCCTGATTTCTGATTTATTTCAACTAGTAGATCTTGTCGAAAGCTAATGAGAACTATATTTGATAACTCATTCAAGGAAGGTTGAACAGCATAACCCATCCTTGTTATTGAAATGGGATGTTAACCAAGCCGCTTATGAGTCTACTGGGATCCGCTTGACTGGCAAGTGTGCTCCATGCCAGAGACAAACTAAGAACACTTCCCAGGGGGCAGTGGCAAGTTTTCTTTGGCAGTGGAGGGTGGAAGGTTGGGGTTTGGAAGAGCTTTTTGGGCAACCATTTCTAGAAAGTTACCATGTCCCTTCTGCCCCCTAAAGTCCAGTTTTTTTGATATTTGGGGTGTCAGGATTTGAAACCCTTAATTGAACTGGTATCTAGGTGAGGAGCAGCTCCAGTGTCTAGGCTTTATTACCTACTAGTGTGATATAGCACTTAATTGGGTAGCTGTGTGTACAGGATTTCTCCTTGTACCTGGAAGGATAAAAAAAAAAACAAAATCAGTCAGTTTAATACGAACCTAATATGTCCTCTTCATCCTTTGCACAATACTTTTGTGAACATGTGTGCGTGTGGATGTGGATGTCTTGTATTAGGTACGTTGTCCTGTAATAATGGTATTATCCCTACTAGTTTAATGTAGCTATTGCAATGTGATACACTTAAAATTCCCATTGCCAGAACTTCACTTCCTTTCTTCTTTATTTAATCTCTTTTCTTCTGATGCAGGAGCACAAGTGTTTCCCAATCTATCATTTGGATGGATTAATGTCAAAGATGTTGCTAATGCTCATGTTCAAGCATATGAAATCCCTTCCGCCAGCGGAAGATATTGTTTAGTTGAGAGAGTTGCTCACCATTCTGAAGTTGTGAGGATTTTACGTGAGCTTTATCCCTCTTTACAACTTCCAGAGAAGTAAGTGTTAATTTCCCTCTATTTTCAAGGTATACTGTTCGAGTGATACTTGCCACTAGCAGTAATTGCTCCAATTGCACATTCCTTCTTATATGACATTGTTTCTTGATTTCACGTATGGGATATTAATTATTTAGGCATTTTTTCTCGTTGGGCCAAGAAATTATGTTGTTAGATCCAGGGCCTAATTTTGGAATTCTCTCTTTCTCTTTTCCTCTCCTCTCCTCTCTTTCTCGACATTTTTATCAATATCTATTACCTCATTTTTGTAACTTCTCTTAACTTCTTGTAACTTCTCTACATAAACCTTTCCACCTCATTTTTGTTTTCCAAAACCCTTGACAGGTGTGCAGATGATAAGCCATTTGTGCCAACATATCAGGTGTCGAAAGAGAAGGCAAAAAGCTTGGGTATTGAATTCATTCCTCTTGATGTGAGCCTCAAGGAAACCGTTGACAGCTTGAAGGAAAAAAACTTTCTCAAATTTTAAGTATTGGAGATATTTCTAATCAATAAAAATGCTGGTGATACGTGTTACCTGCATCCTTGTTTTTGATTGGTGTTTGAGGTATATCTATAAGATCTAGATATACATAGTTATACTCTGGTTGGAGGAGTAACTTGTCTCCCAAACTACAAGTTAGCAGGGTGATGTTCACTTTGATGCGAATTTGATAATGATTATGCAGCACTGTGATTTGTGGTCTGAGTAGAACTTTGTACTACATTATCATGACCGGTTGGTGAATGGAATATCAGTGTTAATCTGCCTCGTTTGGCTATACAAATGAGATGAAATGAAAGTTGAATAAAATATTATTATAATATAAGTTTTTAATATAATTTTTTATATTGGATTTGAAAAAGTTGAATTATTTATTGTATATTGTGTGGGAGTTTGTAAAAGTTATAATGATTAGATTAGATGAAATGAAATGAGATGATGTGAGATGGTTTGCGAAAACAAACTTAGCTTAGTCTTTCAGTCAACTTGGCATTGTGCCAAAGACTTGCATCTTGAAGACAGCCAATTCTTCCAACTGAATGTGGTCACTCTTTCTGATTATATTGGAGAGGTTCCTCACATAAATAATAATAATAATAATAATAATAATAATAATAATATTGTGCCCTCAAATGTTTCATACATTTCACCATTTGTAAATAAGGATACTCCCTAATTGCCTGACCGAATTAGATAATCTAATTCTCAGCAGAGATATATGCATCATGTGGGAGTTTTAATGAGGCATCTATCTTCCAAACAGTTGCCAAGCTGCAATTATTTTTTCTTTGACTATATTTTCATTCCAATCAAATATAGTCAAATGGTGAGCCATATGTCATTCAAAAAATCTTCACAACTTCTTACTATTCATCTATACTCTATACACCACATTTTTTTTTAATTTTTTTCTTTTATCAAATATTTATTTTATGAATATTGAATAGAAAATTTGAAATAGTTTACAAAAAATAAACTCAAAAAAAAAAATTTAAAAATTTAAAAAAATATAGAGTGTGGAGTGTAATGGAGGTTGTGTAGCAAAACCTTATGTCATTTGTGTCTGATGAATTTGACATGTGACCAAAACATTTGAAAATTGGGTTACAGTTTCGTGGTGATTCTATGAATGATCTTTAGAACAAGAATTCAAAATTATCAATTTTGTTTAGATCTCAAAATCTAAGAAAGAAAGAGGGTTATGGGCTCCAAAAGTAGGAGCTACTAAATTATTTACCTTAATCGTATAAAGCCTCTCAGCCTACGAAAATATCTATGGTCAAGGGAGGTCATGTATGATGTATCAGTAGTACCCCGCCCTATGCCCTAATTTTTCAAGTCATAACTAACAATGGATAAGAGGAAAAACCTGTAAAATCTTTTTCTATGTTTGGTTATAGAGAATTTTGAGAATGGTTGTGAATTTTTTTTAGATGTATGTTAATTGGGTTTTGAAAAATGGGAGAAAATTTTGAATAATTCTTCTTTATTTTTTTTTAAAGATAAGTTTTGTATTTGTGTTTGTGAAAGTAGATTGGTATAGTTAACAACACATTTGAATATAATTTGTAAGATTTTGATATTTAAAAGAGTTATTTTGATTTTTGTGTCCGAGTAATAATTGAATGAAAAGTTGAAATAACATATTTTTTATTGAAGATATTTGGTTTAAAATTTACATTTTTTTGGAGAAAATTTTGATAACCATATTCATTTTTCGGAATAAAATCTTTACATATATTATATATATAAATACAAGTATCACTATTAAACATCATTCTAGACGTATATATTTAATCATGTTCATCAATATGAAGATATTTAATGCACATCACGATTATAACATATCATGAATTACAAATTATAATTTTTCTTCTTCAACTATGAACACAATATATTCATTCAAATATATAGTCGAGAAGAAGAGTAAAGGGGGGATGATAAATTTAGAATGAATAAGAGATCATAGAGAAAACTTTACATTATTAGTTTTAGGAAAACATATATTTTGATTCTTAGAAAGATTTTTTTATAAACATTTGAGTTAAAAGATTTTCTAGAATTTATTAAAAGTTCAGGTTGAGTTTTTATTTTTATAAAAAATCTTCTGTGCATATTTTTAATATATATTTTTAGAAGAACCTGTGAGTTTAGTGTGCCATCTCTTATGAAGTTTTTTTCAGTTAAGTAATACTAGGTACAGTCTTTGGGTGTATTAGTTCTGCTCACTTTATTTAAAAAAATGTGGAGTCTATTATTAAAAAAATAATTTTTCATGTGGGTCCTAGGTTTATACATTTTTTTCAAAATTAGTACACAAGGCTTATACACTCTAAGACTATAAATATCATTTCTCTTTTCAATTTTGCTTAATTTCTATACTACCAGGTAGGACTAAACAAAAATTGATGGGACCGGCCGCCACAGATGGGAACCGACCGGCGTGCAGTGGAAAATTGAAGGAACAGACGTTCAGCAGTTCGGTCCCAATTTGAAGCTAGACTGGATCGCAAAACCGACCAAAGGGGTAAAACTAATTTTTTTTTTTAATATAACATAATCAAAACGACACCGTTCCACTTAAGTTTGGCGTCGTCTTGCACCTCAAGTATACAACACATAATGAAAACGATGCCGCGTCATTTTATTAAAAACGTATGAAAAAAAAATGTATCAAATGATGTCGTTCCATTTAAACTTAAGTGGAACGACGTCGCAAGATGGGTCTTCTTCTTTCCCAACCTTCTTCCTGATTCAAATCTCAACCTCTGTAACTCTCTCTCCCTCCTGCGACTCTCTCTCTCTCTATTCTCTCAGAAGCAGCTCCCCGCTAGGGGAACCGAATGCCGACCGAGAACCGTTGGAGTCGATACGGTCGGTTTTCCTCCTCCCCATCGACCAGTTATGGTCCGCTGTTTCCCCCACTTTTTAGTCTTCAGTCGATGTCAGTTTTGCCCAAAAATTGCACTGAAGGGATCGATTTTCAACCCTACAACCCTACTACCACGTTATAGTTCTACGAGGAGTTCATTCTAATTTTGTTTCTAAGCTTTCTGCTATCTTATAGCATTGTAATTCATTTGTAAGATATTTTACCATGTTGTCGATAATGTTCGTAAGTCGTGTAGCCGCAGTTGCATACACTGGAAGACCTCCAACCCCTGATGTAGTCATAGATGAGACTATGTTTTCAAATGTAAGGAAAAGATGGTCATGCATGTAAATCATTGGCCATTATATTGCTATCATTCCAATATACACTGAACTATTCTTTGTTTTAATTGTTTGGGTGACTGTATCAAGTTAAAAATTTAGTAAATTTTTCTACTTTCAGATGTCCGGAAAAACAAATTTGGTATAAGTTGAGATAAGTTGAAATGAGTTGAGATTATCTCACTACTATTCACAAACCATGTCAATTCATCTCATCTCATTTCTCAACCCAAACGAGATAATCTGGGCAGACAATTTGGTATGGATGGGATAAAATTCAAGGTTCATTTTCTGTTTCAGTTTGTTTACTGAGGTCAGATATGCATCCAATAAGCATCAACATCTATTAATTCAAGTTAGACCATTAAAGGCAAGGGGTTGGGAATTGGGAAGAGTGGAAGTACATACAATGCCATCCATCATCATGATACAGGTTTAACTCATCATATGTGTTCATAAATTCCCTCTGTCCATGAAAGCAATAGATTATTTTAATGATGAACATTCTGCACTAATCTAATGCATGCATGCTCTGCCATTTGAGTTTTGTTCTCCTTGATGCCCTTTATGATCACCTACAATTCAGGAAACCAAATAATGACTATCATATATTCATTGGTTCTTCGATGAATCTGGCTGTCATTTTGAATGTTTTTCCAGCAATGGTATGCGCTTTCCAAGACATTGACCCAAGAAACTGCCTGGAATTTTGGAAAAGAGAACCCAGCACATGGAGTAATTCTACATACAACTGTGAAGTGCGTAAACGCCGCGTAATCGCTTTGAAAAAGAGTGGGATATACTATTAACAAATTAATTTTTTTATATGGGTCTCACGTTTTATTCATTTTTTTCAAACCGATTACGTGATGGTTGCACATTTCACAGTTGCAAATATCTTTTCTCCTAAGTAAATACTAGTGCTACTAAAATTTCAAACTTAATCAATGGTATCTACTTTGCTAGGCTTTATATATAAACCCTAATTTCTGATTTCTTTCAACTTGTAGATCTTTGACCATAAACCTCTAGGGAAAGGAAGTTTTGAATGTAATGACATAAGAGCTATAATTTACAATTTGTTTTAAGGAAGGGTGAACAGCTCTAGTTTCTAGGATTTACTCTGCACTAGTATGGGACAACACTTGGGGAAGTATGAATGCAAGAAATATCGGTAGCACCCTACAAATCTTTCTAATATATGAATGCTGGTGATATGTTATTGATTCTCTTGGATTGCTAATTGAAAAATAGTGTACCCTTTCATTCCTTGATTTACATATGGTATATTTAACTCAATTGTAATCATTTTGGATCTTATAATATAAGTAAATTTGAATAATTTAGGCAACCCAGTCAGGGGACGGGCATTGAAACAACTTGTTATTCAAGCACACTGTTATCTCCGGATTAGTGACAGAATGGCCAATTAAAAACTTCCCGCAAGACAAAGACCACCATTAATAAAATATGCACAAACACATTAAGGTTGGCAAGGAGAAACTTGAGCTTCGAATGGTACATGTTTATACTCCCACTTAACAACAGAATGAATACAGTTTGAAGTTGGCAATACTTCAGATGGTAGGAACAAATTCAACGTCCTCAAAAATGAAGCAAAACAGTTTATAAAATCAACTATTAAAAGATCTAATAACAAAAGAAGAGGACCATTCTGCCAAAGAAATGTCCTGACAATGGTTATTAAGATCTAACATCATTCAAAAAACTACCTTAACCCCGAATTAAGGTGCCGAGTCTAATGGAATACAGAAGAATTTATGAGCACGACTTAGCCAGGCCTAACAAGGAAAACAAATTCAACAAGTGATTCGCCAAAGATGCAAGCTTCACTAATTTGAACGGGACTTGACAATGAAATTCTGACGGCTAATGGGATTCATCACAACAAGAGGCCCTGCAGTAAGAGGCCAAGCCTAGAATTTCTTATCTGTTTCTTCCTACCATTCCTTGTTTGAAACAGTTTTGGGTGTGGTACCTGCTCAACAAATTAATAGTTCTGTCAAACTGCAAAAAAATTGATAACCACAAACTAACTAACCAAGACTGTTTTCCTTTATTCAATCTCTTTTTCGTATCATAATTCATAATCCATTTTAACGAGATATAAATGGGTGTGTTGTATTTACTGTGCTTAAACTACAACTACAAAGAAGAGAGTCAATTCTACTATAGAGTATAGAAAAATAGATTGAACGGCCAAAACATAACCACAAAATATTATAGGAGTATATTTATCAAATGTAAGGAGATTGGAGAAAAGGCCTGCTCAAAGAGACACATGTCAAGATAGTGGAATAAGTTGTTGTCTTTACCCAAAAACATACGTTCCAGAGCTAAAATGTGTAGTTGTCCAAACGTATATCTATGAGTGCATATATATATATATATATATATATATATATATATATATATATATATATATATATATATTGTATGTGTGTTCTTTGATCATGAACATATATGATTGCATATCTGTCATAATCAATCCAAGTGACTACCCGCCCTGAGAATATACTTCATTGGAAATCACCCGCAAGGCTTGGAACACCGGCTACAAAAACCCTCCTAGGCACCGCGCAGGCTTCTTAATCTGTTTGCATCAGAATAGACCGTCTGGCTAGTATCATAGGCATCTCGGGCTTTCCTCAAGGCCGGGGTATGGCTACACACAGGCATCGCTCATGCATCACCAGCCTTCACCACACTTCAGCAGGATGGCTCAAGTTTACAAATCTCAAACTTGTAACTTGTATTACACTTATCTATTTTGTGTTAGTGAAAACCTCTCAGGACACAGTGCAATCAAGAAAGGCGTGGAGGTTAAAGAATCCCACGGCCCACTCAACAACCAGAAGGGTGTGGAGGTCAAAGAACCCCACGATCCACTCAACAACAAGACCCCCGCCTCTCGGCAAGCAACAAAACTGACATCTCCAACATGCAACCAGACCAAGGTCACCGTGAAAAGCATATGTGGCTTTGTCACTGCTGGTGCCAAGGCATGGCTACCAACGGATATCGCCCATATGTCACTAGTCTTTACCACTCAAGTGAGATGGACCAGGTTTTCAAATTTCAAACTTGTGGGTTGGATTATTTAACCTAACATGTTTGTTTTTGTTGGTAAAATAGATCTCTAGCTTCAGCCACGGATTGCGGTTGCGCTTTGTCTCCCACCTTAAAGGGTTACACGGTTGAGACACTCTCCTGCTACACCCCTCTTCAGAGTTACGCAGTCGAGGGCATCACTCGCATTGCCAGGGTTACGTGATCGAGGGCATCTCTTGCTACACCCATCGCTAGAGTTACACGATCAAGGGCATCTCTCGCTACACTCGCATCGCTAGGGTTACACGGTCGAGGCTCTCTCCCTCTAGCCTAATACCTAAAGGTTAAAATAGTCAAAGGATCTCCCCGTTACACCTTCTCACCAAAAGGCAACGTGGTCAAGGGATCTCTCACTAGCCTAATACTTAAAAGTTAAAACGATCGAGGGATCTCTCATTAACACCTTCTCGCCAAAAGATGACGTGGTCGAGGGATCTCCCACTAGCCTAATACTTAAAGGTTAAAACGGTCGAGGGATCTCTTGTTAACACCTTATTGGCAAAAGGTGACGTGATCAAGGGATGTCCCACTAGCCTAATTCTTAAAGGTTAAAACGGTCGAGGGATCTTTAGTTAACATCTTCTTGCCAAAAGGCGATGTGGTCGAGGGATCTCCCACTAGTCTAATACTTAAAGGTTAAAACGTTCAAGGAATCTCTCATTAACACATTCTCACCAAAAGGCGATGTGGTCGAGGGATCTCCCACTAACCTAAAGGTTAAAACGGTCGAGAGATCTCTCGTTAATACCTTATTGCCAAAAGGTGACGTGGTCGAGGGATCTCCCACTAGCCTAATACTTAAATATTAAAATGGTTGAGGGATCTCCCGTTAACACCTTCTCCCGCTACACTCACATCCGAGTGTCTCCACTCGTCACAATCGCTGCTAGCGGGTTACCTTCGAGAACAAGCCTCTGAGCTCCGCAATCGCCTTACGTGGATATCCTTCGTAAATGAGTCAACGAACTCAGCAACTGCCTAAAATGGATCAAGGGGGGTCGACGGGCACCTTCACCATTTAAGCTCGGGTTACTACAAACAAACTCTTACATCCACATCAAAAATAAAAAAAACACCAACAAAAAATACAGCGCGGGAAAAAATCCACTTAGGCCACTAAAAAAGATCACCGAGCATGGAAATATACGCACTTTACTAATGAAAAAATTTGCATACAATCACCATGCAAACATTCGTACAAAAAACTTCACAAAACCCATCCTCGATGGCCTTTACTACAAATTTTACAATTTCTTCTTGAGGACCACTCATGGAGATCTCCATTTCATAACAGTGAAAAACTACGAAATTTCTTTTTCCACATGTTACCTTTACCACAGTTGACTTGAAAATTCTCAAGGTCTTGTTGATAAACAAGTTGACCTTAAGAATCGCGGGCATCTGTTAGGGACTGGTTCAAACCCTTTGGAAATCTATCACTAAGGAAAGAGATAAATTCAAGAGATAAGGCAAAGAAGTTAGCTCAAACTCTTAAAAGGAAAAGGCTTCACATGACTTAGACTCCTAAAAGGAAAAGACTTCACAAGGTAAATTGAGCTCTATCACTCAAAGTAAATAACCTCTATAAATAACCTACAAAAGGTAACAAATACGAGACTTGAACTAAACTTGATTTACTTTTTCTTTATATACATTTATTCTCATATTGTTATACTGACTTTGGCATCGAAAACTTCACAGGGCAACCAGTGCCTCCCCTTCATTCATTACAGGTGATCCGTGTGGTTGATAGTGTAAAATACGTCTTTAACACCTACAAAGTAGGAATTCATGTGATGACCAGGATCAGAATGCCCTTATGTAGATCTAATGTTGGACTAAAATGTCATTGCCACAAATGTTGATCTAACCAAAGTACTTCTGCCGCGTATTCGAACTGACTAAAATACTTCTACAACAAATTGAATTAGACAAAAACAACTTTGATCCAAATCAAATCATTTGATAACCAGAAATCTTTGGAACTAACTTTATTTTCATCTTTTCTCGCACTCTCCACTCTCCAAATCAAATAATTTTTCTATTTTTTATCTTCTCCTTCTGGTTCAAACTACTTCTTATCAAAAGAAATAGTAGAACCATGTTTATTTATCGACTAGGGCGTGACCCACGACAGAGATGGACAATTGCATCGACATGATTGGATCTAATCAATGCGGGTCCATCAACCATGACATAGATGAGAATATAGACCCCAGCGCTACCGATGCCATATGTTTCAGATGGAGATTTCTTGTGGGTATTTCTACTGCCATCTTGATGGTCAAACACTATTGAAAATCATAACCCTCTGACACGAAATTAGAGATGGAAATATAGAGAAATAACCAGAAATATCTTAACTTTCGCATCAAAGAGTTGTTGCTTAGATGACTAACATAAGAGAAAGTGGATTGGGTTTGTTTTAAAAAATTAAAAATTATAAATCTAATACACAATTTAAAATATGAACAAAATACTAAGCAACAATAAATATAAAGAGCAAGGGTATGGATGCAAATTTAGTATTTGACGCCCCGACTCTCACGTACAAAAAGTCTTGGGAATCGTGACGTCAGGATGATGACAACACGGTCACGCATCCCAACGACAAGTGTCAAGTGTGTGCAACAAATAAACAGTGCACAATAAAATACACAGCAGATAATAAATAAGTCAACTAGTACCAAAATTTTAATTTAATACAAATATTCAGATACAAAGTGTTTTAAAACATAAACCAAATGTCCCATAAAATAATATAAGTCTGAAAATAAAAGCATAGCACGAGTGATCCCAAATCACTCCTTCGGCAGAGCCAAATCCTCATGTTCAACATCTGCATCAACAACAAACTCTGCAGTACCATTAAATGGTACCACATGTAAGTAGGGGTGTAAATTTAAACCGAAAAACCGATAAACAGGTCCGAACCGGACCGATTTTACCGGTTTTGAATCGGTCCGGTCCGGAACCGGTTCTTATAATTCATAAACCGGTTGGAACCGGTCCGGTTCCGGTTTTAGGATTTTTTGGACCGGATCGAACCGGTTGATAAAAAAATATAAAAAATAATATTTTATATATAAGTTTTATACAAAATTAAAATTATACAAAATATTTTTTATATATTAAATATATAAGTTTTATATATAATGTATAATTATATGTGAAATTTTTATATATAATTATATATCATATATGAAATAATTTCATATTATAATTTATAAAATATAACATTAAATGTTAATTTTAAATATGAACATTTGTAATTTGTTTGATCATATACTATTAATATAATTATATATAAGATAATGTTATTATAAAATAAAAGTTTAATCTTAAAAATGAAAATATAATTGATCATGTATTATATAGTTATACTAATATATAGTTTATCACTAATATTAATATATACTAATATATAGCTATACTAATATATAAATTTATAACTTGTACTAATAGTCTAATATAGACTCCCTAAAAAAAAAAGTAGTCTAATATAAACTATAGTTATAGTTATATTAATAGTCTAATATAAATTAATAAAAGTATAACATATTTTTTTTAAACAGTTTTTTTAAAACATATTTTTAATGACAAAATGTCAAACTTATATTTTAAAAAACCGGAAAACCGGACCGGACCTGACTGGAAACCGGTAAAACCGGAAGTACCGGTTTAGGAGTATAACCGGTGCGTAATCGGTTTTGAAAAATACAAAACCGGTCATACCGGTTCGGTCCAAGATTTTGTCCAAAACCGAACCGAACCGGACCGGTTACACCCCTACATGTAAGTTATAACCCAACCAATCATGAAATAAAAATACATTAAAGCAACTAACCATGCATGCATATGATGCAATATGCATGAAATCCAACACATGCCAAAAATCCCATTTGGCCCAAAATATTTCCATCAAAACATTTCCACCATTTTTTCAGAAAATGACCCAAAACATTAACCATCATTTTCCCAGAAAATGACACACAAAATCATATCCAACTCACGCTATTTTCCCAGAAAACAGTCATTTCCATTATCCATTAATCGATATGTACCATGGTCTCCCCTATGGACCATCCGCACGTCCTGGCTGCATAACGAGCGATGCCCAGTTCCACACCCAATGCGTTCGTGGCCAGGTCATCCTCTAGCCTCCGCCAGCAGAAGGGCCACGGAGTTGGCACGTAACTCGTCCGATCCCGTTATCGCCCAGCGACAACCCAGGAGACGTCACTTAGTATATTCCGCTCCCGAGTGACCAGAGGAGCTCCACCGAGAGAATGCCCTATCTCGGCTTGGGATCGTGATACACACGCACCCACAAATCCATTCCACACATGAAAACTCAGTTTTCAAAATATCGACATGATCATAAATGCAATACACGAAAACTCAGTTTTCAATTTACAAACATGAACATGCGTGCATATGCAGTGAACCAGACATAATCTCAATATCCAATAACCAACCAGATCACAATAACAACTTCCAACAACCAACAAAATCACAATATAATCAACACACAAATACTCCGTTCTCAATCCATCCACCTCCGAACTCATCGGACTCAGTCCAGAACCAACCAAAACATAGTATAATCAATTAGTGCAAAAATATATTTAAATCTCAAAAGATTGTTTAGGAAATACTTACAGCGCTAATATATAATTTTAGGAGGATCACGGAGGAGCTGGAAACACCAAAACAGTAACTCCACAGTGTAAAAACATTGTGGTCGAAATACAGTGAAAACCCAAATTCACACGGGGTCAAACGAAAGCTAGGGAACGGTAGGGTAGGGCCTATGGAAGGTGGTGAAGCTAATGGAAGCAACGGTTGGCCGTGGGTGGCAGCTGAAACGGCGGTGGAAGGCCAAAAATTTCAAATCAGAGATGTGTTTAGTTTGGCTTCACCGGTGACGGATCGGGGCTGGGGTTAGGTCCATTGGGTTGCTAGAGGGCCGGTGATAATGTGGTGAATAAATGGTGGCCAATGGTGGTCGGACGGAGGCGGTGGGACGAAGAGAAGCCCGCAGCTTCGCACGGCTCGCGGCGGCGTTAGCCGACCTGAAAATGGAGGGGCTGACTCGCCAGCAGCTGAGAAGTCGACCAGTGCCGGCGATGTGGGTCACGGACGGCCGGCGGCTGTGTTAGGAGCTGAGGAGCCGAAATGCACAGGGGAGAGGAGAGAGAGAGAGAGAGTCGGGTTGTGCGGGAGGAGAGAGAACCGAAAGAAAAAAGGGAAGAAAAAAAAGAAGAGGAAAAGAAAAGATGGGGAAAAGAAATGAGATCCAATCCTCACAAATTTTGAGTCACAACTGATCCTCAAAATAACTATTTTTAAATCAGTAAATTAAATAAATCAATTTAAACTGAAAACTAGTTAAAGTAAAATATTAAACTCCAATAATAACACTCTTTAAAATAAAAAACAATTAAATTACAGAATACTAATTAAAATTATGAAAGCACATTAAAATAATTTTCAATTTAAAAAATCGTAAAATAATCTCGCGAAAACACATTAAATTAAATTAAAAAATTTAAAATTAAATAATTAATTAAAATAATCTTTCAATAAAAATACACTAAAATACGGGGTGTTACATAGTATTTTAACGAGGTTCAGCCTCACTGCCTACATTCTTGCTTAAAGCTACCTCTTGAGGATTTCCAAATTTATTATTCAACCTCTTTCATGTGGAGATAGAAACTTATTACATATTTGAATGATATTGCTTCAAAAAACTCGTGTAGAACACCTTATACAATTACAAATTTACAATCACTTTATGAGTAGTGATTAAATTATTCTGTGTAGAACTCAGAGTACACTCCGCAATGAGTGAAATGAAAACAATATAATGCAAACTATATTTTCTTAAAATGAATAAGTATTAAGGCTCAATGCTAGAAAATAGAGATAGAAAGCTTGTAGTTGTTGTGTATTTTTGGAGATCTAAAAGAGATTTCCTCTTCAAATTTAAAAAAGATTCAAATGTCAAAATGGAGCATCATTTATTGTTTCAAAACTTTCAAATAAAAGTCTCTCATTTTTACTTGTTAAAGACATCATTTATTTTTTTAAAATTTCAAACAAAAACTTTTACCTTTTACATATGTAAAAAAAAACATCAATAACTTTTCAACATTTGAAACAAAAGCTTATTCTTTCTACACATGTCAAAAAGAACGTCAATTACTTTTCAAAATTTTCAAATACAAGCTTATACTTTTTGCTCACGTAAAAAAGAGCATCAACCACTTTTCAATTTTTACAAACAAAAGCTTCTACTTTTTGCATATGTAAAAAAAAAAGTATCATTCACTTTTCAAAAGTTTTAAATATATCATGCACATATAAAAGGGTAATCAATCATCTTTCAAATTTTAAACTTTCAAACATATCATGCACATGTGAAAAATACAAATTGTTTTTTCATGAGTATATAAAAAGATTTTTGAAAGAGATGTACAAAAATACTCTTAAGAACTTCATTTTTAAGCTTGTTCTTTTTCTTGCCCATGATTGATTTGTTGATGTCTTTAGTTTTCAAGACTTTATTATGTGGACAACTGGAGGTCCGGTCCAAAGACTATTTGCTTGGATCCTAGGTTCGAGCATTCTTAGCTCAAGGAATCAAGGTAATGGACACTTTTGCTCTCCCCTCCACACAAGCAAGCCCTTTTGTTAGGCCCTTGCCAAACCTCCATGTTCCTTCATAGTGCTCGTCGACGGGGCAAGCATTGTTGCTATGTAAAGGGGTGAGCTTTATTACTCCTTTGACCATTCGAAGCCAGCGCAGCCCGTGTCCTCTTCTCCTCCTCCTCCTTCTCTTCGACTCTTCATCCTCTCATTCTTAGACCCTCTCTCTCTCTCTCTCTCTCTCTCTCTCGTAGTCACCGTGGGCCCATGGCTATGGGTTTGCAAAATCCTTTTTACTAGTTTAGTTTTTTTTTTGTTGCTTTTCGATTTGTTGTGTATTATGTTGTGGATTTCGTTCTAAATTTTCTATTTTCTTTGATTTTTTTTTTCGTTTGTGACAGTCGTGTGTGGGCGGTAGATGCAGGGGGCAGACAGATCAGCAGATCCCGCCCCCAAGATGTAGTCATGGATTCCGAGGGGTGAAATTTCCCTACGCCCATGCTAGGGTTAGATGCGGGAAGGGGGCAATCCTTTCCCGGAGGGTGTAGGTAGTACCTCTAGTAATTTAAACAATTTGATTGGTGGTCGGATATGTTGGGAGATTGGGGTACACTTTACATGCTTGAGATTTGAACTCCCACATAATGTGGCCAATTTGATCGAGGGTTGGATGCGATGGAGATCGGGAAACTCTTTACATGGTCGAGAGAATTGCTCCCATGTAAATTGGTTCAATACTTTTGGAGATCGGGTATGCTATACATGCTCGAGAGTCAAGCTCTCACGTAAGCCGACCAATCTCATTAGAGTTGGATACTTTTGGAGATTGGATAGGCTATACATGCTCGGGAGCAGATCTCACACATAATCCAACCAATTTGATCGGGATCGGAGTTTAGGGTGCACTTTTCATGCTCGGGAGCCGAGCTCCCACATCATCCAACCAATTTGATCAATAATTTACTTTCAGAGGATCGCGGTAAGCTTTACATGCTTGGGACCTCCCTTGTAACTGAGATACGCTTTGGTCATGGTGGTAGATGAGTGTTTACACAACTATTTTTTTGGTTTGTTTGTTTTTAATTTGAAATAGTCTTTATAGGATAACTTAGCAGTTGGATGTAGGAGTGGCAATTTGTGTTTTCGGGTCGTATTCATGTCGTGTCAACTCATGAATATTTAACTATATTAGTCAATCCGAACCCAACTTGTTAAACTAAACGTGTCAAATTTTTAAACCCTCTAACCTGACCCATTTAGATAACGGGTCGTATCGTATCATCTGTTTTAACTTGTTTAATAATTAATTAAAAATAGGTCGATACAACATGACTTATTTAATCTCGTTTCATATAAATGGTTTGAATTAACACGCATAACCCGTTTGATCTGATTAGCATAATTTTACATAAAAGTTAAAATTTATATTTATTAGTAAAATATCTTAAAAACAATAAGACAACCTACTATAAAAAAAAAATCAATATTTTTCAAAATTTTAACATATAATAAAATTAATATTACAAACCTTACAATAACAAATATGAATATAGGTCCAGAATTATAATCTCAATAATAAAAATATAAAAATATTAAGAAATACTAATATTATAACTTAATAATAATAAAATTATAATTTTAAAATAAAATCTAAACGAATCAACAAGTTGATTGTTTATAAATCATATCTTTTAAGTATCAACCACTGTTTTAAATTTTGTACCATACCGGTCGGTACGGTCGGAATTTTCTGTACCGGCCACTAGTCTAGTATAGATTTATTGTGTATTTCGTACCGGCCGATATTTTGGTATTAATTTATTTTTTTTATCATTTTTCAAGTTATAAACTTATTTTTTGACCTCCAATTTAAACTGGACTATTTATAATTTATATATCTATGTATTTATATATAATTTATTTATATATAGATTATTATTTTAAAATATAATATATATATATATATTTATATATATAATTTATTCATATATCGACTATCTCGAAATAGTACACGAAACGATACAAATATTGAAATATTTCAAATCATTAGGATCAACCATTCGTTAACATCAAATGTCGCATTCATAGTTGATGGATCGGCTGACGTATTGCCACCCCTAGTTGGACGTGGCTCTTATGGGGTTCAAAACCTGCACAGAAGCAAGAAGTTAAGACGAAGAAAAAGAATAAGAAGAAGAACAAAGAAAATGAGCATTGGAGCCGGGAAGCTCGTGTGCGTGACCGGTGCCTCCGGTTACATAGCTTCGTGGCTCGTCAAGTTTCTTCTGCAGCGCGGTTACACTGTCAGGGCCTCTGTTCGCGATCCCAGTCTGAACTCTCTCTCTCTCTCTCTCTGTATTATGGTTTTGTTTTTACGTGTTTGGATTCTCTATTTCTTTACGATCTGTTGTTTTATTATCATTTGATTCCTGCACGCAAAAAGTTATAAGCAATTCCCATTTCCAGGATGCGGCTTATGATCTAATGAAGCAAAAAATGATGCAGAGCACCAGTTGTTTGAAACAATGAGAGAAAGAAACAATGCGCATAAAAGACCTCTTTATAGTTTCTATATGAGTCCATGTACAAATGACTACAGTGTATATAGGCATTTCACCCATTCCAGACTTTACACAACTTTATTGCCAGCGCATACATTCTGTTATAACCGTAAGCTTCTAGACGATTTCATTTTATTCCTCTGAATTATTCTCTGAGTCCCGTGAACCTCCAGCTGGTATTGCACCTGCCTTATCATGATCGTGTAGGTTCATATTCATAAAACCTTTTGATAGCTCTCTGGGTCCTGTGTGACTCTGATTGGGAGCTTTTCGGGACACTGTTCGGATATTTTCATAGGGGGGTTTGTAATTGAAAGTTCAAATTTGTTAAGTTTTGTGGTGATTATGTTAGTTCTTGATTTGGATTTAGATTCCAGTTACAATCAAACTAGGATTATCATATATTTTCTTTGGACAAAGTATTTATTATCTGCAACGCCAAACAGAGTAATTTCTCATACCATTTTGGTAAAAAAGATTGGAGACCTACACTGACTGAATAATGAAACTCTCTGGAAATTACTTGCGGAGTTGGATTGGAATGATTATATCTTAACAATTGCACTCTTTTTGTTTTTTGGAGATTTATAAGTAATCTTGGTTGTCTTTAGATGAAGATTTTGAATTTGGAATAGTTTATATCAAATTGATGGGAATTGTGATGTCCATTGGTTGGATGGGAACATTTTTTAAAAGTAATGGAAGATTTTATTACTAGAAAACATAAAAGGCGTAGTCCAAGTACAGAGGATATATACAAGAGAAACACCTAATGAAAAAGAGACAAGAAAATCATGCAAATTTAGCCCATTAAAATCATTTCAGGATCCTCGAAAGTTCTATCATTTCTTTCCCTTAAAATACATCAAACTATATAGATTGGGGCCATCTTCCACACTACTGGTATTTGTGGTGTATCACATCTCCTCTCCAACTGGAGAAGAGTCTACTATTCTTCTGGGCATTACTCAAGCCAGTCCAACTCTATAAAAAAAGTCATTCCACAAGACTTCGGCAATCTCACAATGGAGTAGGAGGTGGTTTATTGATTCCCTGCTTTTCTGCACATATAATACCAATCTGTCACAATGATATAACGTTTTCTTATGTCATCCATGGTGAGGCAGTTTAGGACTCCAAATACTTCCCCAAGAAAAGATGATGTAATCTTGAGGTACAAGGACCTGATAGAAAGATCGAACAATAAATTTCCCTTTCTTGGAAGGGTTCTAAAAGATCCTATCTGCACCTCCATGTTGTAATCTAGCAGACTATATGATAACATCATTTGCAAATGAAGAAATTATTATAGAATAACATTTATTGCAGTGATGGTAATGCTGGTGCTAATGACTTGGTGATAATGGTTTACAATGTTATGGAGTTGGTGGCTATGGCAGTGGTGATGATGGTGGTGGTGGTAGCGATGACGAGAACGGTAATAGTAGAATTAATGATATGATATGAGAATGTTATTTGGGATTTGTGATGCTTGAAAATCTCAAGTTAAAATTCCAAATAATTTAAAAAAAAAACTCTCAGGCGTGGCGCTGCTGGATGCTTTTGATCAATAGAGAAAAAACAATGCTATTTGGTGATGCATTGACATGTCTTTTCCTTTTTAATTCCTCTTCATTCTGACTCTCTGTGTAAACAAGTCATTGGAAAGTAGTACCCTTTTCCTTGGGCGAATTGGATGGTTAATATACACGGTTAGAAGTATGGTATTCTAATCGAGTTCACTTCTATATCCTGCAGATGACCAAAAAAAAAAAAAGTCACTTACTTGCACTTAATGGAGCTAAGGAGAGACTTCATCTGTTTAAAGCAAATTTATTGGAAGAAGGTTCTTTTGATGCTGCTATTCAGGGCTGTGAAGGTGTTTTCCATACTGCATCTCCCTTCTATCATGACATCAAGGACCCAGAGGTTAATCCCATTTTACTCTTCTTTGAATATTAAGTTGTTTCATGTGTGCGAGTTATCATTTACTGATGGAAGGAGTCTTAGAAATGAAGTTCTAGAGGTGGAGGATTAAGTCGTGAAATGGATTTAGAATTGCAAAGGATCTGCTTTTGATAGAGATAGAATATGGGTTGGTAAACAATCATAAACATAGTGGTTTTGTGATTACATTGGAGTTGGGTAAGGCGAAGCTCTTCAGGATTGGGTTGAATTCCCAGATACCTTTCTATCTTCTTTGTGCAAAAACTGTACAGCAGTATATCTAACCGTAAAGAACAGAATCCCATGCCTTAAGGCCCTTCAATATCCTTGTGAAAGGTAGCTTGTGTAATTGCACGTCATTATCTTGTGAATCATAGCTCCTTACATTATTACCTAAACAAAGAACTTGTGAAGCATGGCTTGTGTAAATTCCTGTTTCGTCATTTACAAGTTAATAATGTCAACCTTGTTGCTATTGCTATCAGATTTTTTTTCTTTTTCCTTTTCTATGCACTTTTTTATTAACAAAATGCTGCCTGGAATTATATTTCCTACTTGCTAACATTGATTTCCTGCTTAAGATATGATTGTAAGCTATGAAAGTATCTTTTGAATGTGAAAATATAAGAATATCAAGCTTTCTTTATATACAATTAAATGACTTTTGTTTCTTTGTTAATGATAATCTTTGCTGCTTTTTTCCCCTAACTATTGATCTTAGCTTTGCCTTCATCTTTCAGGCAGAACTACTTGATCCTGCAGTGAAAGGAACACTTAATGTTCTTAACTCGTGTTCAAAGTCTGCATCTGTTAAACGGGTAGTCTTGACATCTTCTATTGCTGCAGTTGCATACAATGGAAGACCTCGAACTCCTGAGTAGTCATTGATGAGACTTGGTTTTCAGATCCTGAAATTTGTAAGGAAGCAAAGGTATGCAGGTGCTATTACCATTCTTTCCAAATGAAAGGAGGTTATGCGTATGAATCATTGCCCGTTATGGACAGTTTCTCCAATACTTGAAATATTCTCAGTTTCAACCGTCTGGCTAACTTATACTCCATTTTGTCCATTAATCTATTTTGGAATGTTGGGAAAAATCTTTTTCACCTAAAAAAAAAATTTTCATACTTATCAAAAAAATAAAAAATCTTTTTCACTTCAAAAGGAAATTGACACAAATTGTTTGATACTTTCCTTGCTTATCCTTTAGTATATTTAAAAAGTCAGTTTACTTATAAAAACAATATTTAAAAAGTCAGTTTGCTTAGAAAAAACTTTATTTAAAAAGTCAGTGCTCCTTTTCTATTTGTGTTTTTCTTAAACAGGGTAATTTTGAAAACTTGTAACTTTCCATAACAAGGACAATGGACCAAATGATATCTTTTTTTGAAAGTTGGATTTTCTAGCTGGTGGACAATTTGGTTTGGATGGGGTTAAAAATGAATGGTTATTTTCTCATTTTGTGTACTTGAGATGGTTATGCAATCAATAATCATCAACATCTATGTTTAGCTAGAACGATAAAGGAAAGGCGAAACCTACTTCACACTAACTGGACGATACCAAAAGAATATTGTCCCAAACTCCCTTCAATCGTTAGGCCTCGTTTGGATTGAATAATTTTTCTATTTAAATCATTAATACTTTTTTTATGGATAAAAAATCTCAATATTTTTCAGAAATTTGTTGAGATGCGTTTTTATGGGATTTTCTGAAATCGGTGGGGTTTGTTGATATTATGTTTGGATGGAAAAAAATTTTAAGATATGTTTTATTGGGTTTTGTAGAAGTGGGGTCCATGTGGTTAAAAACGGAGGGTTTTGTGGATTTGATTAGACAATGGTGGAATTCATACCTCTTTGAGGGTAATCCGAGCAATGTACTGGCTGGAAAATTGAAAGCTCTGAAGAAGGATTTGAAGACATGGAATGAACAGGTATTTGGTGATGTAACTTTACAGAAAAAGAGCTTATTTCCAGAATTACAAAGTTTGGAGGGTGCAGGAGATGAGAACAACCGAAAAGATCAAGTAGTTTCTGAACTTGAACGTCTGACTCTAATGGAGGAGATCTCGTGGAGGCAAAAGTCAAGGGCATTGTGGCTTCGGGAGGGGGATAAATGTACAAAGTTTTTTCACCGAGTTGCTAATGCACATAGGAGGTTCAATTCCATTGAGTCTCTGAACATAGATGGTGTTGCATCCTCAGATCAGGTTGTGATAAAGGAGCATGTGGCTGGACATTTCGAACATTTGTTGACGGAACCTCATGCCTGGAGGCCTACTGTAGATGGTTTAGCCTTTGAGGCCATTGATCAAAATAGTTCAGCTTGGTTGGAAAGACCTTTTGAAGAGGAAGAGGTACAACAAGTAATCAGGAAAATGAATAAAGATAAAGCTCCAGGTCCGGATGGTTTCACTATGGCTTTTTTCCAATCTTGTTGGGAGGTGGTGAGGGAGGATGTAATGTTGGTTTTTCAGGAATTCTTCACTTATGGCAAATTTGAGAAAAGTTTAAATGCTACGTTTATTGCTCTAATCCCTAAAAAGGCTGGTGCAATAGAGGTACAAGATTATAGGCCGATTAGTCTTGTGGGTAGTGTCTATAAGATACTTTCAAAAGTACTTGCCAATAGGATGAGTTCGGTCATGACTAAGATCATTTCTAAGTCACAAAATGCCTTCGTGAAAGGGAGACAAATTTTGGACGCGGTCCTTATAGCTAATGAATGTTTGGATAGCAGGATCAAGTTGGGAGCTCCAAGTATTATATGCAAATTAGATATAGAAAAGGCCTATGATCATGTTAATTGGGATTTCTTGATTTATATGTTGGGGAGATGTGGTTTTGGGGAGAGATGGAGGAAATGGATGAGGCATTGTGTGTCAACGGCTCGCTTTTCAGTTTTGGTAAATGGGGACCCGGTGGGGTTCTTCAATAGTTCGAGAGGGCTACGTCAAGGTGACCCATTATCACCCCTCTTGTTTGTTATAGTTATGGAGGCATTAAGTAGAATGGTGTCGGCTGCAGTAGAGGGAGGTTTTTTCTCTGGCTTCTCAGTAGGAGACACCCATGGCTCTATCATTATTTCTCACCTTTTGTTTGCAGATGACACCTTGTTATTTTGTGAGGCAAATGCAGGGTATATTCAATCCTTGAAGGCCATCCTACTTTGTTTCGAAGCGGTATCTGGGTTGAAGATTAATCTCGTTAAGACAGAGATGGTCGCGGTGGGTCATGTAAACAATATCAGAGCGTTGGCTGACATATTGGGTTGTGTGGTTTCTTCATTGCCACTGAAGTATCTTGGACTTCCGTTGAGGGCTTCTTTCAAAGCTAAGTCTATTTGGGAGGTGGTGATGGAAAAATTTGAGAGGAGGCTGGCCGGGTGGAAAAGGTTGTATTTAACTAAAGGGGGGCGTATTACTCTTATCAAAAGCACTTTATCCAACCTTCCCACATACTACTTATCTTTATTCCCTCTTCCCGCAAGCATTGCAACTAGAATGGAGAAAATTCAACGGGACTTTTTATGGAGTGGAATAGGAGATGAATTTAAATTCCATTTGGTGGGGTGGGACAAGGTATGTTCTCCTTTGAGGGATGGTGGTTTGGGGGTTAGGAATGTGAGGGATTTCAATAAGGCCTTGTTAGGAAAATGGTTGTGGCGTTATAACAATGAGAGGGGAGCCTTATGGAAAGGGGTGATTGACTTGAAGTATGGTTGTGAAAGGGGGGGTTGGTGTTCTAAAGAAGGTAGGGGGTCTTATGGAGTGGGGTTATGGAAGTATATACAGAAAGGGTGGAGCTACTTTGCTAGTAATATTCGGTTGTGTTTGGGGGATGGGAGTAGGATCAACTTTTGGAAGGATATATGGGTGGGAGATAAGGCCTTGAAGGAGGCTTATCCTATGATTTTCAGTATCGCAAGGGAGAAGGAAGCTATGGTGGCTGATTTGCGGGTTATTAATCAAGGCTCACAAGAGTGGAATATTAGCCTTATTCGGGAAGCACATGATTGGGAAGTGACTGGTTTGGTTGAGTTTCTGAACTTGCTGTACAGCACTCCCATTGTGGACACAATTGAAGATTTGTTGGAATGGAGACCCTCTAGGAAAGGGAAGTTCTCGGTACGATCCTTCTATGACTCTCTTACCATGCAACAAAGGCTTAATTTCCCATGGAAGACCATATGGAAGAGTAAAGCACCAACCAAGGCCGCATTCTTTGTTTGGACAGCAGCTTTAGGGAAGATTTTGACCATAGATAATCTTAGAAGACGAGGCCTAATCATCACAAATTGGTGCTGTTTGTGTAGAAATAGTGGTGAAACGACAGACCATCTACTCTTACATTGTGATTTTACTCAAGATATTTGGAACTACTTCTTCAGCAGAACGGGGATAGCTTGGGTAATGCCAGGTAGGGTGGTGGAACTGTTAGCAAGCTGGAGAGGGATCCTTGGAACACCACAGATCGTGGCCGTGTGGAAGATGATCCCCATTTGTATTTTTTGGTGCATTTGGAGTGAAAGAAATGAGAGGCTTTTTGAGGATCATGAGCGCTCCAAGGAAGAGTTTAGGAGTTTTTTTTGGAAGTTTTTGTGGGCCATTGCTCTAGATTGGAATGGCCTCAGCTTCCATGATTTCCTTGTAACTGTTGCTAGTACTTAAATAGGTGTATTCACATGTATACTTCCAGTGTACCTGGGCTATGCCTATTTTCTATATCAATGAAATAATTTATTACTTATCAAAAAAAAAAAGAAGTGGGGTCCTCTGAAAAGATGTTTACAAATAAATTTTTGAGATTTTTTTAGTTTTTTTTTTTAATTTGTCATGAAAAACTGAGGCAAATGATTAGATAATTTTATTTCTTTTGAAAGATGAGAAATTATTTTGGTGGTGAGTGAAAGTGATGTTTGGGAAATTGGGAGCCAAAGAGTAGGTTTAGCCTGAAAATCTGAGATTTTTTCTGAAATAACTCGTACCCAAACAAGGCTGTCGAATGTTGGGAAGAGTGGAAGTACAAATGATGGGTTCTTCTCAGGCTATCAGTGTTTTCCATATATTAATCTGCAGATCATTTTCATTTTATAAATGTGGTTTTGACAAGTAATTGAGATTTTATTTAGAACTGCAAAAGGTGTGGCCTAAGTACACATGATGTATACCAGAGAAACACTTGTTTAGCAATAGAAAAACATACAAGGAAAGCATGAGAATTCAACCCATTGAAATCTATAACAGATGCCTAAAGGAAGAGCATATTAAAGAAGAGAAGTTCTTGGGCTTCCAATGTCTGCTGCGGGTTCTCAAAATTTGTTATTCCTTTCTCTCCAAATATACCAAACTAGAAACATAGGTACTCTTCCATACTGCTGCAATTTGTGGGCTGCCATATAACCCTCCAGTTTGCAAAGAGATTTACTGTCCTTCTCAGTTCTCACATACCCCAAGCCAACCCAACTCTACAAAAGAAGTCATTTCATAAGGTTCTACCAACCTCGTAATGGAGTAAAAGGTGGTCTACAAATTCCCCACTATTTATGTGCTTACAACACCAATTTGACACAATGGTATTCTACTTCCTTTAGTTATCCATGGTAGGGACCTTCCCTAAGGAGACTGTCCATGCAAAAAAAGCTGCTCTTAAATACACCTTGGTCTGTAAAATACTCTTCCAAGAAAACTAGTTATTGTCCTGAGATATAAGGAGATGATAAAAGGAATGAACAATATGCTTTCTTTTCTTGGCAGGGGTCAAAAGAGTCTGGTCTACAGTTTAAAGACATAATCTTTTTTTTTTTTTTTTATTAGTAAGTTTGAAGACATAATTTAGTAGCGTACAAGGGATTGAAAAATTCTGTGAAAACATCAACTTTCCAGTCATGAGCTTCTTTGAAAAAATTGACATTCCACTGAGGGGAGGGAGCCACTAGAAAAATCTAGTAGATCAGCCACTGAAGTCTCCCACGCCCAATATTTTACATCTTTGGGAAAGTTTCCTTGAGGGTCATTTCTCCACATCAGATGCTATACCAAAACCTAATAAGTGACGACATTCTCTGAGAATCTTCATAACAATAACAAAAAGTATTGGAGACACTTGATCACATGTCTCAAACCCCGAGAGCTACTAAAGAAAACATGCAGGAGTGCCATGCACCAAAGCAGAAAGAACACACTTAAGGGATACAATGGCCTACCCAATATCTCCATTTATCCTTGATGCCTCAACTCCCTAGCAAGTAATGTAGAAGCTCCAAGTTAGCATGAGCATAGGCCTTCTCAATATCTAACATGCAAAATACCCTTGGTCCAACTAAGTATGTCTACTATCCAGGCATTCATTAACAACAAGCGCCAAGTTTAATATTTGTCTTATTTTAACAAATGCATTATGTGATTTTGGTAAAAATCTTCTCAATCACCCTACTCAATCGATTAGCAAGGTCTTTGGCAATTATGCTGTACACCCCATTCACAGGAATATTAGGCCGTTA
The DNA here is from genome assembly GCA_029856935.1 of Cyclocarya paliurus. Taxonomy (NCBI): domain Eukaryota; kingdom Viridiplantae; phylum Streptophyta; class Magnoliopsida; order Fagales; family Juglandaceae; genus Cyclocarya; species Cyclocarya paliurus. The sequence goes on along the minus strand of CM056958.1, from coordinate 2,780,927 downwards.
GTCTTTTACATCCACTACTACAACTTTTTTAAGGAATGAGGGTAATGAGTTTGACATTAAGTCTTCCAAACTGAATATTGATATAAAAAATCCTGGAATACCCTTATGATGTCATCTCAATCATGTCTCAACAAACTTGAAAGAAAGCCATAGTAAATCCATCTGAGTCCCCACATTTTGCCACTGATCATGCTTCTTTTTATATCCCTTTCTTCCGTTTGGTGGTAAAATCGAATGTGGTCTGTAATCATGATGCAGCTTTTTCTCGTCACACGTGGTTATTTTCTTTTATTCATTAAAGGAATAGATTATTTTAGTTGTGAACATCCTGTTCTAGTCTATGATCTGTAATTAGGGTTTTGCTAAAATTGATGCCCTTTATGATCACTTATAAATCAGGTAACCAAATTATTAATGAGTCTCATATGTTCATTGGTTCATTTGTCTCTGGGTTTCATTTTGAATATGTTTTTCAGCTATGGTATGTGGTTTCCAAGACATTGGCTGAAGAAGCTGCCTGGAAGTTTGCAAAAGAGAACGATCTTGACATGGTTGCAATCAACCTATCAATGGTGATTGGTCCTCTCTTACAGCCAACCCTAAATACTAGTGCAGCCGCAGTTTCCAACTTAGTAAATGGTATTTTCTTAACTAAAGTTTAATATAAATCTTTGTTTTTGATTTATTTCAACTAGTAGATCTTGTCGAATGGTAATGAGAGCTATATTTGATAACTCATTCAAGGAAGGTTGAACAGCATAACTCATCCTTGTTATTGAAATGGGATGTTAACCAAGCCGCATGATAGTCTACTGGGGTCCGCTTGACTGGCAAGTGTGCTCCATGCCACAGACAAACTAAGAACACTTCAAGGGGCAGTGGCAAGTTTTCTTTGGCAGTGGAGGGTGGAGGCTGGGGTTTGGAAGAGCTTTTTGGGCTACCATTTCTAGAAAGTTACCATGTCCCTTCTGCCCCCCAAACGTCAGTTTTTTAGATATTCGGGGGTGTCGGGATTTGAAACCCTTAATTGAACTGGTATCTAGTTGAGGAGCAGCTCCAGTGTCTAGGCTTTATTACCTACTAGTGCGATATAGCACTTAGTTGGGTAGCTGTGTACAGGATTTGTCCTTGTACCTGGAAGGATAAAAACAAAAAAACAAAATCAGTCAGTTTAATACGAACCTAATATGTCCTCTTCATCCTTTGCACAATACTTTTGTGAACATGTGTGCGTGTGGATGTGGATGTGTCTTGTATGAGGTACTTTGTCCTGTAATAATGGTATTACCCCTACTTGTTTAAGGTAGCTTTTGTAATGTGATACACTTAAAATTCCCATTGCCAGAACTATACTTCTTTTCTTCTTTATTTAATCTCTTTTCTTCTGATGCAGGAGCACAGGTATTTCCCAATCTAACATTTGGATGGATTAATGTCAAAGATGTTGCTAATGCCCATGTTCAAGCATATGAAATTCCTTCCGCCAGTGGAAGATATTGTTTAGTTGAGAGAGTTGCTCACTATTCTGAAGTTGTGAGGATTTTACGTGAGCTTTATCCCTCTTTACAACTTCCAGAGAAGTAAGTGTTAATTTCCCTCTATTTTCAAGGTATAATGTTCGAGTGATACTTGCCACTAGCAGAAATTGCTCCAATTGCACATTCCTTTTTATATGACATGGTTCCTTGATTTCACGTATGGGATATTAATTATTCAGGCATTTTATCTCGTTGGGCCAAAAAATTATGTTGTTAGATCCTATCAAGGTAGACTAATTAGGTCTAGTAGGGCCTAATTTTGGAATTCTCTCTCTTTCCCTCTCCTCTCCTCTCTTTCTCGACATTTTTATCAATATCTATTACCTCTGTCACCTTATTTGTTTCATTCATTCATTGTCTGTTTTTGGATATCGTATGAGACCTTAATGGCTCTTGTTTCCAGCACCCACACACCCCCCCCCCCCCCCACCCCACAACCAAAAAACCCCACATTAGAGGTCCTCATCATTGTTTCTTGTAACTCCTTCTACATAGACCTTTCCACCTCATTTTTGTTTCCAAAACCCTTGACAGGTGTGCAGATGATAAGCCATTTGTGCCAACATATCAGGTGTCGAAAGAGAAGGCAAAAAGCTTGGGTATTGAATTCATTCCTCTTGATGTGAGTCTCAAGGAAACCGTTGACAGCTTGAAGGAAAAAAACTTCGTCAATTTTTAAGTATTGGTAGCACCCGTGCAGATCGTTCTAATCAATAAAACTGCTGGTGATACGTGTTACCTACGTCCTTGTTTTTGATTGGCGTTCGAGGTATAGTTATAAGATCTAGATATACTTAGTTATGCTCTGGTTGGAGGAGTAACTTGTCTCCCAAACTACAAGTAGGGTGATGTCACTTTGATGCGAATTCGATAATCATTATGCAGCACTGTGATTTGTGGTTGTTGAGTAGAACTTTGTACTACATTATCATGACCGGTTGGTGAATGGAATATCAGTGATAATTTGCCTCATTTGGTTATACAGATAAAATGAAATAAAAATTAAATAAATTATTGATATAATATAATTTTTTAATATAATTTTTTATTTTCAATTTAAAAAAGTTGAATTATTTACTGTATTTTGTATGAGAGTTTAGGAAAGTTATAATGATTAGATGAGATAAGGTGAAATGATTGTGAAAACAAACCAGACCTATGTGCGGTTTGGATAGTGAGTTGAGATGAAATGAGTTGAGAATCAGATGAAAGTTTAAAATTGAATAAAATATTGTTAAAATATTATTTTTTAATATCATTATTATTTTAAGATTTAAAAAAATTAAATTATTTATTATATTTTGTGTAAAAATTTTAAAAAATTATATATTTTTATTATCCAAACGGGATAAGGCGAAGAGTCCACATGAGCATTTAATGAGGCATCTATCTTCCAAACAGTTGTCAAGTTGCAATTATATTTTCTTTGACTATATTTTCATTCAAATCAAATATAGTCAAAGAAAGATTAATGAGCCATATATCATTTGTGTTTGATGAATTTGACATGTAACCAAAACATTTGAAAATTGGGTTACAGTTTCGTGGTGATTCTATGATTGATCTTTAGAACAAGAAATCAAAAATATCAATCTTGTTTAGATCTCAAAATCTAAAAAAGGAGGGTTATGGGCACCAAAAGTAGGAGCTAGTAAATTATTTACCTTAATCCTATTTATTAAAAGATTTTATAGAATTTATTAAAAGTTCAGATTGAGTTTTTATTTTTTAAAAAAAATCTTCTGTGCATATTATTATTATATTTTTTTAGAAGAACATGTGAGTTTAGTGTGTCATCTCTTATGAAGTGTTTTTCAGTTGAGTAGTACTAGGTATAGTCTTTGGGTGTGTAAGTTCATCTCACTCTCTTTAAAAGAAAAGTGGAGTTTACAATTAAAAAATAATTTTCCATGTCAGTCTCAGATTTATTATTTTTTTTCAAAATTAGTGCACAAGGCTTGCACACTCTAAGACTGTAAATATCATTTCCCTTTTCAATTTTGCTTAATTTCTGTACTACCAAGTTATAGTTATACGAGGAGTTCATTCTAATTTTGTCTCTAAGCTTTCTGCTGTCTTATAGCATTGTAATTCATTTGTAAGATATTTTACCATGTTGTCGATAATGTTCGTAAGTCGTGTAGCTGCAGTTGCATACACTCCTGGAAGACCTCCAACTCCTGATGTAGTCATTGATGAGACTTGGTTTTCAAATCCCGAATCTTGTAAGGAAAAGATGGCAATGCATGTAAATCATTGGCCATTATATTGCTATCATTCCAAATATACACTGAACTATTCTTTGTTTTAATTGTTTGGGTGACTGTATCAAGTTAAAAATTTCGTAAATTTTCTACTTTGAGATGTCCGGAAAAGCAAACAACTTTCTATATCATGATGGACTATAAATTAAGAGAAATGATATCTTCTTAAAAAGTTGGTTTCTAGTTGCTATGGATGGGAAAAAATTCAAGGTTCATTTTCTGTGTCAGATTATGTACTTGTTTGTGGAGGTGAGATATGCATTCAATAAGCATCAACATCCAATATGCCTCGTTTGTTTTTATAAGTCCTCTCAACTCATCTCATCTAATCATTACAATTTTTTCAAATTCACACATAAAATAAAATAAATAATTCAATTTTTTCAAATCTCAAAATAAAAATAATATTAAAAAAATATATTCTAATAATATTTTATTCAATTTTTAACGTTAATCTCAACTCATCTCATCTACGAAAACAAATGAGGCACTTGTCAGGCTATTAGTGCTTGTCATATTGAGTCGAAAAAATCTATACATCATCCTAACTTTCACCATCCTCCTATCATCTTATAATGTGACATTAGATGATTGAAGATTATTTATTATATTTCACTTGTGAACTTATCATCTAATGCCACATCATGAAATGATGAGAGGATAATAGAAATTGGAATGACGAGTAACATTACTCTATTGAGTCTATATATTCTCTAGAACTGATCTTTTTCTTTATAGTTTTGTAAGAAACCCCAGAATTCTGGTTTACGAAAGCAAATATTATTGAAATAATTTTGCTTGTATGGATATATTTCGTTTCTAGCAAGCATTGAGATATGCTTCATTACTCCTGCTTTCCTGAGGAATTGGATAATTTGGCCCCTTTAATGGACCTTGGGGTTTATGACTGGTGATATGTTAATCAAGAGATTCTGCATCCATCATCATGATGCAGGTTTAACTCGCCATATGTGTTTATAAATTCCTTTTGTCCATGAAAGCAATAGATTCTTTTAATGATGAACATTCTGCACTAATCTAAATTCTAATGCATGAATGCTCTGCCACTTGAGTTTTGTTCTCCTTGATGCCCTTTATGATCACGTACAATTCAGGGAACCAAATAATGACTATCATATATTCATTGGCTCTTTGATGAATCTGGCTGTTATTTTGAATTTTTTCCAGCAATGGTATGCGCTTTCCAAGACATTGGCCGAAGAAACTGCCTGGAACAAATATCTTTTCTCCTAAATAAATACTAGTGCTACTGAAATTTCAAACTTAATAAATGGTATCTGCTTTGCTAGGCTTTATATATATACCCGAGTTTCTGATTTCTTTCAACCTGTAGATCTTTGACCATAAACCTTTAGGGAAGGGAAGTTTTGAATGTAATGACATGAGAGCTATAATTTACAACTTGTTTTAAGGAAGGGTGAGCAGCTCTAGTTTCTAGGACTTACTCTGCACTAGTATGGGACAACACTTGGGGCAGTATGAATGCAAGAAATATTGGTAGCACTCTGCAGATATTTCTAATATATGAATGCTGGTGATGTGTTATTGGTTCTCTTGGAATGCTAATTGAAAAATAGCGCTCTCTTTCATTCCTTGATTTACATATGGTATGTTTAACTCAATTGTAATCATGTTGGATCTTATAATATAAGTATATTTGAATAATTTAGGCAACCCAGTCATGGGACGGGACGTTCCATTTTGGTTCTTTGTCTGATGGTTTTATATTTCAAATGTCGAGCACTGAAACAACTTGTTATTCAAGCACAGTACTGTTATCTCAGGATTAGTGACAGAATGGCCAATTAAAAACTTCACGCAAGACAGACCACCATTAATAAAATATGCACAAACACATTAAGGCTGGCAAGGAGAAACTTGAGCTTCGAATGGGTACATGTTTATACTCCCACTTAACAACAGAATGAATACAGTTTGAAGTTGGCAATACTTCAGATGGTAGAAACAAATTCCACATCCTCAAAAATGAAGCAAAACAGCTTATAAAATCAATTATTAAAAGATCTAATAACAAAAGAAGAGGACCATTCTGCCAAAGAAATGTCCTGACAATGGTTATTAAGATCTGACATCATTCGAAAACCTACCTTACCCCCGAATTAAGGTGCTGAGTCTAATGGAATACAGAAGAATTTATGAGCACGGCTTAGCCAGGCCTAGCAAGGAAAACAAACTCAGCAAGTGATTTGCCAAAGATGCAAGCTTCACTATTCTGAACGGGACTTGACAATGAAATTCTGACGGCTGATGGGATTCATCACAACAGGAGGCCCTGCAGTACGAGGCCAAGCCTGGAATTTCTTATCTGTTTCTTCCTGCCATTCCTTGTTTGAAACAGTTTTGGGGGTGGTACCTGCTCACCAAATTAATAGTTCTGTCAAACTGCAAAACGATTGATAACTATAAACTAACTAACCAAGAAAGTTGTCACTGGAACGGACCACCAAATATCTTCTTGTCAGCAAGAAAATAGTCACAAGTATACGCAACTGCAAAAGATCCCAGAATACCTCCTACAATGTACTTCGTTGCCATGTTAGAGCTGAAAGAGTTGAGAATAAAAAATAGTCACTTTATGTAAAAGGAAGACAGTGCCAAAATGCAAATAACGGCAGCCTATTTCAATCCCATGCATCAAAAAGTGAGTACAAATGCAATATTAAAAATTCTAAAATGACAACATAACAAGACGTCACACAATGAACATTGAGATTAATGTGTAAAAGATAGAGAAAATGCTGGTGCAAATTTTTGGTCTTTTCCTTTATTCAATCTCTTTTTCGTATCATAATTCATAACCCATTTTAACGAGATATAAATGGGTGTGTTGTATTTACTGTACTTAAACTACAACTAGAAATACGCTTCAGGGTCAATTCTACTATAGAGTATAGAAAAATAGATTGAACGGCCAAAACATAACCACGAAATATTATAGGAGTATATTTATCAAGTGTAAGGAGATAGGAGAAAAGGCCAGCTTAAAGAGACATGTCAAGGTAGTGGAATAAGTTGTTGTCTTTACCCAAAAACATATGTTCCAGAGCAAAAGAATGAATATAATCATGGTTATGAGAAGAGTCAATGGGATTTGGGTAACTGAGATACAAATTAGCTGATTCAATACTCTGTATAAGTAAGTCTCTATCACCATCCATGGTCAATAGTACTTCTGAAAAGGTCACTGATATGAAACACTTTAGTTCGGCTTTACCAAAGAAAGGAAAAACATCTCAAGCTGCTTCAAATTTATTTACATACACAACAAGCTGAAAATTTTATACAGATCAGAAATCTCGATCATGTGGGCCAGTAGGAAAGGATTGAGCTCCGGAAAATCTAGGAAAAGGAATTTAGTTTTGAATGGCAATGTAGAGATCATAAACTACAAGGTACATGGTACATACATGAACCAAGACTCAAGAAAAGTGCAGAGGATAAGATTTGTAGCAAATTGATTATGTTGACGTGGTGGAAGGTATTTACATTACAAAGTAGATGAGCAAATGTAGCAAATTAATTATATCAACGTGGTGCATCAATCATGTCCCAAGTAAAGCCGTCTTATCTCAACATTACCCACTCAGCTGACCTATTTGAAATAGCAGTACATTCTTCTTCTTTCACGATAATTAAATGCTTGTTCTATACTTTATTTCTCCGTCTTTACAACAAGACGAGGTAAGATTAAAACCTAAAATCTATTCACTTTTTTCTTTTCTACTTTCAACAACTTTCAATCTTTTAATAATGAATCGTATATGTCATTAATTCGGGCACCTTAGTATCCCCTAGTGGCTCAAGTGGTAAAGGCCTTAGTCTTAGTGGTATGCTCCCTTCAAGATCTAAGGTTTGAATCCTCTTGGTGCAAACAATCTGTAGGGGCCATAAGATTGGGAGATTTTTCCCTTGAATTACCTGAGGTGCACTTGCGGGAAACTCATTGTCAAGGGCTTGTGCACTCGCAGGATTAGTCGATAGGCTATTCTCAGACACCCGGTGCCAATCAAAACAAATAATTTGGGCACCTTAGTCTCCATAACATCATAATCATGGGTACAAACTATATTACCAGTTTTATCTTTACCTCCTTCTAAAATAGGTTTCTGTAGAATATGTAAGCACTTTACTCAAAAGTAATTACCGAAAAGTTCACAATGTAGAAGTATCTCAACCGGTCTTCATAAATTTCCCAGCCAGTGAAAATTCTTTTCCACATGACAGACTATGCTCCAATTATATCAGCATAAATCAAGATATAATGACTTCCATCTCAAGAAGATCCTCGGCACAGAAGAAGAACGCCCAGAGGCAAAAAAAAACTTCTGTTTTTATTGTGGCGACCGACATTTATATCAGTCACAAACCAAATTAACCCCCCCCCCCCAACAAAAAAAAAAAAAAGGAAAAAAAAATCACTTTTGCTATTCAATCAGACCTGCAGAAAATGAAAGGAAAAAATGATGGCCAACCACCATTTTTAACCAATATGATAAGTGTCCCTTTTTTTAGTCTACAAAATATGAAAAAATGAATCTGGCTCCTATGGGTAATTTCCCAGGCCCCAAATAGATCATTCTTTTCCCAAATAAATCACAATACAAACAAAAAATCGAACAAACTCATTTCAAGTACGCAATAAACACTTAAAATTAATTAAAGTAACTGAAGAAACCAATATTAATTAAAGTAACTGAAGAAACCAATAGCAGGCTATAAAATTAATGAATCCAAGGAACACACAAGCACAAATCGAACCCCAGAAAAGAAAAAAAAATCGACCAGCATATATATTTAGAGAGACAAGACAAGAAAGAATATATAAATGCAAAGAGAGACAGAGGATCGGCAGTTCGAAACCCCTAAATGAAAACGAACTCACTGTGAGAATCTTCGATCTGAAACTGCAATGGAAATAGTAAAAGATGCGGTTGAACGTTGTGGCTCCGGTTTAGGAAGAAAGTCGAATTTATAGGCTGACAATACAAACGATTTAAACAATCAGATCCGGCCACGTGGAACATCATGGTTGGTTTAGGTTTTTTCTTTTTTTTTGAGGGGGCTACCAGAGATAGCTTCCTACCTGGACGTGATTATAGTAGCACCTAACCCACTAGGGAGCCAGACAAGAGGGACTTAGTCGGCGAGAACTACAAGCGCTTCCAAGTAAGACTTGAGCCATAGCTAGATCCCAGTCCCACAAGAGCATTGATGTCTATGAACCAATAGATTACCAATAATCTTGAGCATTTATCGTTGTGAGATTCGATCCCAAGATCTAGTATCCACTATCAAACTCATGGACTATTGAACCATCACCCTTAGTGGTTGGTTGGTAGTCGTAACTAGATGGGCTTCTTTTTTTTTCTTTTTTTTTTCTTTTTGTTTAAGTAGGAAGGGCAATCTAAACAACATTAAACACGGATATACTGACCTTACAAATACATAAATAAATATTGCTAATAGCATACAAACTAAATTATCCAAAAAACACAACATAACATGTAATACTAGTGCAACCGTGAATGACAAAATCAAGAATGAGAAATATTCTGAGTAATGTCAGAAACAAGTTCAAATGTAATGTAAGTTTTTTGTAAAAAAATGACCTATTAAAAAAAAGTTAGTTGTTCACACTTCTCATGATAGGATCCGCTTTTTTATAAAAAATCTGTGTAAGACTTGTACATTTGAAGCTAGTAAATATCATTATTGATCATCTTGATATGTTAGGGCTAGATTCACATAGTTATGTTGCAAATGATGCCCTTTTCTTTCAAGTACATTCTACTATGCTCCAAAGCTCAATAATGTTGCTTGGGAGGATGTGCAGTTTTGCTTAAAGTTGGTATCTTGAACCCAAACTAGCTTTCTTCTTTTAATTGTCTTCACATATCTCATACATAATCAGTTTTAGGATGAAAATATTTGATATTTCAATGGCGGCTACATTTTGAAAGTTTCAAGCTTTGGCCTGTCCAATTGTACTGGTTTTCTTAGATTAGCACCATTTGCTCCACAAGACACAAAGAAACTTCCTGCAAATTAACCACAGGCTATTTGATAACTATTTAAATATGAAGTGCTACACTTGATATGGTTAGACAAGAAGAATTGCCCATAGCTGAATCACAGTTACTGAGAGTCTCATACTAGACTCACTCTCAGAGTTCTACTCTCTATTGAAAGTGGAGGGGCAATGCAAAGGGAACACAGCTTTGCTATTTTGCCTCATCAATGACGATGAGTTCCCAATATCTCGAAAAGGCAATCGTTTCTGAGCCACAAATCCGCTGCTGGATGTGTGTGTTTTTGTTCTTCTATCCCTTGAGACCTCCTTATTGCCATTATCATCAGTACAATGATTCTCTTTCAAGCGACAAACCAGTACTCGCTTCTCCGTCTCGTTTTGTGCATCCTGGGCAATTATGGGTTCGCTAACTACTGAGTTTTGCTCCTTCCTCATCCGTTCAAGCTCTCTGCGGATCTCGGACATCTGCAATTGTAGCTCATTTGCCTTGCTTTCAGATGACATAGCCTTGTGTCTCCATTCTTCAACCTATTGATGAGAAACATGATATCTTATTACCTAAGATAACGTTTGATAAGATATTTAAGAAGCATGAAATATGCAAGTTTCAGGCCTTGTAAAAATCATGAAAAAGCATATCATTCTCCATAATTCTTGCTGATTACTCCTTTTCTTTACAATCAATTCCTCTAACCTGGTCTTATTTTTCTCTAACATGCCTTTATGTAGTTGTCAACCAGGATGAGGAAGGATAAGATTTAGAAGGATAAAGAACTAAATCCCAATGAAGGAACAACCAGACAAGTGCATTAATGATGTTTTTAAGCGATGTTCCCCAAAGAACCAAATTAACCGAAAATAGCTTGAAAGAGCCTTTTGCATGAGAACTCTCAATCTAGTCACAACTCACAAGAAAATCACAGTATAGATATTGAGATAAAACATAAGAAAGATGGCTATGGTTTGGTGTAGGGAAAATCTTACAGTAGAGCGTAGAGTTTGTATTTGATCATCAGAATTGAGGGCTCGATTTTCCCAAAAGTCTCGGGAGGCCTGCAGTTCTTCCATGTCCTTCCTCACCTGTCCTAGCATCTCCTGCATCTGGGACCATTGCTCTGTCTCAACTCGAACTTGCTCTACAATTCTTCGTACTATAGCCTTGCAACGTCCAGAGCACAAGTTATCTTCTGGGGACTTTGTCTTCTGTAGAGAAATACATCCCAATCAGTTCAGTCATGAAATTTGAAAAAATAAAATAAAGATCGACATGCATGGAGGATTTTAAGGTCCAAAGCAAATTACAAGAAATTCACCTAATGTACAAAATTAGTTTTATATCAACCTAATTGCCTCAAAGAAGTGCATAATGGTTGGAAATCGGAAAATTCTAGTAAGGATGATCTGGGGAAGTTTAAACTATGTAGTACAAGCCAGTAAGAAATCCAAATGTCGACAAGTTATTGAAAATATTCAAAACATATATAAACCATCAAAAGATAAACGATATCAGTCAAACGATGTGTTTTGCCAAACAGAGAGTAAGTTTGTGCCTGCTCAGGTTGTCTTGCTGATGTAGAAGATGAGTTAGGAAACTCAATTCTCATGGAAGAGGAGGCGGAACTGGCAACAGAGCTGTTTGGTGTAGAAAGCATTGATCTATACTCCTCTTCCATCCTGTCCAACAAAATGCCCTTTGACAACGCCTCCATTTTCCTTCTCAGGATCTCAACCTGCAGAGTCTTTCCAAACAAGAATACCCACTTACTGATGTGGATTACAAATGTTGAAAAAGTTGAGCAAAAAACAGGTTACAATGTCAATGATTTTGGGTGTTAAGAATCAATCTTCCACTCAAGTTGAGTCTTAGCTTGTGCTAGCTTTTATTCCTTGAATTATATCAATCATCCAAAAGGAGGATATATCAATTGAAAATGAAAAAGCTTTGCATAGTTGCTCAGAATTGACCTTAAATATTCCATTACATGGGCCTCGAGAAGACAAAAAATTCCACTTTGTCTGATAAAGCTATAAGGCTTAGTTAAGGATAACTTTTCACTTTCAGAAACCATAATAGCATTAATCATGATCATTCAAAATTATGAGATGACTACTTTTTTTTTCTTTTGGGGCAGTCAAAGGACTTAAAATAATTGAATGGCAGTCTTATGCCATCAAAATATTTGTAAAATACAGATAAGAATAAATACAGATCATTCTTACATTGCCTTTTCCACTTGAAACCAAGAGCTCATTGACTTCACAACTTGTTTCCATTGACAAGCTTGCTTCTGCCATCTCCCGAATCTCCTTCACGCATATCTCACCCGATGTTGCTCCAAACTTCTCTAGCCGTCTCCGAAGAAGAGACGCCTGTTTATCAAAATTAATGAAGTTCCTAACTTCAAAATCCTTGAATCCTGAGCTCCTCTGCAACTTCTCTAGTTTCTCTACCAATTCTTGGATCTCTTCCTCCAATCCCATGCTCAAATTATTTTCTTCAGAAATCTTCTTTCTCCCCTACGAAACAGAAACCAATCACCAACCCCAAGTTATCAGATGAAATTCGTATCAAAACTACAACCTTTGTTGGTTGTTGAAACACCTGTAGAAAAATAAAAGAAAAGACCGAGCCTTCAGCTAATCTGCCAAAGTAGGAGACAAGTGGGGGAAGAAAGAAGGGACCATCATCAAATTGCCTGTCCTGTCCTGTCCTATATACTTTTATCAAGCAAATTCAAAAGGTGACAAAATGTACAAAGTTCCAACTACAAGACAAGCAACAAACTGAGGTAACAACTATGCGAACAGAAACATACCTGTTATAGCTATTTTCAAACCAAACAGGTTACTAGCTATTAAGCTTAGGGATGGTGCTATCCCCCACCAGATTTTGTCGCTTACTAGCTTTCATGGAAATGATCGATACACATTCAACTAAGAGGAAAAATTACCCTTATTATATTTGAACGCCCCCACTACATTTCAAACTGCCATCTATCCTTTGGGCCACTTTCACCACTATTAATGTGACACGTGGATATGGATTGACCATTAATGTCCTTCATATCACTCCGTCGTGTCTGCGTGTGTGGAAACTTTCTCTTTGCTCAAACAGAATCATTAACTCAATCAGCAACCAAAAGCTGTAAACATGACTATCATAAGTCCATACATCTCCTCCGTTCTTACAGCCTTATAAAAGAGCATCTCTGCTTAATTGCCTTGAAACTGACAGACTTAAGTAAAAAGAAAGGAAGGAAATAGAGAAAAGTAAACAATATTTTACCTAGTTGTTTACTGACATTATTCCTCTCTTCCCTGTAGAGCTCGAATTCTCTAGCTCCAAACTTAACAATTCAAAAATTTATGAATCATTTTTTTATCTTTCCTTTTATTTTCCTACATTTTCTCGGCAGCCAAACTGACAACCTATACCCATATAAAATAATATGAAAAACAATACAAACAGAGAAAAGAGAAAAAAGGAGAGTGACTAACAGAAACCAGAGTCTGAACAGCCGATCTCAGAGTCCTCTCCATCTTCACTCGGCTTCTTTCCAACTTCTTGACTGCAATCTCCTTTTCCATCCTCAGCAAGTTACACTCAGCCCTTAACATCTCTGCTTGGAACCTCCACTTCTCCTCTGCCACACTACCACCACTCTCACTACTACTCTCCTCAACTCTCACTCTCCTCGTCTTACTTTCCCCACCACCACCGTACTCCAACAACACTAATGGAACCCCAGTTCTCGAAAACACACGTTCTTGGTCGAACAGCGCCTCCAGCTTTCCCTTACGGTCACGCCGGGACTCAGTGTCGGCGGGCTTTGAAGCCACGCTCTTGGGAGCTCTCCGTCGAGGCCGGCGTGGCAAGTGGAGGATTCTTGGGTTGGTGGGGGTGGTGGGTACTGCCATTTTGCTCTCCTTGTTGCTGTTATCGTTGACATCGTTCTCTACGTATGATACCAACTCTGTTTAGCTTTTGGGTTCGAAAATATGAGATTTTGTGGTGGTTTTGGGTTTAGGATGAGAGTGAAAACGAGAGTTTGGACTTTGCCACGCCAAGTTACCAACTTTTTCCTTTCGGGATTTTGAAAAGAGAGGTCTAGTGGGTGGTTTTCTCGTGAGGTCTGGAAAACACGATGAGAGAGAGAGAGAGAGAGCTGGAGGACGATAGGCGTGCAACCTCGTTAAAATGAAATAACAGGGATTTCAAATGAAAGCTGCGTTCTTTTTGCTTAGTAAATAGTAGTAATTTAACCTCCTACCTTCGACCATCTATCTATCTACTGCATGGGAATTTGAAAAAGATTTGTATAATAGTTGTTGTTTGTTTCTGTTTTGTGACCAGTTTACCCCTTTCATTTGTTTCCTTTCTTTAATTTCAAAAGGAAAAAATAAAAATAAGTCTGTTGATTTGGTTTCCGTTTGGATCCCGGGATTCTTGAATTTTCATGCAAAATGATATGAGAGATGAGGAACTAGTCATTTTTTAAGATTTTGATTTACTATCTAAAAGTCTGAGTTTGCTGTGATCGATCATATGAAATATGTAATCACCAAAACCAGCATGTGATAAATGAGAATGCTAAAAACTTAAATAAATATTTATCTCATGTTTTTTTTATTTCACGAAATATTGAAATAAATCATTTTACATCATAAAACAGTGATAGGGCAAAGCTTGAATAAAAATTTTCTATAGTTCTCTTATCCAAAAGCTTTTTATAATTGGCAGAGAAATAAATATAGCATGTGAACCTCACTGTATTTAATATTAAAATCTACATTATGTAACATTTAATGCAGTAAATCCATAAAATCAAACAATCTCATTTCATCTCATATAATTATTATAATTTTTTTAAACTCCTATATAAAATATAATAAATAATTTATTTTTTTAAATTTTAAAATAAAAAATATTAAAAATAATATTATAATAATATTTTATTCAACTTCCAACAAAATATCTAATCTTTTCTAAAATACATAACCAAACGAAAGATAATTGTACTAAGAAATTTGGGGACTACTCAGTTTTGTTATCTAACCGACCAACATGATGACTTTCATGACCCATTTCCCACCATTTGGCAAATTCAAAAAGCTCACTCTATTTATATTTTGTACAAGAGAGGCGAATCTAAACGTACACACAGAACTAAAAAATCATTGTTAATTTTTATGTAGTACTGAGCAATGAAATTCGATTGCCAACAATGAATCTTTTAATAAGTTTATTAAGTTATGGTTCTCTTTTCGAGCTCTATCGTATTTTTTTTTTTTTTTAAAGCTCGAGCTAGACAAAAAGAGTACTGATCATCTTTTTTTTTTTTTGATAAAGAGTACTGATCATCTTGGTACTATGATCATTGCAAGAGAAAATTAAACCTCGACCCAATGATGTTTGGAATCTTTTTTTATTGCTATTTAGGGTTGGTCTGGATGTTGAAGTGAGTTGAGTTGAGTTGAGTTTAGATGATAAAATATTGTTAGAATATTATTTTTTAATACTAAAGTTGTTTTGAGATTTGAAAAAGTTAAATTGTTTATTATATTTTGTATTGAGATTTGAAAAAAGTGTAATGATGAGTTGAGATGAGTTGGGGATCCAAACGCACCCTTATTGTTTGAGAAGTATGGTACTAAATATTGAAGTTCAATCCTAATATATTCTCTTTTTGAGAAGTGATATATTCGAACCATTAATTAACAATAAAAAAGGAGTTCAACTTTGCAATAAGATCAATAATACTCAATAACATATCGTAAGAGTACTCAATTTCATAAAAAGAAAGTTCAGTATAAAAAATAATGTTATATATCACACTTTTATCTTATTTTCATCTAATTATGTAAGATGTAATATATTTATTATTAATAAATAATAAAAAATTATCTAATATAAAAATTATTTAATAATAATAAATATGTAACGTTTTATATAATAAAATAATAATATACTGTATTGAATTTTACATGTTAAAAATAATTCTCATTAATAATATTTCAGCCATGCATGCCAACACCTAATGAGACTTTAAACTGACAGTGGGGTGGAGGGGGGAATTAGAATCGATGGGATAGCTTTTAATTGCTTTAAAGAGAGTCAGTCAGTCACAAAGAACAAGGTGGGGGGAGTGTCACTGTCTAATATATTGGTTGGCAACTTGGCAGCAATAAATTATAAATAAATAAATAAATAAAAAATGGTCCGTGCCGTTGAAGTTATTGCTGATGAGGCTTGTTTTTATTTAATTAAATGAAAAACAACTTTGCATGCTTAATTTGGCTCCTCATTTATTTACTTTTACATGCAAAGCATGCAGGTGATGCTGACAACCTGCTGATCACATGCCTGCTCGTTGAGTTCATCATCTAATATTTCTCTGATCTCAACTCAATATTAAACTTTGATTCTCTCGATCTTCACGTACCCTTTTGTGAAGCTTTATTGTTGGAATCCTCTTGCATGCTGCACCATGTTTAAAGAGTCCTGACCTGGATGTAATTAATGAAAGTTGTAGCAGGAGGACTTATTATACTTTTGTCTGTTTGATTTCATTCTATGAACATATTATTAATTTGGAGATTTCATTCTCTATGAACAGATTATTAATTAATCTGAGAAGTGACTTTTGTTGGGGATAAATGTAACAGGCCCAATCCATCATAAAGCATCGTTGAAAGCGAGTGAAAAACGCATAGAGTGAGATGACATAAAATTGTATATCTCACCAACCACTCAAGATACCTAAATAAAGGGAGCTTTGGGAAACAAAGAAAGGGGATCATCATCATTTTCAACTTCATGACAAGAGCTCAGAGAGATTATCTTCTCCTAGCCAAAATGGATCATAGACCCCCATGGGCTAAGGGTGTGCATCCGGACCGGATTTTTTTTCGGTCCGGTTAAAAATCCAGAAATCCGGATGATCCAGGCGGATAACCGTCCGGATTGGATCCGGGTGGATACAAAATTATATATATCCGCCGGATAGGTTACGGATCAGGTATTTAACCGGTTATATCCGTAACCGGCTTTAGCAAAAAGTATAAGCAAATAAAATTTTCCTTCGGCGCCTCACTTCTCGATTTCCCCTCTCTCTCGCTCTCTCTCTCTCTCCCCGACGAAACCCTCACCGACGAAACCTAAGCATCCTTCATCAAATCCATCGCCGCCGTTGACAAGAAGTGGTCGTCGTCCATTAACGTCAGTTTCTTCTCTCTACTCGGTAGCTTCCTCTCTCTCTCTCTCTCTCTCTCTCTCTCTAAGTTTGTAGATCTAAATTTGTGTTTGTAGATCTGAGATTCTGTGTTTGTAGATCTGAGATTCTGTGTTCTCTCGTAAGGTATATTTCTCAAGCCCTTCTCTACTCTGTAAGATTCTGTACGATATGGCCATCTCTCTTTCTCAACTCTGTCAGTTTCTGTAAATGATGGGTTTAGGGATTTTTTTTATGACTGTTGGGTTTTTTTTGTAAACGATGGGTGTTTTGGATTTTTGTGTTTGGGTTTTAGGGTTTTATTGTTTTTGGGTGTTTTAGGGTTTGCTTGTAAACGATGGGACTGAGTTATGAAAGAGAGAATAAGAGGGGTTTTTTTTTCTTATGTATGATGTGAGTGGTTGTTTCAGATGGGGAGGGTTTGTTTCTGATTTTGGGGAATTAACCAAGGTTTTTGCATATTATTTTAGATAGCAAGGTGGGTTTGTTTCTGGTTTTGGGGAATTAACCAATGTTTTACATC
Organism: Cyclocarya paliurus; assembly: GCA_029856935.1. Classification (NCBI taxonomy): domain Eukaryota; kingdom Viridiplantae; phylum Streptophyta; class Magnoliopsida; order Fagales; family Juglandaceae; genus Cyclocarya; species Cyclocarya paliurus. Next base: position 2,763,297 of record CM056958.1, on the reverse strand, counting down.
ACTTATTTATCTGTTTTCTAATTTTCAGATTTGTGGATGCCCTGTGCTATGTGCTCGACTGGAAGTGCTTAACATCTCTGGATCGTCTAACTGATGCTTGTGGATCTTACCTTTCAACTATTTTGGAGAGATGCAAGGGTGATGTTCTTTTTTTTCTGTCCTGTTTATTTCAATTTTGGTTTTGGAATCTTGTTAATCATCATCACTAGCTCTGTGCTGCTATTTTGGATTAGTGTGGATCATACTATGTTCTTGGAGTCGAGGCTTTGTAGTGAGTTCAAATAAAATAATCAAAATATCTCGTGTTTCAAATTAACTAAATGGATATGACTAATTTACTTGAAATAAAGTGTTTTGAGAGAAAGTTGGAATAAGCACTTACCTGATTTACAAATTTCTGATCCCAATCTACAGTTTGTGGATATTGCTCAACAAGTGGAGGAGAGAAAAAGAAGGAAGATTTGAAGTTAATATTCCTAATTACATGGGGCTGCTGGTTCAGAAGGAATCAATGGATATTTAAAGGCAAACACCTGTCTACTGAGGATGTGATTAATCAAGCCCTTCCAATGCAGAAGACTTTCAAGACAATATATAAAAGGAGCTCCTAAGAGTTGTATTAACAAAAGTACTCATTGGCAACCTCCACCTTAGGATGTTGTCAAACTTAATGTTGATGGAGCTATGTTCCATGATCAAGGACGTTATCGAGGTGTGGGGCTGATTCTTCGAAATAGCCAAGGAGAACTGAGAAGTACTCATGGCAGCCAGCAAAAAGGAAATTACAGTTAATGATTCCTCTGAAATTGAGCTTATTGCTATCCTTAGAGGATTACAACTAAGTCTTCCTCTTGGTTTACAGGAATGCATTGAAAGTGATTCTCTCCTAATGGTCAAAGAGATCCAAGACTTTGATAGTTCAAGATCAGTGCTAGGAAATATTGTTAAAGACATTAAACAGTTTATGCATAGATTTCCGAGATGCACTATTCATCATGTATACCGACATTGCAATGAAGCTACTTATAAACTTGCTAAATATGCATAGAATGTAGATGGCATCAATGTTTGTGGGATTATGTTCCTATTTGTATTCAACAAGTCATTTGGACTGATAAGTATTTGTAATGTTTTGATGATATTGATGAAAACTTCTTTCCTAGAAAAAAAAAAAAAAAAAGTGTCCTAAGACTCTAGAAATAAAAGTTCGAAAACAAGCTAGATGTGATGCATATTTAGTTTATAATTAAGTGAAATTACATGTTTTATGGTTGTGTTGAAAGATAAAATCACTTCAATTTATCTCAAACCAATCATTTATGAGACTTATTATTTTTTCAACTTCTCATAAAAAATTAAAATCTAACTAAACTCACTTCATACGTACATTCAAACACATATCTCATGAACTTATTTATATTCAAACACATATCAATAGAATTTATAAAATATTACTATTCACATATCAACTCAGATCGTCTATGAACACCTCAGCATCCAAACGCAGTTTAATATCCTATAAAATTTTACGTTTTGATCAACTTGAAATATGATTTATCATTGTTTCCTTCCCAATTTTATCAGAACTTAATGGTTTTTCTATTGTGGGATATTGTAGATAGTAAAATATCGGTATATGAAGAAGAACCGTAGTAATAAGAGAAATACTTCATTTATATAAGAATTCTACAAAAGTGATTTTATATGTTGACGCGTCAGTCATTATTTTCTTTTGGAAGCTGCTATAGACACAAAGGGATCTCACACACATTGATGTGGCACTCTGTGAGTGTGCCATTTTTTTTTTTTTTTTTTCTTCTTTCCCCTTCCCGTGCGTCTCTCCCTCTCTGTGCGTCTTCGCCTCCTCCGCCCTCTCCTTTGCCGCCATAGTGGTCGGGGACCACCTCAAGGCTGCCAGAAGCCGCCGTTGTCTCCCCTCCCCTCACAGCAACGCCTCTCCCGTGCCTCTCCCATGCGTCTCCCCTCCTTTCCTCTCCTCCCCCTCTCGCTCTCTGCCTCCGCCTCCCCATGGCGGTCAAGCTACCGTGCACGGGAGCTCCTATCCCCCCCCCCCCACCAAACGATGCCGCTTGGACCGCCGACGGATTCTGCCGATCCTGAGGTGGTCCCCGACCACGATGGCAGCCATGGGGAGGTGGAGGTAGGCAGAGGTAGAGAGGGAAAGAGGGAGAGGGGAGGAGAGATGCACATAAGGAGGAAAAAAAAAAAAAAAAACAGACGTGGCACACTCATAGTGTGCCACGTCAATGTGTGGGATTCCTTTGTAGGATCCCTCTGTGTCTATAGTGTTTTCATTTTGTTTTAAGATAAATTTTCGAATTAACTTTATATTGAATCAAGACTAAAGACTATGTTTAGATGTTGAGGTAATATCAAATTATTTGTAAATAGTAATAAAAAATAATGTATAGTAATAAAAAAATAATAAATAATTTATAAATAATAATAAATAACACTGAAATAATCTGAGGTGACCTCACTAACCAAACATAACTTTTGGTCCTTTAGATTATCTTAGTTTTTCCAAAAACTTTGTATAAATATTTGAAAACAAAACTAATACATTTTTATTTTCTTTTTAATTTGAAATATTCTTTTGTTGATTTTAAATTTCTACCGGAAATATTTTGATAGACTTACAACCTATTGACAAATTTATTTACAATTTTAAATATAATAATTTTTTTTATTAAATTTATATCCATCAAATCAAAAATAAAAATAAAATATTATTATTTTATTACATAATTATAAATAAGTTGTAATTCAATAGTAATTCTCTCATTTTTCTTTTGCAAATGAGAGCAACCTGCAAGTCAAGTCAATGTTTCAAAGAAATTATTCAATTCAGCTAAGCGACAAAACGCTATGTCGTACATGATGGAGGCTGTGTATTTGTCGTCTACATTCTTCTTCTCCCTGTCAAGATATGTGGACTCTATAGGACTGTACCTACCACATCTCTTTTAAACAGTACTGTTTGACCACATTCAATTTTAAATGCTCCGTATCTTCAAAACTCATACCCCAATGATTCATGAGAAAAAAATAAAAAAATAAAACAGAAACTGAAAAATAAATAATGCAAATAAATTACAAGAGCACGTGTGTTTCAAAAAAAAGATAGTGATATTTTACTACTTTATTATTACTTATTTACCATCCAAATCAATGTGAATTTAATTTTTTTTTTACCATCCAAATCATTGAAGGCACCTTCTGTGATGGAGAGGAAGCTCCACCTAGTTCATGATGGAGAGGAGAGACATGAAAATGTAGCGATCTGAGATTGTAGTTTTGAATTTTCAAAGGAAAACGAAACTAACAAAGAGATTTGAGTTCGGAGGAGGTGAAGGGATTGAGAGGCATGTTCAGCTAAGAGATTTGAATCGCTGATAGTCGGACATAAAACTTATGACAAAAGGCAGAGGAGAAGAGTAGAAGACAGAACAGGAGAAAAAAAAAATAAAGCCACGTAAGCTTAAGTAGTAAACAAGTAATAGTGATATAGTAAGGGTATCATTATCCTAAAAAAATAATGTTAGGTACAAATTTTAAATAGATAAATCTTGCGAAAGTATTTTTATAAAAAGTGAGTCCTATTAAAAAAATTATACTCTTTTACACTTTCTTATAATGAAATCTACTTTTTTTTTTTTTTACAAATGAGTTGTATGAAGCTTATCTATTTAGACTTGTACAAATTATTATTCTAATGATTTTATTAAATCAGTCAAATTCTATAATTTTATATGGAGAAGTGAAAAGTTTATAAATATGATTTTAAAAAATAAGAATAATAAACTAACGTATTTTGACCTAACATTCTTTTATATATATATATAGATATGCTTGTATTGCATGAAAACTAGCAGTCAAGTCAAAGTTAATCCATGGCCAGGCTTAGCTTCAATATTCTTTATTGTTCTAATCCATCTAATTTATAATTAACTTTTTTTTTCTTTTTTATCATCCTTTGATAATTTCTGTTAGAACTTAGAAGCCCAACTTGTTAAATTAAAAATTTCCTTTATAACTAAGTTATTATATAGAAAAATGTTATTTGTACTCACGAAAAATTTTAAAAAAAATTACTTCTCCACATGTTGGTTATTGATATGTTGGAAATTATGAAATTTGAAATTCAAAATTTGAATTTGAAAACAAAACTGACAAAATGAGTCTTGTAAGTAAAAATTGTAAGTATATATAGCATTACTCTATTATATATTAAGACATTATAGAATAAATAGATCATTTAATAGAATATCAACGTTAATATTTCGATCACCAAAATTCTAGTTGATCGACTTAATCTTTTATTTCAAATTTTTGCACTTCAATGATTTGATCTTTTATTTCAAATTTATGCCCTAACGAATTTAATAATTATATTTATAGCTCTAGAATGTTCCAGTTTACGCTCCTACCTATTATCTGGACGTACCAAGAAAGATGTACGGACTTATTATTCTCATTTGTTTCTATGTTAGTATTGAGAAATTTATAAACTTGTTTGAGTGAAAAGAAAGAATATTTAACTATTTATATAATATATAGTGTGCCAAATAAATTGGCTTAAATTGAAAAAACAGAAAACCCACCTTAAAAAAGGTTGAAAGATTTCAGTTGTGTCAAATGCGATTATTTTGATGATTTAATTTGGTGGCTGTTGGATTGCAATATGTGGTGAAACATTTATTTGGTAAACTATTTTTCCTAATGAAGAGTTAAATCCAACCAATTTTTCCATTTTTAAAGAGCAAATTTAAATAAAATAAAACTAACTCCATTTTGGGAAATGGAAAAAAAAAAAAAAAAGGAATTAAGTTGCAATTAATAGTCAATTCATTTAGAGTAGGTCTACATACAGTCTCCAAATGGGGATTCGGGAACTCCCCGCGCACTCCCGCCTACGTATTAATTGTTTGAATGACAATAATGCCCCTGATTCTAAACCAAATTTCTCCTCGAAAACTTATGCATTGAAAAGAGAAGCAATCACACAAGTCATCATAGAGTTGGAATCCTTCTTCTTTGTATTTTTCCAATTTAAGAATGCATGAGCTTAAAAATTATTAAAATGGCATTTTACATTATTATGATTTGGCAAGCTATGACAGAGTAGATTTTCATGACATTGAACTTCGTTGGCAATTAATTAAGGTATATACACTAAGTTATTGATGCAATTACTGTGCATGGATATAACAATTCACAAGTGCAAGACTATATTGTATTTTTTCTTGGAGTATATTAAGGCTATAGATAATTTTTTTTTTAAAAAAATCAACATGCTCAATAAGAAAATTATAGAGAGCAACCACTATAAACTAGAGGGATAGCTTAGTTTTTGTAGTTTAAATAAAAAATTAGAAATTTCAATTATCTAGTACTATTTGAAAATAATAAATAATAAAAGGTTTGATGTTCTTATTATGAATATTCTGGATTAATTGACACTGTAAAAGGGTATTGTTGTCTATAATATAAAAAATCAACTTCTCTTGACATATTTATTATTTTCTCTGAAAGAAAATTAAAAAAAAAAAATCTAATAAATGCTTCCTTAACCAATGATGACCTTTTTTTATTTGTACTTCTCATTATTATTTCTTTTTAAGCTGTACTTGTCATTATTCAGATATAACAGACATTAATTTTGCTGAACTTCTATGCCTTTGTCATGTACAGAATACTTTCC